>ML797975.1:447637-458068 GCA_009831015.1 Picea engelmannii | reverse complement strand
TATCTTACAATCCTTGGACGTGAAAAACACCTCGCATCCTCTGTCACACATTTGACTTACACTGAGCAGATTATGTTTCAGCCCATCCACAAGTAGAACATCTTGGGCTTTTCCTTTTCCATTACTTAAGCTCACCATCCCTTTTCCTTTTATTTTCCCCGGAGCATCATTTCCAAAGGTTACGGTTCCTGATTTAATTTCACTCAGCGATAGAAACTTGCCTTTGTATCCCATCATGTGTTTGGAGAAACCATTGTCTATATACCAAGGTTTCATTTTTCTTTGAGCAGATAATACTAATCCACACTTGTTACTTTCCTTCTTCTTCCAAAACTTGACGTTTTCAACAGGAGATTTCGAATCTGGTTCATAGTTCCTTAACCGACAGTCAATAGATTTATGTCCAAATTTATGACAAGTGTAGCATTCAACCTCATTATTCGATAAGTCAAACTTATTGTTGCAGGGTTGCCTACTTATTGACTGTTGATTATTTCTTGCCCTCCTTAGTTGTATGTGTCCAGACTTAATTTGGCAATTTGCAGTCTGTGAATGATTATTACATGACTGTATCATTCTTTGTTGTGGGAAGTATTTATTCCTTTGAAATCTTAATTGCTCATTTCTAGGTCTTAAGGAACAATTTACAGCTTTGTGACCGAAGTTCATATGCAGTCAATGTTTCGAGAAGTTGGTCAAACTACAAGGTTTTCAGATCATTAAGTTCTTCTATAGCAGAGACCTTCGTGTTGAACCTATCTGGGAGAGATCTCAAGATTTTCTAAACTAAAGAAGGTTCCCCAATTGTTTCACCAAGTGCCTTCATTGCATTTACCATTTCTTCTACTCTCAGAAATTATTTTCCAACAGTTTCATCTTCCTTCATCTTCAGCTGTTCAAACTGTATTCTGTAGGTTTGAATCTTTGCATCCTTTACCTTCTCATTACCCTCATAACTGTTAATGAGTTTGTCCCACATTTCTTTGGTAGTTCCTAGGTGCATAAATTTTACAAATTATTCTTCTGCAAGCCCACTCAAGATAGCATTCATAGCCCTAGTGTTGAAGCTAAATTCTAGTTTGTCATCCTTATTAGCTAGCACAACTGGCTTTACATAACTAGTCTCTACCACATCCCAGACATCTGGACCTAAAGCCATTATGTAGGTTCTCATTCTAACTTTCCAGAAGGCAAAGTTTGTTCCATTGAATAGAGGGGCATTATTGGTTGAATTTCCTTCATGGCTTGACATGTTTAATCTCTAGGATCTACCCTTAGATAAAAGGGGTCGGCTCTGATACCAATTGTTAGACAACTGAGAGGGGGGGGTGAATAAGTTGTTACTGTGCTTAAACAATTATGGTTCTTTTAAACTCTTTGTAGAGACACTGAATGATGATCACAATAATGCAGGAAAATAAACAATGGAACTTTCAACATCATTCACATATATGAGAAACACAGAGACAGATATTTCTCAAGGAAACCCATGCAGGGTAAAAACCTCTTTTTCTTTATATGATAAGTAATGGTTACATTATTCATAGTATAATACATATAAGCACCAACTCATAATGAGGCTACAACCTCAGTTTTGCAAGTTGCAACTTGCTGAGAGAACCAACTCTCTGTTTTCTCTAGCACCCACTAGATGGAAGCACCAACTCCTTGGTTTCTCTAGCACCAACTAGAAGGAAGCACCAACTCCCTGGTTTTTCTAGCACCAACTAGAAGGAAGCACCAACTCCCTGTGTTCAAGCACCCACTTGAACCTTTGAGGACACAAGTCCTCCCTAGCTCCTCCCAACCACCCTGAAATATGAATATTTGCTACTGAAACTTATTACAATGATATGATTTTCAACAATGGCTTACCAGACTCATCATTGTTCTGCTATATTTTGTTGCTCTATCTGCCTCATTGCCTTTCTACAAACATCACTTGTGTTGTCTGTTCTTCCACTTTTTATGCTCTGTGCGCCATGTCCATTCACTATACAGTTCTTCTTCTGTGCTCTTCAGCTGCTGCACTCTCCTCCTTATTCACACATGAATCACCTTCACCAACAACAATCATAGAAATCTCCAACAACAACAACAACCTTTTCTCTTCTCTGTACCATATATATGTAGCTTCTGTGCATCTTGTGCATGCAATATTCGCCATTCCTCTGCATGCTCATCCTGCGCTAATCTCCTCCACATCTCAAGTGTTCTGCGTGATCATCATTGTGACTCTTCATCTTCTCTGGTTGTTTTCCCACGCGTTCAGCATCACTAGGTGTTATGCTAAGATTCCTCAGCCTCTCTGGCAGTTGAGACTCTTCATCTTCTCTGTGACAGTTGAGCTCACCTTCTCTGTTTCAGTTACAGGCCTCAAGGCCCATCCAACTGTCCATCACCTTCACGAACATCTTCATTCCTCTTGAAGATTCCCAACAGCTCTTCACCTTCTCTGTCAATCATCCCATGTGTCTTCAAGTCCTCTAGCTGGAACCATCAGTGGTTTTTGGCAGTTATACTATGTCGTGCTACAGTAGCCCTCCGATCTCCTTCAAGTTTATTTGCGTCATTGGATGAACTTTATTAATCTTTCTACACTAGCTCCTTCCCCAATGTGACTATGGTCATAACCAAGCACCTATGCAAAAAGCATTTTTTGCGAATTCGCGTTTCATGGATCTGGAGATGTGGCATATTGACTTTCCAAGTCGTGATCCCCGATACCTCATAATGGCGTGGGATCAACGGTCCTGATCAGAGCTTGATTCTACAGCTGCGATTGCATCGCAATTTCGCATATCACGAAATCAGAATTCTTGTTGCATTGTTTCTTTGACATCTCCAAGTTGCGATCCCCGAAACTCCGATATGGAGTTAGATCAATGGTCCAGGTCTGAGCTTGATTCTACGACTACGATTGCATCATAATTTTTCATATCACGAAATCGGCATTCCTGTGGTGAATGTTCTTGTCACTTCCAAATCTCGATCCACGAAACCCCGTGAAGAAGTCAGATCAACGGTCCAGATCACTTCTTGATTTGACGGTTGCAAATACGTCGCGATATCGCATATCGCAATTTCAGCATTTCTGTTGCACTGTTTACTTGCCTCTCCATGTTGTGATCCCTGAAACTCCAAAGTGGTGTACATCAGCTGACGTCACACGTGGATTGACACGTGTTGAATACTGCCACGTGTCACTCTGATTCGTGACTTACATGTGCCTGAAGTGTTGAATCAGCCTAACACTTGTCATTACCTGGTTGTGCCACGTGTTCCTAGTTGACATGGTTTGCTGACGTGAGTCGGGTCGACGGTCTAGATCATATCTTGATCTGACGGTTCAGATTCAGTTGAGATTTCACACATCGTGATTTCGGGGTTCCTGATGTCAATAATTTTTTACATGTCCGACTCTCGATCCCTGAAACTCCGACAAGGACTGGAATCAACGGTCCATATTTTTCCTCAGTCCAATGATCGAGATTATATCAGGGTATCGCATATCGCGATTTTGCGAGTCCTGTGGTTATTATTCTTTGACTTCTTCAACTCGCGATCCTCGAAACCTTGACAGGGAGTCGGATCAACGGTCGACATAACCCCTTGAGATGGATGGTCCTCCTGCTTTCGGGATTTTGTGAGCCCCTTTTCTCCTTGCACTTTAAACACCGTGTAGGTTTTCCTCGATCCAACGGTGGTCGGATCCTGCGCTCAGATCTAATGCCTAAGATCTATCCTCCTCTTCAGCGCACGCACTTCTTGTCTTTATTCAGATCTGACAGCCCTCATGCTGTTGGGAATTTTGGATGGGATCCAACGATCAACGACACTTATCCTCCAAGCTTACACATCCTTCTTACTTGGAATAATTTTGACTCTGCGCTAATTCCTCCTGAGCCTACGTTGTTCCTGTTTGTCTATCGATGCACACTCTGATCCTGCCATATTCACTGTTGTACTTGCCATCAATGACAAGCATACGCTACATGTTAAGCATTTGTCAACATAATGCTTGGACCCAATTTGTTGTTGAGCTTTATGAACGCTTTGACACTGACACCAACCATTTGGGCCGTTTGACAAAATTGAAGGAATCAGGCACAGTCGAAGACTTCATAGTTGCATTTGAGTGTCTAGATTTTTGAACGGAGGGCATGACTGATGCTTTCTTTCGAGAGTGTTTTATCAGTGGCATCAAGGAGGATATTCGGGCCTATGTCCTCATGGATCTACCTACGACTTGGGTGGAGGCTACCAAAAAAGCTAAAGAATCACAACAAATTGTTTCCTCTCAAAACCGTAAGCCTTCCTTTATCCCACACCCTAAACCAGTAAACCCCACTGCAACCTCCACCCCATTAAAAATCCAAAAATTGACCAGGGCTGAAATGGCTGAATGCCAACTCAAAGGCCTCTATTATAATTGTGATGACAAATATTTCCCAGGCCACAAATATAAGGAACAAAATCTCTTTATGGCCATCTCTGAGGATATTCAGGAAGAAGATGTTGACACCCCCCCCTGTTCCCGAGTCACCAGAAATCTCTGACATAAACCCTCCCTCCAACCCTCCCGAAGTGGAACCGATCATTTCCCTCAATGCTCTCACCGGCTTCTCTGCCCCCCAAACCCTCAAGTTAACCGGTTACATCAAGCATCAAAAGGTCATCATCCTGGTTGATAGTGGCATCACCCACAATTTTATTCATCGCTGCATTGCCCAAGAAACCCATTGCTACATCCATGCTGTCAACAATTTCCAAATTATGATTTCCAATGGTGGTTCTATGAAATGTGGCGGGCGCTGTGAAAATGTGCGTCTCCAAATAGGTGACTACCACCTCAAATCCCATATGTTTTCTATTGACATGGACGGTTGCGACATTGTGTTGGGTGCTGATTGGCTAAGAACCTTGGGTCCCATTCTCATGGATTTTCAGAACTTAACCATGCAATTCGACCAAGGAGGCAACAAATATAAATTTCAAGGCATCACTGCGGGTTCACCTGAAGTCATCAGTTCTCATCGCATGGAAAAATTGCTCAAAAAAGGTCATTCTGGTGTCATTGCCCAACTCCACACCATACAAGCCACAGAGACCCCACCAGTGCCCCAAGACCTCCAAGCCCTCCTTTCTAAACATCAAACATTATTTTCCACTCCCCAAGGACTCCCTCCTTCCCACGGTGTCCATGATCATTCCATTCCCCTTGTTCCAAGAAGCCTTCCCCCCAATATACGTCCATATCTCCACCCCTTTGCACAAAAGAATGAAATTGAAAAAATGGTCCAGGAACTCCTTACTGTCGGAGTCATCCATCCTAGTACGAGCCCTTACTCCTCTCTGGTCGTCATGGTACTGAAGAAAGAAGGTTCTTGGAGAATGTGTCCTGACTTCTATTCTCTCAACAAACTAACCATCAAAGACAAATTTCCCATTCCTGTCATTGATGACCTCCTGGATGAATTGAGTGGTGCCCAATTCTTCACCAAACTTGATCTTCACTCGGGCTATCACCAGATACGTATGAAAGAGTCTGACATTCCCAAGACGGACTTTCGCACTCATGAGGGCCACTACAAGTTTTTGGTCATGCCCTTTGGTTTGTGTAACGTCCCCTCCACCTTCCAGAGCCTTATGAACCATGTCTTCCGCCCTTTTCTCCGTCATTTTGTCTTAGTTTTCTTTGATGATATCCTCATATATAGCAAGACCTTGACAGACCATCTTACTCATGTGGATCAAGTTCTCCGCCTACTCCCTCAGCACCAGCTTTTCCTGAAACAGTCCAAATGTGCTTTTGGTGCCTCCGAAGTAGAATACTTGGGTCATCTGGTGGGAAAGGATGGCGTCAGGGTGGACCCAAAAATGATTGAAGCTATGCAAGACTGGCCACACCCAAAGAATCTCAAAAGCTTGGGTGGATTTTTGGACCTCACAGGGTATTATCGCAAGTTCGTTAAGAACTGTGGAAATATTGCAGCACCTCTCACAGCTCTCCTCAAAAAGAACTCTTTCACTTGGAATCCAACAACTGCTCAAGCGTTTCAAACCTTGAAGACGTCCATGTGCACCACTCCAGTTCTGGCCCTTCCCGACTTCACAAATACCTTTGTGTTGGAATGTGACACCTCAGGGAAAGGAATTGGCGATGTCCTTATGCAAGAGGGTCGACCTTTGGCCTTCACTAGCAAGAAACTGTCTGAAAAGAATCTGGGAAAACCCATTTATGAAAAGGAAATGTTGGTGATTCTGCATGTCGTTGAGTTGTGGCATCCGTATCTCTTGGGGCAACGCTTCCAAATTAAGACAGACCATCAAAGCCTCAAGTACTTTCTGGAACAACGCATTTCTTCCCAAGAACAACAAAAATGGGTGACTAAGCTCTTTGGATATGATTATGAGATCATTTACAAGAAGGGAAAAGACAATGACGTGGTGGATGCACTGTCCCGAAAATATGAAGACGAAGGATCCTTTTTTTCTCTTTCCTTCATTGTACCCGATTGGCTCCAAGCTATGCGCCAGGAATGGCTTCAAGATCCCAAAAGTTCACATCTGATCCAGCTACTGCAGAACAAGGCTCCGGCTCCCCTAGGGTACTCCTAGCTCCAGGATGAGCTTCGATACAAAGGTCACTTGTATTTAAGTAAAAAATCCAAGCTCAAATCCATGGTGCTTTCTGAGCTTCATGCTACACCCACAGCGGGGCACTCAGGGTTCACCAAAACATATGACCGAGTCAAACGTTATTTTTTCTGGGATGGTATGAAACAGGACATCCGTAAGTTTGTTGCTGAATGTGAGGTGTGTCAACGCAACAAGGGAGAAACAGTCAAATCGCCAGGCACCCTCCAACCGCTTCCGATTCCCCCTGCCATTTGGAAGGATATCTCTATGGACTTTATCACAGGCTTACCCAAATCGGGGAATAAATCAGTCATAATGGTGGTGGTGGATCGTCTTTCCAAGTATGCTCATTTTTGCGCTCTTCCCCACCCATTTACTGCATCCACGGTGGCTCAAATTTTCATGGACCAGGTCTTCAAGCTGCATGGCATGCCACACTCTATTGTTTTTTATTGAGACCCAACTTTCACAAGAAATTTTTGGCAAGAATTGTTTAAGCTACAAGACACACAATTTCATCTCAGCTCATCTTATCATCCCCAAAACGGATGGTCAAACAGAAGTTGTCAACAAGTGTTTGGAAACATATCTGAGGTGTTTTGCCTCTGAAAAAAAACACCAGTGGGCTCAATGGTTACCCCTTGCCGAATGGTGGTACAACACTACATACCATACAACCACTCGCATGACTCCTTTTGAAGCAGTATATGGATAGAAGCCACCTTCAGTTCTCTCCTACTTACCGGGCACCTCGAAGGTCCAGGCGGTTGACCAAACACTTACAGTCCGAGAGGATATCCTTCGTACCCTTAAAGAGAACTTGGTCATGGTACAGAATAGAATGAAGCAGCAAGCAGATCAAGGTCGCTCGGAACGTCAATTTGTAGAAGGGGATCAGGTGTTTCTGAGACTGCAACCATATAAGTAAACTTCCCTCAAGGCAGAGCAGCGTCAGAATCTAGCACCCAAATTCTATGGCCCTTACACAGTTCTCAAGCGTGTGGGACAAGTTGCATATCAGTTATCTCTACCCAGTCGATCGAAGCTACATCCTGTTTTTCATGTTTCATGCTTGAAGAACGTGATTGGAACCAGGTGCCAAATTCAAACCAACCTTCCAGAGTTAGCTGAAGAAGGATCCATTTGGCTACAGCCAGAAGCAGTTTTGGACCAGCGTGAGCGTCGCCTACGTCAGAGAACCATCAAGGAAGTGCTAGTACAGTGGAAATATATGACTCCAGCAGATGCCACTTGGGAACCAGCTACCATTCTGCAACAGTTTCCACATCTCAAGCCTTGAGGACAAGGCTGTTTTTAAGGGGGTGGACATGTTAAGGTCCTAACCCGTACATAGGTAGATCAATGTATTCGGATGTAATAAAGGTCAATATTAATAAGGCCTTTCAATAAAATAGAATAAGGCGGATGTAAGAAGACCTAATAGAAGCTTCCGCTTCTAGAAGGATCTTCCTCTAGATGCTTATCTTAATAGACATATTTAGTATAAATAAGGGGTGAGGGTATGTGAATCCTATCTTGGATATTATTGTAACAGAGCGTTGCTCGACTGGAGGTTGCGCCCTCAAAGAGGCCTGTGAACATTTCTTTCTGAATCAAAGTGCTTTTTCTATTTCTATTTCGTATATCATTTCTGTGTATGGTGAAGATTATGCTGGATATTTTACTGTTATACTACCATTTCTAGCATTTTATTTATGTTCTTCATATTTTATATATCTGGTATCTTTCACCCTCCCCCTTAAAAGGAACATCATCCTCAATGTTATTATCTACTAACATGAATTGCATGTACAGAAGTAAACAAAATCGTATGTGCCTCTCTCATGGCATCCTCCATTTCCCATGTAGCCTCATCTGGGCCAAAATGTTTCCACTGCATCTTGACCTGTGCAATGGTTCGGTTCCGGAGCGGGGTTTCCTTTCTGTCCAGTATGCATTGGGGTTCTAGTAGAAATTGTCCCTCCGGTTCCACCTGGATTGCAGACTAGTCAATTATATGATTAGCATCATGTAAAAATTTCTTCAATAATGAAACATGGAAAACATTATGTGCTTTTACTGTGGGAGGAAGTGCTAGCCGATAGGCTACAAGTCCCACTCTATCTAGAACCTCAAAGGGTCCACAATACCAGGGTTCCAACTTGGCATAAGCTCCCATTTTCAGGGAACTCCTTCTGGGATTAATTCTGAGATATACATGGTCTCCCATTTTGAACTCTCTTGGAGTTCTCTTTTGATCAACATAACTTTTCTGTCGGTTCTGAGCGACCTTCAGATTTTGTTTTATCTAAGTCACTTGTTGTTCCATTTCTCTCAGCATGTTGGGTCCAAAAGAAATCCTATTTATAGGATTAATCCAGTTGATTGGAGTATTACATGGCCTACCATAGAGGACCTCGAAGGGACTCATCTTTAAGGATGCTTGGTAGCCATTGTTGTAGGCGAATTCTACCAATGGTAGGTAGTCTTCCCATTTCCTAGGTTGATGCATTACATGCATCATTAACATATCCTCTAATATTTGATTCACTCTTTCTTTCTGTCCATCGGTTTGAGGGTGATAGGCGGTGCTAAATAACAATTTGGTTTCTAAACCCGCCATCAGTGATTTCCAAAAATTGGAAGTAAATTTTGTGTCTCTGTCAGATATTATCTTTTTCGGCATACCGTGCAGTCTGAATACCTCTTTCATGAATATCTGGGCGATATCTATCACCTTGCAGGTTGATTTGATGGGGATGAAATGAGCAGACTTGCTCAGTTTATCCACCACTACCATAATGGCATCGTTCTGCTTGGTTGAGATTGGAAATCCAGTGATAAAATCCATGGAGATGGTTTCCCATTTCCATTCTGGGATGGGTAAAGGGTGTAATATTCCTGTTGGGTGACGATGTTCTGCTTTAACCTGTTGGCACTCTATGCATTGGGCCAAATATTTGGCTATGTATTTATTCAATCTAGGCCAATAAAATTGTTTCCGGGTGGTAGTGATCATTTTCTGGTATCCTGGGTGACCAGTGTATGGTCTTTTATGTAGTTCATCCATAATGAACCTCTTCAAGTCATCACAATTTGGAATGTATAGTCTATCTCTATAAGTGAGCAGACCTCCTTCGGTCATCTAGTAGCCTTCATATTTTTCTCCAGCGGGTTCTTGCTATAGGTATAGGTTCACAGTCTGAATGAAGGAATCTATTTCTTGTGCATTTCTGACTCTGTTCTTGACATCTGTCTCGCAGGTAATCACTGCTGCCAGGTGAATTGTTTTCATGCTTCTGCTAAGGGCATTGGCCACCCTATTCTCTTTCCCTTTAATGTGTTTGATTTCAAAATCAAATTCGCTAAGGAGGTCCATCCATCTAGCTTGTCTAGCATTGAGATTTGGTTGATCAAACAAATACCGCAGTCCATAGTGATCTGTCATAAGTACAAATTTCCTTCCTAGGAGGTAATGCCTCCACATTTTCAAGGCATGCACTATGGCAACCAATTCTAGATCATGAGTCACATAGTTGACTTCGTGTTTATTCAATTTTCGGGATTCATAGCAGATCACACTTCCTTCCTGCATAAGGACTCCTCCAAGCCCTTCCTTACAGGCATTTGTGCACACAAGGAAGTCATCTTCTGGGTCAGCGATTTTCAACACAGATGCATGGGTTAGTAGATGTTTCAAGGTTTGAAATCTTTCTTCACATTGCTGTGTCCACAGGAATTTTGTCCCCTTCTTCTGGAGGGCAGTGATTGGACAACCAATCTTGGAGA
>ML797975.1:396054-412687 GCA_009831015.1 Picea engelmannii | reverse complement strand
ACCTCTCTAGCTACCTTACACCCCGACAACGGCGCCAAAAATGTCAGGCTTCTATATTAAAGATTTTAATGACCTGAAACACTGAATTGTCAAACCAGGAAAAGTAAACTTAGAGATGCTACACTGTATGTGCGGGTAAGCTAATTCCTATCTAAAGACTATTCTTATAAGAAAACACAAACTCATTCTTAAAAACTGAATCCTAATGACTACCTTGAAACTTATCATTTCCTATGTAATTCATCAACAGCAAACAGTCCTATGCCTAAGTGCAGATGCTTCTATTTCTACTCTAATGTAAGTTCACAAAACTATCTACCACTACCTTTAATCATCTATCATCACCATTTCTATCTAAGCCATAACAGAAAGATTATTTCCTAAAATTCTTTTAATCTAAATATCGAAAATAAATCTAAATCTGTCTACAGGAAAAATAAAGAAATATCCTACTTACCCTACTGGTACCGGAAGCTTCCTCTAGTTCAATTGCAACCTAACTATCTTAACAAAGCAAAAATAATCCAACTATCCTAACAAATCAGAGTAACCTAACTACCCTAACTAAAGCAAAGTAAATTCAAGCTCGCATTCACTTTAATCTATGTTCAGATTGAAAACTGGAAACAGAGCTATTCTAATTCACACTTTAAATCCTACAGGAATCAACCATGCTTTCAATACTCATCAATGTAGAGGATATCAACGTGCTGGAAACGATACAGTTGGAGAGTAATTAAGCAAGAACCTGAACAAGTTAATTCCCAAACTCTAAGCTAACATGCATGCAAATACTAAAATGTTGAAATAAACTAACTTCTAGAACAGAGAAAAGCAGCGACTTGAACCTGTTTGGCAGGCCCAACCAAAAGGTACAATCACCGAAAGGAAAAACCAGAACTATTCAATCATTCTACACAAACACTGGCCATGCTTCACTCTCCATTTACTCAGAGAAATAACTCAAATCGTATGACAACAAAGTAACATAACGCAAAGGCAGATTGTATTTAGAAATGTATTTCATAACATAACATAACCTAACGTTTCTTAAGAGTGATCCTTTGTTTAAATAGATCCTCCTCAAAAATAGTTTAAAGAAAACATACATTAATTCAAACGGATCCCAGATCCGAAATTAACTCAGAATCAGTTAAAAAATGGTCTTCACATCTTCGTGACACGCAGTGTCACGAAGTGTGAGTCATGAAGTATGAATAACCCAGTTCTATAATCACGCCTTGAATCAGCATGTTCGTGATGACTCAATTCATCATGGAATTTACACTGTCTACCACTCAGGCCATAACGCGCAGATCTTTAGTAGCTTCGTTGGTATCTCCACGGGGTACGAGCTGGTACCTGGTACTGGAAAATCCTGTTTCAAATAGAAATAGTACCTAACTGAAGCCACATTAGTTTCAATATTAATTTAAAGCATCAAAATGCATAAAAATAACTTGAAACGTAAAAATACCTTGAGCAGCCCCATTGAGTGGTAAAGAGATGTCAAGTGTGTTATAACAAGGCCAAAAGGGAGTGGTACTGGGTATGGAAATGGAGGTCTTTGTGATATAATATAGGAAAAAACATGATCAAAACTGGAGACCAACAGGGTGGTTGCAGGACTCAAGTGTCTACAACCTAGCTGGGACACAAATCTATGATCACAGTACTTAACAGAGCACTTAGAAGTCAGCATTCATTAATATTTAACCCTTATTCACATCACAAGTCGAAATCCTAATTACATAAAAATGCAGTATTCAATAAGATCTGACACATCGAAGCACTTAACATATACAAATAGATCATATCTAGCATTCATTCACATCACTAATCACTCAACTACTATATCATATGAATATATCATATGAATATAACATATATTGATACACTAAGCATAAATCACATAACAACCATAATGCATAATGCGATCACAACACAGGATATACGTGGTTCACCCGAGTGTGGGGCTACGTCCACCAACTCTTCTTCTTCTTTATTGTCTTCAACCAATCTTCTTACATGCACAGACACACAAAATAGACTCCTCCTAGAGTAGGAGATCTGCGCGCAACTCACCATATCCTCCTTCCCCGAGCTAGGTTCAAGCACAAAGCCTTCTTACAGTCACTTTCACTTATCTCTACAAGTTCTCAACACACAGTATGCGCAGAGCTAACTCGATAAAATATATATGACTACTTACATCACTTGCACTTAGCACAACATCACACTACTCCCCTAATTACATCACCTAGCTTTCTATTTATACATTACAAAAGGCATAAACATGGGTAAACCCATGGACCGACATCCCCATACCCGTTACATAAACCCTAAACCCAAAAATCCCTAAAGAGGGGGAGAGATCCCACGATCTCCACTTCACCTTTTTCTCCACCTTCAACCAACCTTTTGAAGTCCCAAAAATGGTCAAACATGACCAAGGTTCTCCAAAACTTGGGCAAGGGCCAACAGGCCCCCAAAAATCACCTATTACTCATCCCGAGTCACTCTGATTTGGGTAACTCTACCTTGAAGGCCTCTATCTTAGCTCTAGTTTCCTTGACCTATTGCTTCACCAGACCCTCCTTCTCAGTGAACTCCTAAATAACCTTCTCCATCACAGGTCCTTCCAAGCATTTTTCTACTCTGGTGACCACTTTTTCTAGTTCTGAACCTCTTCCTTCAATCTCCTCAAAAAGTGTGCAAGATTCATCCTGCATTGGCTGGAGCTGCTAAGTCACTTCCATGACTTCACTCTGTATGGAATGGACCTGTTTTTGAACCATGCGTTGTTTCTGGGACCTTTTCATCCTCTCGACCGCTGACAGTGGCTTCAATTGCACTTGCATTGATGCTTCTTTCTTCTTTTCCTCCTAGAGTTGTGACTCCAGTGTCCTTAGTTCGGGGTCCTCTACAAGATGCTCTTAAGTCTATGCAGTTCGACTGCTAAGATGTTTTCATTCTAAGGCCAATGCCTTGATTCTATGGACTACGCTTTGGGAAACTTCTTCTCTCTGATCTCACACTTCCTGCGGAGTGATTGGCACTTCTTGTAACTCCAGTTTTGCTATTCTTTGTTGGAGCTACTAAATGGATTCAACAAGCTTCCCCACTTGTTTATCCATTGGGTCTTCTTCCATCTGTTCTAAGTCCATCACAGAGAAAAGTGCTCTAGTTACTGCTTCTTTAACTCCAATCTTCTCTGCGAGCAACTGTTCTTTCTCCTTCTGGATCTGTGCTCTATCCTCTACAAACTTTGCCTGGAGGTCGTCGTTTTCTTGCTGCAAAACCTGACATTTCTCCAGGGATTCCTCTCTTGCTTGCTTCAATGCCTCTATGGCCTACTCTTTTTCTTCTTGGACACGATGAAGGTGAGCTTCAGTTGCATCATCTATTTTTCATAGTTGGGTAGGCTCTTCTCCCAACTCAATCCCTTCAGATGACAGAGGCACAGTAGACACTGCACGACTGGAGTAGAGGGTTTGTTGTATCCCTTTTAGCTCTGCTTCAATCTGGTCATACATGGTCTATTTTTTTTCTTCATTGCGCTGTAAAATATCTTCTGAGGTATCTGATACAACAATGATGATGAAGTCGATGTCCTCCATCGTGAGCACAGTCTGCAGTTTGGGCTTACTAGCTTCAGACTTCTTCCACGAGGAAGGTTTTATGGGGGAAACCTTTCTTTTCTTGGATGTCTCAGCTTCATCAAGGGGATCCCTAGGTGGTGTTACTTCACCCTACTTTGGCATATATTCTTCTCATTTGTCCTCTTCTTTGTCTACTTCGTCACCTCCTCCTCCACAAGTGAATATGAAGTAGTCTCTTCCGATGTGTTGTTCATATCTTGTACCTCTTCCTTCTTCCTTTTGCTACTGCTAGGTGCATCATACCCTTCACGAGTAACCATAGGACTATCGATGAGGTCGGGGTTGGACAGTTCTACCTGGTCAACTAGTATAAGGAACTTTGCAGGCCATTCCTTAGTTATTTCTTCCATGTCCTCCTCTGTGAGGTTATTGTTGGAAGATTGGTTGTTGTCATTGATGTCAACCCTAGTCATGGGTTTTGGACCGCAAGATTGATAAATGTATTTGGACATGAAGGACAATGCACATGCATATACAACACCCATGAATGGATAGTATACATCATGTTGTTTCCGGTCGTAACGTGGATCCTCATGGTTGAGGAGAAATGAATTTTTGAAGATGACAAAGTGAATTGAACAAGGAAGTACATGTAGGCCCTCAAGATAATTAAAGAAAATAATTACAAAATAAGAAAGTGTCAGGTCGGCCCTAATGTTAAAAGGAAGTGACATAAATGGTATAAATAAACATCATTATACATTCATTTGATACAATTCAAATTTCATAGGTAATAAGAAGAAAAGAAGGCCGGATTTCAAGGGAGGATGAAGTCTTTTGGTGATGTGTTCTAAGGTATGTTATTTTTAGGTAATCTTACCATTTTTGCTATAATTGTTTTTTCTAGAATGATTCAAATGGTGAAATTGCGATGGTATTGAGAAGAAATATCAAGGTACCTCTGGTAAAAATTTCAACTCTTGATTCTCTATAATTATGGAGATACACTCTATGGAAGATAAGGTTTGTGACCAATCTTGAAGCTAGTCAATAAAAAGGTGTTCTGGGTAAAATAGTCATAACTTTTTCATACAGAATCCAAATGAAATGGGACCACTTCCATTGGTAATAGTACATAATGTAGTTTCTTGTGTGTGAGTTTCAGAATCCGATGTTAAATATTGAGCGTGGAGCATGCTGTACAAGTTGGGTCTTCTGAACAAACCAGAATTGAATAAAGTCTACCATTCTTTCTATAACCTCTTTTTGGGGAGGATTCAAGGAGTGAAAATTGGAGGAGTTTCAGAGAATACATTGAGTAATATTATCTACAGGATCAGAGTACTCTAGGAATTGAATAATTGCAGAAATTGAAGAAGTCTTAGGAAGCATTATCAGGTTCTATGTGATAATTGGTTGATGGTGATGATTTAATGTAAAGTTTTATTATCTCTCATATATTCTTGGGTGGAAGGAAGGGGGAAGGATGGAGAGTTAAACTCTTTCTTTATATTGGAGGATTGTATCTTCCTCTTGGAGGTTTATCCCTCCCTCTACATTTGGAAGCTATAGCTACCTTTGGAAGTCATTACTTCCCTTGAACAATAAACTATTGATTATCTCTCATATATTGTGCATGGTGTATTGGTGTAACTCGTATACTATTGTTCATTGCTCATTGGATATAGTTGAATGGTTTAAGTATAAGTTGAAAAAGGTTTTAAATTGTACTTGATACTGATTCACCCCCCTCTCAGTATCAACAATTGGTATCAGAGTGTGTTACCTTCAGTACAGTTTAACCACTAGAAAGAATATCCTATGCAGAAATGGAAGATAACATTCCAAATGGGATTCCACCATTTTATGGAAGCAATTTTGAATACTAGAAAAATAGAATGGAAACTTACTTGAAATCTCTTGGGGAAGATTTTTGGTTCTCAGTTGCTTCAGGATATAATGCTTTGAAGAAACCAAAGACTACATCTTAGAAGGAAGCAAAAAGGAACAACAAATTGGCAATATATACCATCCTGGATGGATTGACAGATTCAATGAAATCCAAGGCGGAATCATGTGCATCAGCAAAAGAGATTTGGGACAAGCTACAAGACCTTTATACAAGGGAAGAAGTAGAAGAAGAAGAAGAAGTTGAAGAATATTACAACATCTCAGATTTCAAAGAAGAAAATAGAGGTCAATTCTTTTGTTTTAACTGTGAAGGAGTAGGACATGTTGAATTTGAATGTTCTCATCCAAGGATTGAAAGAGATGAAAATGAAGAAGAATAAAATCATGAAGTAGAAATGATTCAACAAGAAGATGAGAACCTTAAAAAATTGAAGCATGTTGAGATTGAAAATAGCAAGCTCAAAGACACGCGTAGAAAACTAAGAAATGAATTGGTTAGTTGTGAAAAGACAGTTGTAATATTGAAGAAACAATTAGAAGACTTTGAGAAACTAAGAGAAGAAACCATTTCCTTGAAAACTCTACTCGAAGAAGAAAGAAGAATAGGAGAAGTAAGGAATGTCCAAATGAAGAAGAAAGAAGAAGATTGTGAGAAACTTGAACAAGAAGTTGTCTCATTGAGGAAGAGCCTAAGAAACTCTCAAGTGCCAAAATACTTAACACATATTAGATGCATGGGTGAAACTTCATACAAAGAAGATGCAAATACCAAAAAGAAGGTTGAAGAAAGAGCTACACAGACAGTTGGTGAGAACTGGACCAGGATACCAGAAAGAAGGAATGATTACAAAAGAGATGAATATCCAAGAAGACCTCCTACCTTCAAGAATCAAAGAAGCTTCAATCAGTATGAAGGAAACTACAGAAGAATAGATCATGAACCTAGGTGGACTACATCACAAAGAAGCCCACTTACTCCAAGGTATCAAAATTTCTTTCTTGGTCATTTTTATACTTGCAAAAATTTTGGACATAAGGCAATTAATTGCAGAATCAATGAAAGAAACAAATACGCAAGAAACATGAATGGTGTAAACAGAATATATGGAAATAATCATGGATTTGTCAACAGAAGTTATAATTCATTTTACCTGTTGATGGACAAAAATATTGTATGCTACAAATGCAATTATCTTGGTCACAAAGCACGAGATTGTAGATATATGAATGAAGATGTCCCTATGCCAACCACGGTATAGAGAATAAAAGAAATTTCAAACAATGATGATTGTCGAATAGCATTAACCACTGAAGAATGTAAAGAAGAATATGAATGGTACATAGACAATGGATGTTATTCACACATGACCGGGGATCAAGACAAATTCATCAGCTTGAAAAGAAAGGGTGGAAATGCTACATTTGGAGATGACTCATCTACCAAAATACTTGGAGAAGGTGTAGTAGAGCTTGGAAGAAAAAATGTAAAAGCAAAGAATGTTCTATTGGTTGAAGACTTGAATCATAATCTACTCAGTGTTAGTAAAATGTGTGATCAAGGATACACTCTTACATTTGATTCCCAAAAATTTAAAATCATAGAAAATAACTCAGGAAGATTTGTTGCAACTACAACAAGAAAACCGAACAACATACACATCCTAGACATAAAGAAGAGAGAGAAGACAGAATCCACACAAAAGGATTCTAAGGAATAAAATGTCCCAAAGACCAAAAATAAGGATGAAGTATTATTGAGTGCCACATGTTTAGGGGGAGCAACCCCAAAAAAGAGAGTTACATTTTTCCATTAAACTCAAGGGGAGAAACCCTAACCTTTTCCATTGATGTCAAAGGGGGAGATAAATTGGGATAATGATGATAGGGGGAGCATGAGTGTTTCCATCAATGACAAAAGGGGAGATTGTTGGAAGATTGGTTGTTGTCATTGATGTCAACCCTAGTCATAGGTTTTGGACCGCAAGATTGATAAAGGTATTTGGACATGAAGGACAATGCACATGCATATACAAAACCCATGAATGGATAGTATACATCATGCTATTTATGGTGGTATGTGGCATGTCATGTGGATCCTCATGGTTGAGGAGAAATGAAATTTTGAAGATGACAAAGTGAATTGAAGAAGGAAGTACATGTAGGCCCTGAAGATAATTAAAGAAAAGAATTACAAAATAAGAAAGTGTTAGGTCGGCCCTATGTTAAAAGGAAGTGACATAAATGGTATAAATAAACATCATTATACATTCATTTGATACAAGTCAATTTTTAGAGGTAATAAGAAGAAAAGAAGGCCGGATTTCAAGGGAGGATGAAGTCTTTTGGTGATGTGTTCTAAGGTATGTTATTTTCAGGTCATCTTACCATTTTTGCTATAATTTGTTTTCTATAATGATTCATATGGTGAAATCTCTATGGTATTGAGAAGACATATCAATTTACCTCTAGTAAAAATTCCAGCTCTTGATTCGCTATAATTATGGAGATACACTCTATGGAAGATAGGGTTTGTGACCAGTCCTGAAGCTAGTCAATAAACAGGTGTTCCGGGTAAAATAGTCATAAAGTTTTCATATAGAATCAAAATGAAGTGGGACCACTTCCATTGGAAATATTACGGATTTTAGTTTTGTGTATGCAAGTTTCAGAATTGGATGTTAAATATTGAGCGTGGGGCACGCTGTACAAGTTGGGTCTTCTGAACAGACCAAAATTGAATAAAGTCTACCATTATTTCTATAACCTCTTTTTGGGGAGGATTCAAGGAGTGAAAATTGGAGGAGTTTTAGAGAATACATTGAGTAATATTATCTATAGGATCAGAGTACTCCAAGAATTGAAGAATTGCAGAAATTGAAGAAGTCTCAGGAAGCATTATTAGGTTCTATGTGATGATTGGTTGATGGTGAAGATTTAATGTAAAGTTTTATTATCTCTCATATATTCTTGGGTGGAAGGAAGGGGAAAGGATGGAGAGTTCAAATCTCTCTTGATATTGGAGGATTGTATCTTCCTCTTGGAGGTTTATCCCTCCCTCTACATTTGGAATCTGTAGCTACCTTTGGAAGTCATTACTTCCCTTGAACAATAAACTATTGATTATCTCTCATAAATTGTGCATGGTGTATTATGGTGTATTGGTGTAACTTTTATACTATTGTTCATTGCTCATTGGATATAGTTGAATGGTTTAAGTATAAGTTGAAAAATGTTTTAAATTGTACTTGATATTGATTCACCCCCCTCTCAGTATCAACACTTATAATATGATTGGATCTCTTCTTTATGTTCGTCTCTGCACGCAGTGATATAAATAAAATGTCTATCTGTGCGGAACTTCGCAAAGGTCCTAAAACTCTGCAGGGTGTTTGACATCATATGAGGGAAAGACTCAATAGCCCTCTTCCAATGCAGGTAATAGGTGTGGAACACCGTGTTTGAATGCCATTATTTCTCCATGTCGCTCGAGTACCAGAGCGTAGTGAACTTCGAAACTAGGGGTTCTGATGGCTCAATTTTAGGGAAGTTCACTCCTTCCGGCATCTCCCAATAAATAAAGGTGATGAGTATCAACAACCAACTAAAATGGAACTCATATCCCTAATCCTAAACTTCGCGACGGTATTTCTCTAACTAGTTGACAAGGTATCTCGCCCAGTTCATCTGTAGTCCTTCAATGCATTTTCCCCTGAGGTCAACAATGAACCCCGTGACCTGCATGGGTATTTTCTTCCTTACGAGGTTACCAGTGATCAACTGGTAGGATAGGCACACTGCACCATTATGGATGGATGGTACCTTGTAGCCTCGCTTCCCCTTCTCGACATCGCCATAGGTATCTTTGATTATCTGTGCCAGGGCATGATCTGCAGCCTTCCCTGGATAAAATTATTGTGGATATGGTCCTTGCATGATTAATTTGGTGATCTGATGGATCAGTGTCAAATCTACGGTGATGTGTCTGTCCAACCATAGATACCCACCATGGAAGTAAGACAACAAGAGTTTAACGCATGCATTAACATCCTAATGCCTTCCAAAGTGGGGTATCTTCATTACATTAATAATGGTGGACCTCATGATGTCCATGGTCCATGGTTGGGGGATGATCTTCGACTTCTTCCCCTTTGTCTTGGTCAAATATTTATTTTGTTTGAGAATTCCATAGTTCTTGCGATCCCCCAAGTTGAAGTCGTTGATCTTCAACGTCATAATTTTTCCTAACTGATGTCCCACTGTGCGTATCCCCTTCGGGTGGTATTCAATAATCAAGGTGTATTTGAAATCCCTCGATAAATTGTCACAACTAACCGTGTCATCCAGAGACGAGATATAGTCGGGCAGGATAGACAGAATGAGCTCCGCGCTCATCAAGTCATCGCGATGCTTACTTCATTTCTTTATCGCATCTCTAGAGGGTGTAGATCGATCTGCATTCGATGGAGAGGCTTTCACTCCTCTAGTTGATGAGGCAGGTTCCCCTACGGACATGACCTTCTCATCCAATAAATCTATCAAAATTTATTCTACGGATTTTTCCACTACATTGTGCTCACCCGAAATAAACACGCGAGATCGGATATCTCAGGTCGGTGAACAAACACTCAATGTAATAGAATGGGTGGCGAGGCCTCAATAATCACAGCGCGGTAATAGTCATCTCTCTACAGGCTCGAATAATCATTGTTTGCAAAAGTGTTCTCGGTGCAACATTCGACGGGATAAATAGGCAATGTCGTAATGGATTCCTCCAACGGACAAGAATGCTTCCATCGGTGTGATTCCATCCGTTATGGCGCGGTCCCAACGGTCCGATGGTGATCTTTCTGGACATAACTGTGGTTCTATCCATTTTGGAGTGTCAGTCCAATGGTCGGGATGCCTCCAATGGTCATATTTCTTCGTTGTGGTGAAGTTCCATTCTTCATTATTCTTCTATTTCGGTGAAGTTCAAGTTCTATAAACCTTCCTTCTACGAAGTCCTCTTTGGAACTTCCTATAATTTCTCTAACTTTGATTTCTTCTTATTGAGCTTTCTGGATTTCTTCCCTGTGATTTGAATCACTGGGTTCCTCTTTCCGTTATTGTTCTTATCTCCTCTTGGTATAGTAACTTTGCACTGCTAAGGGTCTTTCATAGGGTTCGAGGGTAATAATTCTTCTCTTCATGGAGTAGGTTCTCTACTTTCTTGTATGGATAGATTTTTCAAGGCTGCCTGTGTTGTTTCAACTTTGACATCCAGATCTCTGGTCCTCAGTAGCTTTGACTTGTCCTCTTGTTCTTCTATTAATTGTGTTATTCTCCTAGCCATGAAATCCCTTAGTTCTTTCTTTTTTTGTTCTAAATCTTCCTCTTCTTGCTTCCTTCGTATCCAATCTTTCTCAATCCAGGTTTTTCCTAGCAAAATAACAAATGGGGTGTTGTTCTCAACAAACTTAACAACCTCAAATTCTTCCTTTGTCAAATTTCTATGAGCACTCATAGGTATCTAGGTAAGCCATCCACATAGGGTTATCAATTTTCCTTTAAACAATCCTATTTCTCCTAATGAAGGAACCATAGCAGGCTTTCCCAAAATTTCCCAAGTTCTTTCTATCATAATATTTACCTACATTTCCTCATCCAGAACAGAGTCTATGTCAAAGTCTCATATTCTTGTTTCTAGGCACTCCTTCTCTTTTAAGATCTATGATAATTTGATGTCTCTGTGATCATTTAGAGTTTCTTTCATTTGTAATAATACAGTCTTTGATTATTTATGGGGTTTTATCATATCCTTAGTCTCTTGGCCTTTCTCATGGTTTTCTTGTCTCATATTCATCTTTTCAACTTTAGCAATCATTCTAGGGAAATCCAAAACTTCATGGTCCATAGCTTTACATCATATACAACTAGGACCTCTACCAGGGAATTCCTTAGCAAGATGTCCTGGTCTTATGAAACTATAACAAAGAGTCAATCCTCTCTTTCTTTTAAATGACCCCCAACCTTTCCTATACTGCACACTGGGATCACAGTGACTAACCTGCAAAAAAATCTTTCTAGGATCTTGCATCCATTTGTTAGTCCAAACATTCTTTCTATGCATAGGAATAACATATCTTTCACTATTTCTATCAGATCTACTCATATCAAATCTTGTTTCTTCTAGCTATGCCCTAATTTTCAGACTAGGAAAAAATCTGTCAAGCATTCTTAGGTCAATTCTTTCGAAAAAAAAAAAAATCCACTTATCTTACCTTCCTCAAAGCACAATGATTTAAGATCTTTACCTCTTTTCTTCAGATCTGATTCCTTTCTTAGCATAGAGATTCACAATTCAAGTAGAATACTACGCACTACAGCAATATATCTACACACATATATTTCTCTTTTCTTCAGTTCCCATCAATCACAGTTTCAGGTCCCCACAACAGAACCATTTGTTGGCATAGGGGTAGCCCCAGGGTTCAACTCTTCAAAAGCACACCAAAAAAACCCTAACTACCGACCCTTTTGGTAACACCTGTGAAGCAGATGAAGTCTCACCCAAGGTAGAGGTAGGGGTGGTTGCAGGACTCAAGTGTCTACAACCTAGTTGGGACACATATATTTGATCACATTACTTAACAGAGCACTTAGCAATTAGCATTCATTAATATTTAACCCTTATTCACATTGCAGGTCGAAACCCTAATTACAGAACACCGAAATATTCAACAAGATATGACACATCCAAGCACTTTTCATATACAAATAGATCATATATAACATTCATTCACATCACTAAGCACTAAGCTACTATAACAGATGCATCTAACATATATTGTTACACTAAGCATAAATCACATAACAACCATAATGCACATAGAAATCACAACACAGGATATACGTGGTTCACCCCAATGTGGGGCTACGTCCACCAACTCTTATTCTTATTTATTATCTTTAGCCAATCTTCTTACTTGCACAGAGCCACAAAACACACTCCACCTAGGACAGGAGATTTGCATGAACCTCGCCAAATCATCCTTCCCTGAGATAGGTTCAAGCACAAAGCATTCTTACAGTCACTTTCACTTAGCTTTGCAAGTTCTCAACACACAGTATGCACAGAGATAACTCAATCACATAGATATGACTACTTACATCACTTACACTTAGCACAACATCACACTACTCCCCTACTTACATTGACTAACGATTTATTTATACATTACAAAAGGCTTAAACATGGGTAAACCCATGGGCCAACATCCCCATACCCATTACATAAACCCTAAACCTAAAAATACCTAAAGAGGGGGCGAGATCCCGTGATCTCCGCTTTGCCTTGCGCTCCACCTTCGACCAGCCTGTCAAAGTCCCAAAAATGGTCAAACATGACCAAGGTTCTCCAAAACTTGGTCAAGGGCCAACACTCTCCAAGCTTGGTCCTGAATTCTCTGTATTCATATCCAGATTCCATACTGTCAGATTCGCCTCTGGAGTCACCTAGAATATTCCTTCTCTTGAGGACTTTATCGAATACCTGACACAAGAGCAAACCAAACTCATCAACATGGGCACAATCAAAGGCCCAAGGGTGCATGCACTCACTCTGCATGATGGCAGCCACAAATATCAGAAATCTAAAGATAAAGATAAACAAAATGATCATGCACATCCAAAGTAGGAAGGGTACACAAAACTTTTCATCTATGCCTCCGGATACAAAGGGGAAAAGGGAAGAAAAGAGGAGAAATGCACATACTATCACAAAGGATTCCATTCGCAATCCGCATGCATGAAAAAAAATATATATATCTGATGTCTCAAATACTTCAACAAAACAACTTTGGAGATCTCATCCTCGGGCGTGCCAAGAAAAATAAGCCAGAAGATCTGAATTCCAAGAAAGGCAATTCCATCCATGCCTTGATTTCCATCAACTCCTCTCTCGATGCTTGGATCGTAGATTTAGGAGCATCACATCACATGCTTGCCTCAAAAGAAGTATATTATTCATTGGATGCATGCAAAGGTCCTGCCATTCTAATGGGGGACAACACTTCTGTCAAAGTCATCGACAAAGGAAGGATTGAACTCACCAACGGAAGCTTCGAGAATGTGTTGCACGTTCCCAAGGTTTTTGTCAACCTTCTCTCCATGTATCAGATGAAAAATTCCGACATCAGAAATAAATTCATATTCACACCAAATTCCATGGACATCTACGGCATGCAAACCAACTCCAAGGTTGCTACCAGTGAGGTAAATCATCAGCCTAGATTGTATACTTTTTCTCAATTCATTAAACATGATTCTACTTCACTGCTTACTCATGCTAATGAAAGTAGTAGGATATGGCATGAAAGGTTTGGACATTTGAATTTCAAATACATGAAAAATCTTAGCAAGCAAAGGTTGGTTGATGGTCTACCAAACATCCATTTCTCCAAGGGAGTGTGTGAGGGATGTGTTCTCGGGAAACATCCTCAAGAAAAATTTGACAAGGAAACGTCTCAGAGAGCCTCCGCACCTTTAGATATGATCCACAGTGACATTATGGGTCCTTTTCCACATCCTTACATCAGGAAATCGAGGTTTGTTCTCATTTTTGTTGATGATTTCTCACGTTTTACTTGGATCTACTTTCTCAAGAAAAAATATGAGGTCTTTCAACACCTCAAAGATTTCAGAGCCCTGGTTGAGACAAGGTCCAAAAAGAAGATAAAATTCCTCTGAACTGATAATGGGGGAGAGTATGTAAATCATGAGATCCATAATCTTTTCCATGAGTCATGGATTTAGTTACAACACACATTTTCCTATACTCTGCAGCAAAACGAAGTTGTTGAGAGGAAAAACAGATCTCTAAAGGAGATTGCATGTTGCATGTTGCATGCAGAGTCACTACCACAAAGACTATGGGTTGAAGTACTTAATTGTGAAACATACATCCAAAACATATCTCCCCATAGATATGTCAAGGATAAGACCCCCTACGAGGCTTGGAGTGGCCTCAAACCGGAAGTGACCCACTTTCGCATTTTTGGTTCACGTGCATGGGCTTGGATTCCCTCTGAAAAGAGGAAGGCACTTGATCCACAGAGCCCTGAGTGCATTTTTTTTGGATACACCGATAGTGTGAAGGGATATCAACTTATTGATCTTTCCTCGGACTGACTCATCATTGAGCATAGTGTCCAATTCGAGGAAAGTGTCTCGCATGTACCTCAACAGATGCATGCAGAAACCTTCACTATTCCACCTGTCTGAGATGATGAGCATGAACATGTCAACTCTTCTTCATATGAGAGTTTTGATTTAGAGGAATCAGATGATTCAAACTCAGATTCAGTGTCAGTATAGTCAAATGCAAAGTCAGATCATCTAGATGTAGTTGCAGATCTAGAGCAGAGGCCCAAGTGGACACAGACTACTCTTTAGGATGCAGGGGATCTCATTGGTGATCCAACCGATACTAGGAGGACTCGATCTGATTTTGAGGAGACTCTTGTTGCACTCACTGCTACTGAACCATTTCCTTCCATGCATCTTTTATTGGTTCAGTCTTCAAATCCATAGTCTTATGGCGAGGTTGCTGGAAATACCTTTTGGGAATCCTCCATGCAGGAGGAGTACAGCTCCCTCCTTGAGAACCAGACTTGGGATCTGGTTCCCCTTCCTTCTGGGAGGAAAATTGTTAGATGCAAATGGGTCTACAGGACCAAGAGTGCAACAGATGGACAAATAAATAGATGCAAATCCAAGCTTGTTGCCAAAGGCTTTCAGCAGGTTCATGGTATTGACTATGATGAGACCTTCGCTCTAGTAGCGAAGATGGATTCCATACAATTGGCACTTGCCATTGCGGCAGCAAAAGGATGGGAAGTCCATCAGATGGATGTGAAGAATGAATTTATTCACGGTGATCTCTCTGAGGAGATCTACATGGAGCAGCCCCAAGGATTTATGCATGACTCATCTTTGGTCTGTCAACTGAAGAAGTCCCTTTATGGCCTCAAGCAAGATCCGAGGGCATGGTATGAAAATATGGACTCCTACCTGTTGTCACAGAATTTTGTACATTATAAATCAGACCCGGATGTCTACATGCTCAGGACAACTGTTTCACTTCTACTTTTAGTTCTGTATGTCGATGATTTGTTGATCATCAGGTGCTCGACATCAACGATTGCTGCAGTAAAGAGGATTCTACATGAGAGGTTTTTGATGAAGGACATGGATCCACTACAATTCTTCCTTGGACTCAAGATCAGTCAGGATGCATCAAGAATCAAACTGTCTTAGGCCAAGAATGCATGAGATCTCCTTGAGAGATTTCACATGACAAACAACAAGTCTACTTCGACTCCTTTCCTATCAGGATTCAAACTTGAGGATGGTGGGGAGACTCCACTAGTTGACAACACATTGTATAGACAACTAGTGGGGATCTTGTTGTATCTCACACACTCCAAACTATACCTCTCATATGCAGTTGGAGCAGTTTCCAGGTTCATGTAGGAGCCGCATGAGTTACATTGGAAAGCTGCAAATCATATCCTTCGATACGTACAGGGCACCATCACCTTTGGGATTCATTATGCAGTAGACTCTACATTAGATCTCATTAGGTTTACTGATTTTGACTGGGCTGGCGATAGCACTGATCGCAAGTCCACATATGGTTACTCACACAATCATGGTTCTGTGCCTATCTGTTGCTCGAGCAAGAAGAAAACTGTCATTTCTATTTCTTCAGCCGAGGTAGAGTACAGAGGGGTAGTTAACATAACCATTCAGGCTATGTGGCTACAACATTTTCTCACTGAGTTGGGAATTTAGTTTCATCGGTCGATCGTCATCTAGTGTGACAACCAGAGCACTCTGAATTTCTCCAGAGATACAGTTCAGAGGCAACAGATGAAGCACATAGGTATCCACATGCAATACATATGAGACTTAGTACAGGAAGGGATCATCGAATTACAGTTCTGTCCTTCAGCAGAATAGATGGCATACATCTTCACCAAGAACTTCATTGAGAAGAAGTTTCATTCTCTGTGAAGTCATCTTGGAGTGAAGGACACAGTTGCCTAGCAACTACAATTCTTCTTTTTACATACAGTGTA
>ML797975.1:359791-371424 GCA_009831015.1 Picea engelmannii | reverse complement strand
CCAGAAATGGAATGACATGTACTATCCATATAGAATAGTATTATCTGAAAATATATCATAACTCATATCGTTATCCATCAAACAAACTTGGGTCCATTACCCAAACCTGGGGTCTCCAACTTCTCATGGCCATAACTCTCTAATCGTGAGGAGTTATGTGGTGTTCCACGTACCACTAAAAATGGAATGAAAAGAACTATCCATCTAGGATATTTTACCTGACAAATTCATTTTCCTCCATCTCATTATTCCACAATTAAGCATGGGTTCTCTTACTCTACAAAGTGTCTTCCTGTGAGGGATTTCACCATAAGGGGACCACTTTGGAGTTCATCCATATTTACTTCTTATCAACCATGAAAAGAAAATAATGAGTCATATTTAAATCAAACAAACTTGGGTCCATTACCCAAACCTGGGGTCTCCAACTCTCATGGCCATAACTCTCTAATCGTGAGGAGTTATGTGTCGTTCCATGTACCACTAAAAATGGAATGAAAAGAACTATCCATCTAGGATATTTTACCTGACAAATTCATTTTCCTCCATCTCATTATTCCACAATTAAGCATGGGTTCTCTTACTCTGCAAAGTGTCTTCCTGTGAGGGATTTCACCATAAGGGGACCACTTTGGAGTTCATCCATATTTACTTCTTATCAACCATGACAAGAAACTAATGAGTCATATTTAAATCAAACAATATTGGGTCCATTACCCAAACCTTTGTGCTATGGGGACTTCTTCAAGGGTTGACATCAATGAGAACCAACCTTAATCAACAAAGGTTCTCTCACAAGACCATCAACAAAAATGACCATCTCTTTCTCTTCGTGTGTAGGAGGACTAGAGGCATGGACTTCTTCAAAAGGCTCCTCACATTCATCACTAAGGTTATTTGCTTCTTGAACTTTATGAATAGGAGGAGAGAACAGATGGACAACCTCGACTCCGTCATGCAGGAGCAAAGATAATGATGCCTCAATATGTTTCACTTCATCAAGATTCTTTTTTCTCTTCACGAGCATGTTCCTCCATTGCCTCTTAATCACAAGAGGATTCATTCTTAATGCAGACTGATTCATGTGCCCTTTTTCATAAATATATTTCACATCCAAGGGCTCCTCTAACACCTCTTCTTTTCCAAATTCATGGAATAAAGTGTCATCAAGATATTCAAAATGATTATAACTCATCACGTTATCTTCTTGATGTGTAGGAATAACAAAGGCATTCATGTCTTCATCAAATGGAAGGGTAGATATGATCACTTCTTCTTCATCAAATGTCTCGTTCAGATCTTCATCATCAAGGGCAGGAAACAACTCTTCTATGTGATTCATCATTTCCTTAGCATCTTTATTAGCATCCTTTTCCTTTTCCATCTCTAGAAATCCCATCTTCGAGTCATAACAATTTTTGGATGAGGATTCATCCCATGGTGCCATAATTCCATTGAATGAAAGGACACCTCAATGGAGTCACCAAGTGAGATCAAGTCTCACTGAAGGAGGGAAAGGGAAAAAGAGGGAAAGGTGAGTTTGTGGAATGTGGAATCACCATAAAAGATTCAAGGGAAACTTATCAAGGGTGGAAAAGGGAACTTTCTTCAATGGAGTCTTCAGACAAGATAAGGGATAGAGGCTTTGGGAGGGAATATTTCCAAAGTTTCATTAGGGCATAGAGAGGATTCAAAGTAATCCCGAACAATGACGCCAAAATGTTATCACACAATTTGTAGGTTGGGAAAATCCCAACCCAACCACCAAGTGGTGACAACTAAGGGAAACTATACCCAATGTCACATCGATATGGGTCCCACGCTTCAAGGATGACTATGTCACTCTAGGGAGGCGATCTCAGTGACCTTGGGGGAATTGAGACAGATGGAAGGGAAGGAAGAGAAGTGTTCCCCTAAAGGTTAATTATGGAAAATAAAAGTGGTTTTGATGACTCGTCTCCGGATGGTTTAAAGTTGTCAAGTCTTTGGATGCCTGAAAAAGGGTGTTTGTACCTACCCAAGACACAAGAAAAACCACACTTTCATATAGTAATGTTAGGTTGAAAAGAAATTTAATATTGGTGTCCCTAATTGAAGAAATAATCAATGATATATATCAGCATATAGGATATAATAATTCTGCAATATAAGTGATAAAAGTATAATTGAACAAGCAAGAGATAAGCCAGTGAAAGCTATCTTAACTCAACAATGATGAAGTAATACTTAAGCACAAAAGAAAGGTTGAAACAAAAATCTTAATGAATTGACATTTATCATTCTTATGGTTGTGAAAAAAATATTGTTACATAAATATATTCAACCACCAAAACTTTCTCAAAACTTTCCAAAAGATGCGTTGTACTTAGTAGATTATGTGGGCATATTTTAGGCAATTTTCAATAGTTAAATTAGGAGTTATTGAAGAATTTGGTTAGGGTTTTATGAAGCCCTAATGGTTGTAGGTTAAATTCTTAATAACAAAAATAAATACTTGGGGAAATGAAACTCCCTAGTGGCTCAAGAAAGCATTATTAGCATAGATTTGATTCCACTAGGAAAAACTTCAAAATAAAAAAAATTCACGTTTCCCAAAGCAACAATTTTATATCTCCAATGTAACAAGTGATGGCTAGAGACTTTAATGATTGGGTTAATGGATTCAAGAAAATAAATATCTAGAGGTACTACCTCCTTGGGGGTGTAAATCCTCTTACTCCCCAAGGCAAGTATCTCTAGCTAGGGTTTAGACTAAGAGGGTGTATGCACTTATAATTCTCTTATTAAACCCTTATTAAATAAAAAATACTTAAGAATAAAATGATAGAGGCTAAGGTGGGGGTGTATGCCTTTATACTTCCCACCTATCTCTAGAAAAATAACCTTGAATTTGATAACAAATGATAGCACAAAGTAAAATCCTTACCAATTTAAGGATAAATGCTAAGACAAACCACCACAATAGCAAGAAAAGAGCCTTCCAAGGCTAGCACATCACTTCCACCAACCAATAACCAAGAAAGTATCCATACACAAGAGAAAAATAGATAAACTAACCAAATATAGCAAAAATTGCAGTCCAGGGCCTCTCCAAATGGGAGAGTTATGTTATGAAATGAGATCTCATGATCTCTATTTATACAAATTGTCACCAAAATAGTTTGTCCACATAATTTTAGGGTAAAACACAAGACTAGGGGTAAAAAACCCTAATATTTCCCCTTTACACAAATAATATTAAATAATCCACTTTAAATTCTACTTTGTGCACAAATGAAAACCCTAAGAGTGGCATCACCCCTTTAGGAGGGATGTTTTGGCACTTTTAGGCCAAACGTTGAGTTGGAGATGGTATGGTTGGGCCTCCAAAGGCCATGTGTCTCCAATACAACCTTATTCTTCATGATCTAATGGTTTCTTCCTTCAAAACATGCCATGTGTAGCCATCACCGCCTCAAACCCCTCAAGCATGGTGTCAAGCCTCCAAAAGATGACGTTTTTCCCCTCCTAGGAAAAATGTTTGGCATGTGAGGGATAGGTCATGTCTCTCAAGTCATATTCTAGGCCTTCGAAGGTATTTCTTTCTCATCCATAATGCAGTCCCTTGACATCCAACCTATTGGATTCAAGCCCCATGGAATCCCAATATAGGCTTGTTCCTCCAAAACTATCCACCAACTAGGTACTGCAAAGACAAATAAGCACACCCTCCAAGGATCTCAAGTCAAAAAATCATGATGAGTAAATCAAATCAATAAATGAGCCACCCAAGCATGTGCATCAAATATTACCCTCTCAAACAAGTAAGTGCTCAAAGACATTATGCAACTTTCCAATCTTGGATATGGGAGGGTTGACGAGGTGTCCTACTCGGTAGATCTTACCTAGGTCAGGGAGTGTTTCCCAAATAATCCCTCTCTAATCCATGTAAAGTGGATGGAGTGGTTAAGGATCAAGACTCAATGGGAATGGGTTTCATGACATATAAGGGGTTTTAGTGTCTCCTTCATGGATTCCTTTGTAGAGGGTGTGTGGCACCTTCATTTGCAATGCAATTTTTCTAAGCCCATCATTTTTCCATTCTTTGTTTCTTTCATGTTTTCAAGATGAGTTTAAGTCCATTGTCCTAGTGTGGTTTCCATATAATGATAGTGTCACTCACAAATATATTGCAGAAATGGAAGGTTGGCTTGTTATGCGACCCCCTTTCTCCTAGTTGTGCAACTGAGAGCCACTACCCTAGCTTGGTGGTCAGATGATGGTAATGTCATACCGCTAGATACCCATTATAATGATAGGACATCTCATAAAGAGACCTATTATCCTTCAACTAAACCCTTAAGTATTCTATCATTTTATTCTTCTTGGTCCCCCTTTTCTTACAAATAAGCATTGCATTGCTTTCTTGGGGGATCCCTAGGCGAAGCATATAGAAGGTTTATATATAGGATTCTATCTTTTACCCAAAAATAATCCCTCCGGTCCTTCAGCCCTTTATTCCCATGGAATGAGGTAAACCCGCTTCTTGGGTCAATACACCCTAAAATCCCAAGAGATAAAGAAATGGGGGGTTTAAATGATGAAAAGTGGTAAGTACGGTTGGGAACGATACAATGGATCTTCAAGTGAGTTCCTAGTAGCAAACCCATTTCGGATGAAGAACACTTGCTAGGGCACAATGTCAACCACCAAGGTGAAATAGGGAAAAAGGCATAATGTCCAAGCATATGTAGCTCAAATGCCTCAAATATTGAAATGACACTTACTATATTACCTGACTTGTAGCTCATGGAGCAAGGCCCATTGCCTCTCGGAAGCCAGTTGGTGTGGTGGATTTCATCTTAAAATATATGACCTCTATTATGGTGAGAAGGGTCTCCATCTATGCAAGTGCACTAGTACATATTGTAAAAATTTCGACGTTCTATTTGTGGCGTTATGGACAAAATTGGCCATATTGTCGAAAAATAGAGGATTTTTTTTTTTTTTTTTTCCATATTGCCCGATAAAATCACTATTGCCACATTGATGTCTCTCTTTCCACGTTGTCATCTCTCTTACCATGTTATCACCTCTCTTTCCACATTTTCCACATAGTCATCTCTCTTTCCACGTTTGTGACATAGTTGTCACAGTTGTGACATTGTGGAAACTAGGTTTTCCCCCTCCAAGGGTCACCTAGTATTTTGACCAAGTCAACTTTGATTTGGTCAATGATCGTCAGAATTGCGATGTTATAAAATCTATAAATATGTTTCATTTTACAGATGTTGTGACAAGTTTTCTATAATAATGACACTTCAAAAATGGTTTGTGGGTCTTCTCAGCTAGAGTACAACTATTAAAATACATTGTACTAGGGCTCTTCTCATTTCATTTTAATTTTCTGATCGGTCAAATTTTAAAGGAAACAACTATTAAAAGACATTGTACTAGGGCTAGAGTACATGATGGGCAACGGTGACCTATGAATGGGGCCAACGTTGAAATTTTTTCAAAATGTTTCTATATGACATCATACATCCTTGAGTCTTGAAACCCTCCCATACCATCAAGGCATATGTCTAGTCTAACCATGTCAAATTTCGATGCAGACATGCACATATTGAAGAAATTTCAACGTTGGCCCCATTCACTTCTCACTATGTAGGTTCGGCGCATGACATTTTTGGTGGTTGAATTGGAAGTTCCATGACATTTCAAGAGAGTTCCAAAAAAGATTCTACAGATGGAAATAATGACATTTGACAATGAAATGCCCATTATGAACATTGTTTCAAACATGTACGATATCAAAGATTATGTGGTCGGGACATCAAACATCCTTGAGTCTTAAAACCCTCCCATACTATCAAGGCATGTGTCTAGTCTAACCATGTCAAATTTCAATGCATACATGCACATATTGAATAAATTTCAACACTGGCCCCATTCACTAGTGCTCATTTTGTGGGTTCGGTGCATGAAATTTGTGGTGGTTGAATTGGAAGTTCCATGACATATCAAGAGAGTTCCAACAAATATTCTACGAATGAAAACAACGACATTTGAAAAATATGAGACGCCCCATTATGAACATTGTTGCAAACATGGACGATCTCAAAGATTATGTGGTCGGGACATCAAACATCCTTGAGTCTTGAAACCCTCCCATACCTTCAAGGCATGTGTCTAGTCTAACCATGTCAAATTTCAATGCATACAGGCACATATTGAAGAAATTTCAACGTTGGTCCCATTCACTGCTCACTATGCAGGGTTGGTGCATGACATTTTTGGTGGTTGAATTGGAAGTTCCATGACATTTCAAGAGAGTTCCAACAAAGATTCTACGAATGGAAACAACAACATTTGACAAATATGAGACACCCCATTATGAACGTTGTTCCAAACATGGACGATCTCAAATATTATGTGGTCGGGACATCAGATATATTCCTTGAGTCTTGAAACCCTCCCACACCGTCAAGGCATGTGGCTAGTCTAACCATGTTGAATTTTGATGCATACATGCACAGTTTGAAGAAATTTTGACGTTGGCCCCATTCACTGCTCACTATGCGGGGTCGGTGGAAGAAATTTCACTATGCTCATTCACCTTCAAGGAAGGCCCCATTCACTGTGCTCACTATGAGACATCCATTATATTGAACGTTGATGAAAACATGGATGATATCAAATATTATGCGGGGACATCAAACATCCTTAAGTATCGAAACCCTCCCATACCTTCAAGGAAACTATCTAGTTTAACCATGTCAAATTTCGATGCATACGAACATAGATTGAAAACATTTCAACGTTGTCCCCACTCACTTCTCACTGTGCGGGTCGGTGCAAGAAATTTGTGATGGGTGTATTTGAAGTTCCATGACATATTTCAAGATAGTTCCTACAATGATTCTATAGAAGGAAATGACGAATGATGACAATGATAGGTGCAGCATGATGACCACGATCAACAACAATGTGGGACAAAGGATATCACCCCACAGGAGAAGGAAGGAACCCACATGAGTGTGTCGAGTGACATAGGAGATCACCCCACCAATAGAGGAGAAATGTCACGAAGATTGGTAATTATTTCCATAGTGTTCTTTCTCTGTAAATAAATTTCATTTTCTTCTATGGATCGCTTTTTCCTAAACATGATTTGTTGTTGGATCTCATTCCCCTTCTCAACACTCCCCTTTATCGAATCCCTACCAAAAACATTGCAATACAAGGATATCCTCTCACACAAATTCCATCATAGCACCTCCCAACATTTTCTTCCTTAAATAAATTCTACCATCAATTCTTCCAAAGGGATTTTAGTCTATTACATAGAACTGGAATTTCATAGAAAAAATTTCCAGTCCTCTTCCTCATAAATGAAATTATTCATTTTTTTTCTTACCAACAACACAATCAAATATAGATTACTCTTCCATCAGGGTCAAAGTTATACATATGTGATACTTTGGGCTTGTGAAGTTACTCATATGTGATACTTTAGTCAAGAAACCACATTAGATTTCATGGAATGGATTCTTGATAAAACGTGATGAGTATTTTTCATCTTTGCAAGTTGAATCTATTAGAAATGAATAAGTAGACCACATGGAGGAGTCAATAAAGAAGTAGAAAATGATGGATAGAGAAAGAACTAACCATAAAAATGACCATAGAGCAAGCACTGACCACATATAGGTGGGTGGCCACGTGTTGAGCTAAAAATTGTCTAGAGGAGCCAGTTGGAATAGGTGGGTGGCCGCCAATATCCACTTGGATTAGGTTGACCGACATATATACATTTATTATTGTGAATATAGAACCATTATACATGTGATAAAACTTATTTAGAATCCAATGTTGAGATTTGATATGATGTTCAAGTCTTACCTCTTGTTCGCTCCAAAGTGTGCAGAGTCCTCCTAAAGCTCCTATGGCATCTTAGATAATGAGGTTACTTGACTTCCAAAGTTGTTTCCATAACTTTGAAACTTCTTCTTCTTTCATCTTGGTCTCCTAAAGGAGGATACTAGTATTTTATGATTTTATCAAGTCTTTGACATTGAGGGTATTTAGGGTGCTGCCTAACCCCCTATAGTTCCAAGAGACCACAATCATTATTTCAATGGATTTGAAAGGGAACTTCCTTTCTTCACAACATTTCCACTTCAGGGTTTCAAATTCCTATTTCCCCTTACTATCATACTTGGAAGGGTTTTTTGTGACCCTAGAAGAGTGTATTTTTTAGCTTCTTCTTCCTGAATGACCCTTGAGGCTTGTCATCCTAGCTTTTGTGACATGTATTATTTTGAGGCTCGATCATCTTGCCCCTCTTCTCCTAGGCTCTCCATATCTGAGTTGTATTTCATATATGAGAATGTGACTTTTGTTTCTTTGAATGCATCCTAATCTTTTGGACTTGGTTATATTGGATCGATGCTTGTTTCCATCGAACTTTCAAAGATGATCACCATATTTCCTTTGTGTTGTAAGGGAACACCGCTCAATTTTGGGTTTGAATGGGATCTGATTTGGACTAAAGGTTTCTTTTTGGGTGTCTTCCTACCACCGGGAATGATATGGATTCCCTCTTGTACGATTTCTTCTAGTTGTGATAAATATTCGAACTATTTCGATGAGGATATGGTCACATTTTGATAAGGGTTTTCATTTCATTTCATGGGTGATTTAATTTCAATGACCAAGGTTATTGAACCCCCATTGGAGGTGTCAGTTGTAGATTGTTCCCTATTCCCATTGATACCAATTTTTCATGAGACCACCTACCATTTTTCTTCACGCCCATTTCTTGGAGGAGTCACTTCGACCTTTTTTCAATTTCTTTTGAAGTGCCCGTATTCATGACACAACTTGCACTTGAAGAGAAATCGTTCATAATCAAACTATTGGACATGTTGTAAATTATCTAAGGATATTATTATTGCCTCTAGTACTCCTTTCTCTAGCTCAACCTCTATTAAAATGTTGATGCAAGGAAAGAGGTTTTCCTTCGGTTCTAGATTGTCTATGAATTGACCAATAAAGTTACCAATGCTTTTAAGGGCATCATCACTCCAACAATGTAGAGGAAGGAGAGGGAGCCACACCCAAACTAGAATTGTATAGGGAATATTGTTTTATGGATTGAAATCAAGGGTCCATTTATGGAAATACATGCCTCTCACTCCAATGAAATATGGGCCACTACAAAATATTAAATCTTCGTCTTCCTTGTTCTTGAAGAGATATGTGAAGAAACCTATGTCACAAAAGAAATGATCCAGTGAACCTTTGATCAAAGGTTTCCAGTTTTTTTCTAGATAGAATTCCATTATCTTCTAACATGGCCATGTACCTATAAATTGACCCATTAGTCCCCTATATACCAGAGCCAATGCTTTCTTTCTAGACGTGGATGGTGGGATGATAACCTTGGGAATTGCTTCTATTTTTTTTACAAATCTGGATTGCTACACCTTGGAGGATTTCACAGAGGTCGCTACCATCACATTAAAGGCATGTGCTTCTTCATTAGGAGGGGGTGCATGCCCTCTTGCATCGCTATCTATCATCCCAACAATTAGAGATAGGGTTTGGTTAGGGTTTCAAAGTAGAGCACAATTTTTTCCTTATTCAATCGCTTATTGAACTTAGATGGTTGTTATGTTTCAAGAGAAAAGAAGTTCCTTGTTGAAAACACATGCCTTGAATTTTTTACTTGCACGTTACTTGGAGTATTGGGCATTGTGAAATGCAGTCATGTGGATGTCAAATCTTAAAGGTCATGAATTGTATAGCTGCAAATACTCATCGAATTACATTTTCCAAGGTTTTCATACTAAATGGAGTTTATTCTCCACGAGTATTCTCCTTAAAAATATGTATATTGTGTGATGAATGATTATGAAATTGATTATATGTGTCTTATTTTGTTGGATGCTTGATAAAAGAAGAAATTCAAGCCATAATATTAATTATACATTGTTGTTTTTTTTTAATGAAATGCATTGAGTGATTTCGACTTGCATATTAGAAAACATGTCAAGACCATTTAGAATCTCTCCAACACTTAAATACAGTGCAGAGGTAATAGAGATAAAAGAGAAGTTCATGTAAGCAACACAAGTGGAGATGAACAACACAAAATCCATGATTGGAGCATCTGAAACCTCTTCAAAATCCAATTGCAATGCAATGGAAAGGTTAGAGGGAGACGAGAGGATCACATAAGTGGGAGTTGAACTGCGCATTATCAAGATGAGAGGAAACACTATGGTAAAAAATAAAAAAGGAAAGAACATCCTTTCATTCTATGAAAATGACAAACTCTTATGAGTTAACCCATCACACTTCCTCCTCTTAACCCATCACACTTCTTCCACAAGAGGAGGGTACAATAGAAAAAGAGAAGCACAAAAGAAATAAATTCAAAGGCTAAGGTTATTATCTTCAATGGTGCATCTATGACTATCCAAGAGACTAAAGATTTGCTTTTGAGAACAAGGAAGTACTTCATGTTTAAATAGAATGTATAACCTTGTTGCCTTATATGTTTAGAGTTTCATATGTAGCTTATGAAATTTTGGTTTTTCCTTGAACATATTTTCAAGTATTTGGATAAATTTGTTGGCAAATGTTTAACAGGTAGTATGCTAGTATGCTTGTCATTGATGGCAAGTACAAACAATGGAGATGGCAGGATAAGGAGGAAATCCCTTGGGGATTCGGACGTGAAATCTCAGGAGAAACAACGTTGAGGAAAATGCGTGCAGCAAGGCTCAAGGATCCACAGCGGAGGAGAAGGAAGACAGAGATCCATAGCCGTTGGATCTCATTCAGAAATCCCGTCAGCCGTCAGATTGGACCAGAGCTGCACGAGATTTACCATCGGGAAATGCCAAGGTGAAATCCCGACAGAACGTCGACCGTCCATCTAAGGGACAGGTGTTCAAGATCAAGGCGTCGTTGGCATTTTGTTCATCGGGAAATTGGGGATCCCATTGATAAGAGTTTTTTGCAAGTCAAAATCGCGATCCGCAAAACCCCGATGAGTGGGGGTCAGCTGTCAGCACAGCAGCGAAGGAGGACAGATCTCAGACGTTAGATCCAAGCGCAGGACCCGACCACCGTTGGATCGAGGTGAACCTGCACGGTCTTTAAAGTGCAAGGAGGTTTGGCTGCGGTCATGGGGATAATGGTCATATGGACTAGGAGCCTAGCAATCGAAGTTTCGAGAATCGTGAGTTGGATATGTCAAAGTTCATTGACATCACAAACCCCGAAATCGCGATGAGTGAAATCCCGACTGAACCTGAATCGTCAGATCAAGATATGATCTAGACCATCGACTCGACCCACGTCAACAGACCACATCAACTAAGCAACACATGGCACAACCAGGTAGTGACAAGTGTCAGACTGATTCAACAATTCAGGCACATGTGGGTAACGAATCAAAGTGACACGTGGTAGTAGCCCCGACGGGATAAGGCTGAGGTCACAACCCTTGGCCACATCAGCGAGAGATGGACATATGTTAGAGGACAAAGAGGAGCCGAGTCTTGTCGCACGGTCAGGTGGAGAACGATACATAAGGTGACACGACAGGAGTGGGGCCCTTCGTCAATACTCCACCATTC
>ML797975.1:308663-343640 GCA_009831015.1 Picea engelmannii | reverse complement strand
GGCCTAAAGCCGACATAAATAAAATAACATTACTAATCTAAATTACAACTAATGGCCTAAAGCCGACATAAATAAAATAACATTACTAATCTAATATGCCCCAATTAAGTGGTAATGAGCCAATATTAGGGCTTAACATGATTGAATCATGCATTGTAACTAATGGGAGTATGGGAGAGTACTAGGATAAGGGTGTTACATAAGGATTCCCTCCACAAGAGGTAGTTGACCTTTATGAGACTCTTACTCTAGTTGTTGGAGGATTCTCCCAACAAGAGGGAGTTTCCCTGGATGGGTATTTACAATACTTTCAATGCATGTAGGTAGCTTTCTGGTTGTCGTGCAATTAACATAATTACTACCCCCATGGGCCTCACTGATGTGCACCTATATTAGATTGCAATTGTCATTGGCTTTCGAAAACCTTGTAAATATCTCTTAATCATATCCAAGTCACCATAACTATGGTTCCTCATGCATCTTGTGCATCATTACTCAATCACAACTACTATCAAAGCATTGTTAAGCAATGCGACATCTAAACAAGTACTTGTTCATGGATGTGAGCCAATACCTTCTTGTGGACTAAGAACTTCTTTTGTAAGTACTTCCACACATAAGCATGAAGAAAATGATACAAATTCTTGGGTTGTAACATTGGGCTAGAAAAGATTCAAGAAATTTCCATATGTTTCCTTTGTGTTTCCATTCAGATAATGGAAACATTTCCCATGCAGGAAATGAGTAGTGGTGGGAGGTTGAGGTTTCTATAGTTTTAGTGGGATGGATTCCAACTCATTTTAGCTGTCAAGTTACAAAGGCCTTATGGTATTCTTTATGCCAGTTTGTTTCCGTGTTGCTTACACGTGATCAATTTTCTGCGATTATTCTTCTCTAAAGAGTTGGGAGTGTTGAATATAACATCTCATGATCACAAACAGAATAAAGGGTATTTATAGCCACGGTCCATGACATCTATCTCATAGATATTTTCAATGACTAGTCTGAAGGAAATTATGTTCACAGAAGAATTTGCATTAAAATTCAAATATTAAATATCGAGTTTTCATGAGATGGTCATTTTAATTACATTAATGGATCAATGATCAATCACTTCAATTCAAAAAGGGAAAAAGATCAAATTTCCTTGTTTTTGGTGTGTGTGCAACTCCTTTTTCTTAAACTTGAAATGGGTTCATGCAATACAGTGTTGAATGAGTTGAGTGGGGAAGGAAAAATAATGTTTTTTAGTAATGTTAATCTAAGTAGTATGCCAAAACATGTGACAAATTATTATAAATATTGGCCCAATTATAAAATTACCTAAATGTTATTATAGACATGTTCCATCTAAATTAAAAGTATGTAACTATATTCTTCAAGCCTTCATAGTCTTCTTTCACGATTATACTAGATTATGAAAAATTCTAAACTTGTTTGCATGCTTCACATTATATATGATTTAATTTATATTCAAAACTCTTAAAATAAAAATCATATCCCAGTATAATCCAATGTCACACTTGAATCTAAAACATTAAAAAAAATTCTCAGGACTGAACCCATGAAGCGTGTTTGGAATTTCTATTGCAATCTTGATTTTTTGTCAATAGAACTTTATTGTCAAAACCAAGTCAGTTCAGGTGAACCTAGCAGCTTTATGCACCTGGTAGGGTGATCCTTTTCCTTTATTTTATACAATATGTTCATCATATGGATACCCATTGCCCTGTACTACTTTGTGTCAAGGAACCTGTAATTTATTGTTAGCTTGAGTTTTTCCTTAGTATTGCACCTCTGCTGTTGGTTGTGGAGCTTGATTATCTTCCTAATTTAGAGGTCCTTTATTTCATCCATGTTTATACCCCATGAAGTATTTACACCCCAGAAGTATGTACACTCTTCCACGCGGGGGAGTGCAGAGGGGGGGTACCCCCTATGCGGGGTCTGGGGGCAAGCGGGCCCCCAGAGCAAAAATTGCCTTGTAAAAGTATATTGTAATTTCATTGTAAATCTGGACCATTCATTATGAGGTCGCAGATCTAACGATAGAGATTATGTTAGGGTTTTTTTCCCTAGAAGGCAACCCTCTTTTATGAGGGAAATGTATTGCGGCTATGGATGATGGTGAATATTGTATTATGAGAGAGGAGATTGTGAGAGAAAGAAGAGGAAGTTCCAGCAGGTTTTGTTGTAGGTTGTATCCCTTCATTTGCTGGATAATAATAAAGGAAGGACCTGGCAATTTCTATGGTAGACGTAGCCCACACTGGGTGAACCACGTAAATCTGTGTCTCTCTTGTATTGTGTGTCTTATGTGTTTTGTTTCTGCATTTGTTTTATTTTATTGCTCCGCGGTCCTGTTTTTCTAATATCTGCTTGATATCCAACATATCATGTAAGATACGTCTTAGGGATCATGTCTGCACATATTGTCCTAAAACAAAGTTTCATATTCCATTCAAGAAAATATTTATATAATTTTATAAACCCCTAAACACCGACTGATATTTTCTTAAACCTATTTGAGTTTCTCCTTAGCCATGCACCTCTGCTTGATCTTCAGCAGAGTTTGTAATATCTATCTTAGGGCTCATATATGGTAATATTTTTCATAAAACAAATTATCATATGGCATTTAAAAAAAGGGTTCATATAATTTGATGAAACCCTGAAAAGTGACTGACATTTTTCAAACCTGTTTTAATGAAGTTGTAATCGGAATTAATTTTTCCTTTTAAGTGTTTTTTGTATGTCAAGTTATAGAAGTTCTAGTTCCATTGCATGTTTCCATTACAGAAATGTCATTGGCTTGGAGACTGGTTAGAGAACTATCACATACTTCTAGAGTTCATGCAATTGTATGGACACAATCTAGACATGGGTTACTTACAACAGGTTCTGAAGTGATCATGTGGACTCAATGTGAGAATGTTTGGAATACAATTTGGAAGTCAAAACTAGAGAAAACTCATTCTCGGTTTTCTACAACATGGTCTGTTGAGGGATTGGCAGCAACAACACCTAATCGGTCAACTTGCACAAGAGTCCTGGTGTCTATGAAATCGTCTTCATTTATAGGCTCTTCAAAAGGGAAGGTGACAGTTTGTCATTGGGATGATATGACTTGTCTACAAGAAATTGAGATTTCTCATCCTTAACCTGTTTCAATGATACAATGAAGGCCATCAAATTTTTCTTTCTTCCAAAGACAAGTACTTCTAACTTGCTCTTTGGATGGAGCTGTCGAATTATGGATTGAGATAGAAAATGGAAGTGTAAAACTTGATAAAGCACTTGGGAGAGAAATAGTCGATAAGCACAGAAGACCAACATTTTTTGTAGGTGAAACAATAGAAGTCAATCAATGTTTGAATGGAATGCTTGGAACAAAAATCTCTATTATCTGGGTGTGTGAGACAGGAGCTGAGACAAAACAAGACAGGGCCATAACTGAAACAAACTCTTTCAATGGTATCTCAAAAGGAAATAACATTGGTAACTGTGAATGGCTGCTTGGTGTTGGTCCTAATTCCTCTCTTGCTTGGTGGTCCTTGAATTTCCTTGATGATGTATCTCCTCTTCGATGTTCGTGTCTGTATTTATGGAAGCAAGGAACTGATCTTCCACTCCACAAGTGAAAATTTCCATCAGTTGGAAGTCATTTGGATTCTCAAACCTATTTTGTGCTTGTCAAAGATTTAGTCCAGAGGATTGGAAGCAAGTTTTCAGCTCCACCTTCATTAACTGACTTTTTTGAGATACTACCAGAAAATATCTTCAACTGGTCACATGTATTCCCCCTAGTTTTGGTTGGTGGTGGCACCTCTTTTGAAGAAAATATAGGATCTGAAGAAAATTTCAAGAAGATTCCATGGAATATCACATGTCAAATACTAAACCAAGAAGGTCACTCTGGCGGGATTATACAGGTGGAAATACACCCTATTATTGAAGTTGAACTTGTTTCATCCTTAGACTCCAATGGGTTTGTTCGTTTTTGGTCTTTGAGCTCATCTAAAGAGTTTAAAATGGAGATTATTACATTTATACATCCCGCATGAAAAAATTCTAGTTGAGTTGCAAGTTGTAAAATCTCCTCTGAAAAGAAATATTGTTTTCTTACATGGATACCTCATGTTTTTAGAGAGAAACAATTTCTCCTCCTAATTGGACATTCTCAAGGTTTCTCATTAAATGAATTTGTGCATCAAATAACTTCTTCTTATATTAGCCAACATGATTTTCACCTTCATGAAATGATAGTAAGGGAAACATTGGATTTCTCTAGGCGTTTCCAAGGTGTCGGGGCAAGATACAGTGAGTGTTTGTTTAGTTTTTTCTCAAAGTTACACCTTTTTTAAATTGAATATTGAGCCCATGTTTATGCACTGCCTTCCAGAGATGCTGCAAGAACTTTCAAGACATGAAAAGAAGGCAGACATCAAACCGGATTTGGATGTTGATGTCTTCATGAAGGTAGACATATTTGCTAAAAATAAATGGTTCTACTCAGAGTTCCTCAATTAAATCTTGAACAACATTGTGTTCCTCAATGGGGTTTTTGTTTGATGGTTGACCTGGGTGTTTCTTACCATGATTCAAATCCAAAAAGACATGTTTTGTCCCAGGTGGGTCGTCTTTCCCATTCAAGCTAGCTATCTTTCCTACTGAGGTAGGCCCCCAAAAGTCTTCGGATTTCAAATTACTCTCATATTGAAGAACTTGATTTTTCTTATTTCTACAAGAAACTGCAATTGAGGTACAATGGACTAACTTTGTCATGGACTATGTGTTAAAGGCTATTCTTCAAAATCCCAGACTTATGGAATATGAATGCTTCAGTTTTTTTAGGTGTACAAATTATTCACATAGGTTGCGGTGTCTTTGGTTTCTTCCAGATTCTGGGCTTGGACATTTGTGAAAACATAATGGTTGGAGATCAGATGCATTGTGGAATCTATGGGGGCCAACAGAAGAGAGTTACCACGGGTGGTCTAAGAAAGAATAGTTCCTTAGCACCAAAAAAAATTTGCATTTGCATAATGTAGTAGTGCCAAGAAAATTTGTTGATTGATTGTTTTAATTTTACGAGAAATCACAATGACCAGGTTTTTACACATGGAAATGCATCACCCGACTGTTAATGATGGAAATGTGTACATGGGAGCTCTCTTCTTTGGACTATTCCATGTAATGTTCAATGGTTTCCCAGAATTATCAATGACAATTAGTCGTCTTCCATTTTTCTACAAGCAAAGAGACCTTATGTTCTATCCATTTTGGGAATTTTCTTTACCCACATGGATAATGAGGATTCCACTCTCTTTGATAGAAGCAAGGATTTGGGTTTGTGTTACATACTCTGTTATGGGTTTTTCACCATAGGATGAGAGGTAATTCTTATATCTTTTGTACCTAAATGAATTTCCATATCATTAATTAAACATGGATAGGAGCACGAGAAGTCTTACTGATCCATTAATCAATCACTAAACAAATTCATTTATCTTTCGATTATTCCATAGATATGGTTGGAAGAATGATAACTCTGACTAATATATTTATGAATCATTCACACACACAAACACCCATGTTTTTTAGATGTAGAGGACTATGAAATAATTCACTATGTTTTTGTACATAAAAGTAATATGTTAGGCCATCTTCAACTTGTATAATATGCAATAGATGCCCAACAAAGAACTGCCAAAAAGTCAATTTCCAGAAGTGCTAGCCAAGTATTTTTCTGTATAGCTACATTTTGTACCATGCCTAGTATTTGAATTATTTAAAGTCACTTTCAGTTTTGGAAAGATGCCTTACATGAATATAAATAAGAAAAAATTGGTTTACAGTCTATTGTCTCTTCTTCGATCTCCCAATTCAACAATTGATAATTTGGCATTTCAATTTACCATCTCGATATCATTGTGTTTATTACATTGATCATGTCATTACAAATTTCTCATGATTGTTATTAAAAAAATTATTAGTGGCTAGATACCATAGATACCACATGATTTGTAGTCACATCTAATATTCTGGTCACTTTAGATGTATTAATTCCTATCGTTAATCTAAACAATGAAATCTTCCCAAGATTTGTAGGATTTTAAGTGTTGACAAAAGGTTTTATGAGCCAAGGCTTGGAGAACCAATTGATTGGAGTAAATGAATTTTTCCTTGGATGATCCACACTCAGTATCATGGGATTCGAAGTCAATGAGTTTCTCCAAACTCATGCACTACATCATCTAACCATGCTTGGTTAGCATCCATGTAAGATGCTCGAAAACAACAAGATTGTATGGGAGAGTGAGGGCTCGCTTGTGGTTGAAATCAAATTCCTCTTGGAACTTCTCTAGTAGTGATTTAAACACATGATAATTCAAGTAATCCATTGGAATTATGAACTGTTTCAGCTCCTTCCTCATATAAACATCCAAATATCAGGCAAGAACATCTTGTCTTGATGTGATGTTCATGTAGACTGCTTCATGCTTTCTTGCATGCTTGACCCTAAAAAATATTAAACACCATGTAGTGAGCTAAATGTTTGATGCATATTGTTTATTGGATACACATTATTTATCATCTAACGAATAGGATGCGCCAAACATTGACAAAAATGAGCATGATGCACAATAATTGAGCCATCTAGATGGCTCAAGAAAATTTATGCAGTGTCATGTAGTATCATTATGACATAACCACATGTAGCAAAGGAAAAGGCAAGAGTGTCATAGGAAGAGAATAAAAAAGTAGAGGTCGATCAAATTGGATTGTCACAAATGAATCTTGCAATAAGTATATTCAGTGTTATCCATTGCCATCCATTGACCATAATGGCTGGACCAATTATATATGTAAGGAAAATCCAAACGCTTCAGTGGTGGAATTAATGTTATAGAAGGAAATCAATTCGTTCTCATGATTAATAGTTTGTTTCTTTTGTCGTTGCATGTCCAAATCTGTTGATTTACCCAATTTCACACAAAGGTTGTATAGGCTTCATTAGATGCATTAAATGTACCTATAACTGAGAATGGATATCTAAATCATTGGTCTAAAACTTTGACCATTGAATACCCATGTCTAAATCTCTTTAGGTCCTCCCAAAAAACAAATCTCATGGTCTTTAAGAAAAGTAACCACACCAATTCACTTCGGTGTTTCCTTTCCCCTTCTAAGGGGTATGATAGTTATAGAAGTATAACAATGAAATACCCAATAAAATTACATCATTGTAGGACACTAAATCCAATCTTCCTAATGCCATTGATTCATTACATGATACTAATGAAATACTTCAAAATGAAGTTAGTTCTTTGTATAACAATACTTCTAGTCTTCTTGAGAAGAATATTTTGCACAAGAAAATAATATCCAAGTTCAAGATGAGATCAATTCAATATAGAATTATATTCCCAACTTTGTCTAGGGATTAACAATTTCATATAGCCTTTTGAGAATACATGTTGTTGTAGACATTTTTGAGGAACTAAGATGTCACCATATCTAGCCACAAAATGAAGAGGATAGAAGACTTGTATATCACTTGAATTTGTTTTATGTCCTACCTTTAGTGCATCCCAAAGAATTTGATGGACATAAGAAACAAAGCCACTTTATTCTTCTATGATTACTTCATTCTATTCTAGCATACTAACCAGCCCAAGATCAACCCTTGCAACTAGTATCTCCTTGAACAATCTTGAAACCCTAAGGAAGGATTGAGAGTGATCATCCCCTTCCCTTGTTTTATCCATCTTAACTCATTGAAGCATTCAAGGTTTTCCTTAGTGGTTAGGATTGGCTATCCCCTTAAGGATTTTCTTGGCTAGGGTTTAGTTCTATGGGTTAGAAGTGGCTATCCTCCTAGGTTTTAAAACATGGTTGTCTTGATATTGTTCTAGTAGCTCTTGAAGGGATAGGATGACACCTAGTGTTTATGAGGGGATAAACTCTAGGGTTTTCTCTCCTAGGAGGTTGACCTAGGCTTATGAGGTGATAATCCTATGATAGAATTTCAAGTCTTATTTTTCCCTCACAATGAAAAGACAATGATATTGAGACCTCCAAGTACTTTCTTCAATAGTTTAAACCTACCCAAACACATTTCTCTCAGACTTCACTATCCACATTGATATTCCTTTCCCTAAGTCATCACAATATTAATTGAGGGAAACCCCTTTCAGTCGGAGGAAAGATGGCTTGAAGTGAAAGAGGGTTGGTGAGGTGACAAGGGCCTTCCCTCTAAGTTACACATGATTGCACTTGAGCTTTCGGACTTTAGCTCAACAATTGTGAGTTCATGTGATAACACACCCAAGACATATCCTAGTGATCCTAAACCTCATTAGACAAGACCCCCTTTACCATTGGAAGTTAGTCCTCCTCCTAAACCAACCTTCCCTAAGAATGATAATATAGATTTAAATATTGATATGGCTAGTATCTTAGCAAAGGTTAATGTACATGTCCCTCTGAGTATTGATATTTTTTTTTTTTTAAATACCTACAACACAGTCACTATTGCAACGTCTTGGAGTGTCGCTCCCATAGAAACAACGTCAAAGTTGATACCTCTTAACGTTGCTATTTCCATCTCCAAGACCAATGATATATATTTAAATATTGATATGGCTAGTATCTTAGCAAAGGTTAATGTACATGTCCCTCTTGGTATTGATATTGTATCTTTTTTTTAAATACCTATAACACAGTCGGTATTGCGACATTTTGGAGTGTTGCTCCCATAGCAACCATGTCGGAGCTGATACCTCTTAACGTCGCTCTTGCCACCTCCAAGATGTCTTTATTGCCACCTCCAAGATGTCATTCTTGCCACCTCCAAGACATCGATCTTGCCACCTCCAAGAGTGTCACTCCCATAGCAACTACATCGGAGTTAATACCTCTTAACGTCACTTTTTCCACCTCCAAGACGTCACTCTTTCCACCTCCAATCCGTCTCTCTTGCCACCTACAATACATTTTTCTTTCCACCTCCAATCCGTCCCTCTTGCCACCTCCAGGACGTCGCTCTTGCCACCTCCAAGACATCTCTCTTGCCACCTCCAAGCCATCTCTCTTTCCACCTCCAAGACGTCTCTCTTGCCACGTCTAAGATGTCACTCTTGCCATGTCCAATACATTGCTCTTGCCACCTCCAAGACGTTGGTATTATGACGGCTATATGGGGTTTGGACAGTCAAATCCGAGATGACACATGTCCGTATGCAACCTTGCAATAAAGACGAAATCTATGTCGTTGAAAAAGCGACGTCATGTGAAACGATGTTAGAGGGGGTCCATTGTTTGTCGTTCTCCCGACAATATAAAGTGGCAATTGCGTTGAACCCGTCGTCGGAATATGACCCAAATGTATTAGTGATGGATATTGTTGGTCATATAGTCTCTCAATAGTACATATCTGCAATCAAAGGGCCTCGAGACATGGTCTCCTTAGTTATCCCACAAAATGGGGATAACAGGCCACCCTCAGGAAAAGGGTTTCTAGTGAGGGGTCTCCTCAAAGGGTCATCGTACCATTTCCACTCATACTTACCACTTTCCACACCTCTTCCCCTCTATTTCCTCAACTTTTGGGTTCATTGACCCCAAGAAGGGATTATACCTCATTTCATGGGAAGAAGGGGCTAAAGGCCCAGAGCTGTTGTAGTTAGCACTGTAAAAGTCAAAATATATAACCTATCCTTCTAGATGCTCACCCTAAGGTCCTAAGAGTAATGAAACACTTCTCCATAAAAAATGAAGGACCTTTAAAAAGAAAATGAATAAAATATCTCGCTTGATAGGGGAATCCATTGCGGTGTCCTTTAATTTCCCGTGGATATGGCACTCAATGTGTTCTAACTTAAAGTGTCATTGTAGTGATATTTTTCTTTCCTTGCACATAACACTCAATGTTCAAACCATAAAAAATTAAAGGAAAATAAAGGGCTTGGAAAAATGTTGCATTCCAAACGAAGGTATGCAACACACTCTCCATAAAGGCACTCATAAATGAGACAATATGATCCCTCGATATGTTAGGAACCCTATGCCCAAAATTCCTATCCCCATCCACCTTTTTGTGCTACTTATATGTTTAGTATAATTCACTCATTAATTATCAATCCGGGATTCGTAATCAACAGAGTTGCAAGACACCAGTAAGAAAGGTAATTCTAATGTCATGAGTATAGAACTATTCTAGACTATGCATGCTGAAAATAAGGAAAACTAGCAAAAAAAAACATGGTTGTCTTTTACAGAGAGGCTATCTACTCCATTATGGCACATGAAAGTATGAGATGGATTTCTTTTGACAGATCAACTTTGTTATCTGACCCAAAAAACTAACTATGCAATCACACTTCTGAAAGGGAAATCACACATCAATCATCAAGACATAGCATGGGTAGTTCAATAGACAATATACTAATTATGTTGTGGTTCACAATGTGCTGTTGTGAAATTCACTAGTTCTCCTTCAAATATGTCTGACTACAACTGCCAAAATTTATGTCCATGAAACAAAATCAAATTCCTAAAAATAGAAATAGATCATATGCAAAAAAATATCTCTAAGCAATCGAAACCTAAACTGAACTATATTGCTATCATATGAAAAGATCAAAGCTTCAGCTAGTCTAACATTTATACTATTGAAATCAACTGCTAACACTAATCTATAAGGATGTTGACCTTTGTTGGGCAGTGGGCCCTTGCCGCTTCAACAGGTCAGCGACTAGAGTCTACAGTAAGCTTTCTTTCAATCCACACATTCCTCTTACTCAAATTTCAAAACATAGAATTAAACTATGCTAACAACTCAACTCACATTCATTCATAAATGATCAAGACCTGGAAATAAATGACATAATTCTATTAAAATTCAACTCAAAATCCATTCTGCAATATGTAACATTGCTTCACATACTGTGTTATGCTAACTCTCTACTACCTCCACCATCCTTGCCATGACTATTTAAATAGTCTTACTCGTGAAACACAAGGAGGTGAAATCTTTAGCAGATCAATCAATTGTCAAATTTATATATTCGGTTACATATTTTAAGCTTCATCCTCTTGACACAAAGTGTATGAGGATGAAGCAATAAACAAACTAGCTTAATATAACCTTGCTAGAGCTTTTATGATTCAACAAACATCCAACAATTATCTTGGGCACAATCTGGAGCTAACTTGGTATATTTTGCTTTCTGTATTGGTACCGGATTGTGATAGGTGAGATTCGGTAAATGGTATCGGATCTTAACAATATGCAAGTTGTTGGTACCATACTAGAACAGCCTGAAACCATTGGTACCGGATCGCGACAGTGGATGGTTCAGTACCAGATCTGAATGGAAGGTGAGCTTGGTACCGGATTCAAACAGTGGAAATCTGGGGCATAAGTATCGGATGGCTCAGCTGATACATAAATGCTGGACTCATCTATAATTCAAAGGTTATACATGGAAATTCAAAACATTAGTACATGAAACATTTATTCTCCTAGCTCAATAAACCACAAAATGCACGAATTCAATTATACTTTACCTTATGAGCTCATCAATGTCTAATGGTAGTGTTCTTTGTCATTTATCCAAGCTTAGGTCAGCCGAAAAGGTATATATGGGGAGTATAATAGGGTAGTGGGGATGTCAATTTAGAGGCTCAACATTCCTCCATGCCAAAACCATTGCATTTCCTCATGCAACTGAAACAACTCAAAATTTTTCAAAATTTGAGACTCCATTCTTTACTAATGTGGATCAATGATGTTGATGGCTAAGGCTTCTGCTTTCAGCTCCCTTTTTATGACCCTAATGTATTGTAAGATTCTTAGTACCTTCTTGAGCTTATTAGAAGTCTCTTCATGGTCATCTTGAATTTTTTGGCTGGTTGCCTTTAGTTGTTCGTTTTCCTTTTTGATATACATGTCCAATAGTTGGTATTCCTTCACTTCTTGTTTGAGTTCCTGGTTTTGTTTTTGCAGCGCCCCAATCATTTTTTTCATCTGTTATTTTGTTAAGGTTCTTGTTGACCCCATTTTTTCTGGCTGGATTTATTCTCTTTCCTCCACTTCCTCCCTCATCCCACATAAAGTAATAGTAACTCGTTCCTCAGTCAAGCTAGGGATGTCATCCTAGACTGATAGGTCTTCAGAAGGGGAGGTAAGATCTATTGGTTCTTCATGTGTATGAGGACTGACAACTGCTTTTACTTTCTTTTCCATGCTCCTTATGGTTCTTTTACAAGGGGGTAGTGGATCAGAGGTACTCACGAGCTTCCTTTTCTTCTTTTCTGTTCATGGAATGGTTACAGGGGATTGTTCTATAAATTGTTCATCTTTATTTTCTGAGCTATTATTTTCTTTCCTCACAGTTTTTGTCTTATGAACTTTCTCCTCAAGTGTTATTGTTGAGGTCTCCATCACTAATTTGTATTTAAATTTTGTTTCTTGACTTTTAAAAATCTTATCAACTGTGGAAGAGGGCCCTACTTGTTTACTAGCTTTATCTTTTTGGCTCACTGTTCTGGAGGATGATGGATTTACCTTATCCTTCTTTCCCTTTTTCTCTTGAGGTTTCTTATCTTTCTCTGGAGCAGGCTGGGCTCCCTCTACATGTTTTTTTTCTCTGGGAAGGTGTTGAGTGATGAGGATTTTCCATCTAATCCCTTGCTTCCTGATTTCATGTAAAACTAACATCTTAATAAGACCTTGATGATAAATGCTAGTCTTCTCAGTTTTGGATAGGGATTTGACACCTCTTACCATCTTCTTCAGACTCATCCATAAAAAATATGGGAAATCAATTTCAGGACCTCCTTCAAAGTGTAACAGAAGACTAAGATGATATAGGAAGGTTACAGCATACCTTCCCTCACAAGTGAGGAATCATTGAAGACTAGCAAGAATTGGATGATACTCTTCCTTGATATAGTTCCTAGGAATCCCCCTTTTCCAATCAGGGTGTTGATGGTCTTCTTTCAAAAATCATTGACACATTTCCTTGTTTATTCCTACTCCTTTGAAATACTTGGCTCCTCTGTTAGGTAATCTCATGGCTTCCCTTAAAGTTGCTTCATTTATTGTTAGCTGCAAATTGCCTATGTGCGCAATCTCTCCATCATAACCCTGAATAAATGCGTGAGATATCTTCTCATGATAGCCTATGAATTTCTCCAAAAATGGCATCCATCCTACTCTAGCATCCTTCTCTCTACACAACTGGAACTCCTCGGTCTCTCTATAAATATGGAAGACCGGTTCATGTCTAGTTACAACAATATTTATAAACTGTGAGTGAAAATCGGCTATAGTGTAAGGGTTTAGACAGCTTATGAGGGTAAGGGTTTGGTATCGGATATCATAGGGAGAAGTGATCTCGGAACTGGAGAAAGGTTGGTAATGGCAAAAAATATGGTGATGGCGTCGCTAATTCGAACAATGAGTTTAAGTAAAGAAGACACAAAGGAAAATTAAGACAAGATGAGGCTCATCTGGATGGCCTCGCCACCCAGATAAGCCATTTCATTTATGCCCATTAGTGCAATTATGGGGATGGAACGTTGGGTGTCGAAGAATCATTGTTGTTTGGGATAGGTGATTGGACTTTTGAGGGGTGAATTTGATGTTGAATCGTGGCTCATGACACGAGATACGTTCGTGATTGCTTAAGGACAAAGCATGTTCGTGTCTCATCATTACTAGACATGCTCCATATTCACACTTTTGATGTGATTTTTCCTTCAATCATTTTCAAGTGCTTATGTGATGAGAGGATTGATTAAGGTTAAGCATATGGGTATGAGGGAAGTGAAAGTTAGGTGCATGGTTTTAACACTAAGGTCATAAGATCTACTATACATTTTCATGCCTATTGTAGTTTTATAAGCAAAGGAAAATAAATAATACCATGTTACCTTTACTTTTACCATTGTATAATCAATACCCATAGCATACGCGATTGCCTTTGTATTTGAAGCTTGTAGATTGTCAGAGTTCATCTTTTTTTAGGCTGGATTTTTCTGGAAGCTTGGTACTGTAATTTCCTGTACTTCATGAAACTTATTTATTCTGTGCTTATCTTCTTTTATGTCTGGTTCTGCAGGGTTGTAGGGTGAACATGTTGGTTTCTAAAGATGAGATGTGAGTTTGAAAAAGATTTCTGAAGGAGCTCTTTGACCCTCCCCCATGCCAAGGATCTTGCATATCCTTATGCAAGAATATTCAACACTCTGTATCATAATGGAGAAAAGATGATAAGAGAAAAGAAACCAAATCAAATTCCAAAAGTACATTTATCACCTAGCATATGATCACATGCCAAAAAAATTGAAATTGCCTTTCTTTTGATGACTTATTAAGAAGGGTGGCATTCAACAGTGAAAACAAGGATGTTTTTATATTTTTTCCAGAAGAACAGATCCAACCTAACTTGCTTCAGAGATTTACTATCATTAGATGTTATGGATAAATTTCATAGTATAAGTAGATTAGACTCCCTAGTTAGGGGTCCACTCTTAAGAATTTTCCTTCTTAGGTAATGCAGGCTTTAGATGTCAAACTGGTAAAGTTGACTTAGGGTAATTCTCAAATGGAAATTTGCTTGTAGTAATTGTCTTGTCTGTTAATCTGGAGTTTGTATCTCATAAATGTCAACAATGACCTTTGCTTGTAGAGTTCATTTTTTTAGATGACAAAAGTGAATTTTTCAATCAGACAAGTATAGATGAGACATTTCTCAACCAGAACCCACTACCAGCAACCCTGTTCAGTACTCCAGTGGGGTAGTTTTGATAATTAGTGAGAGACATCCCTTCCCTAGGCAGAATTCCCCATTGCCAACAGGCATGTTCAGTACCCTGATGGGTTTTCCTAGTCATACCACAGACCGGTACCCACTGCCAGCAGACTTGTTCAGTATCCTAGCGGTTTAGTCTCTTAAACCCCTTTTCCATCAGAGGCTTCTTGTCCATAGTCACCTGTTTTGATTTGTATTAAAGAGTGCTTTTTCATGGTGAAAGGGGAGGCTCGTCTAAAAACCTTTTTACAGGCTGGGATGGTATTAGGTTGAAAGGTATATTCTCTTATTTGGATGTCTTTAAAGATTTTTCTAAATGGATATTTCTTAATGGATGTCCCCAGCAATGACGCCAAAATGTTGGTGCAATTATTTGCATAATATATTACCAAACATAAATTATCAACTGGGATTCGTAATCAGTATATTTGATGCACTATATATGTCGATAACAGGTAGGTTCCTATGTCTGATGAGTATATCTCAATCAAGAAACAATTAATGAAATAACACTCTTTTTCACACTTTTCAAATAACATTCTCCACTCATTTCAAAATTTCAGAAAGAAAAACTTGCAAACAAAATCTTAACAATCATGCATACAAAAGATCTTGCTCAGATAATGCCTCGTCCATTTACAAGCTCATGAAGTGGAACGATGGATTTTGACTTCGTTATCTGTAGCTACTACCCTTAACAACAATTAGCAAGCAAATATGGGCACACTTCAACAATAATAAAGTTCATGGTAAAACTCTTAACAAACACTTAATCGAAAAGGTTCTTGCTCACATGTCAAGTGTGTTCCTTATAGGCTCATGAAATGAAAAGATGAACTCGGATCTTGTTTTTTGTAGCAACTAAACTGATCAGCCATTAACACTCTGTTTTAGGATATCCAAATGTGTCACACAACTTCAAAATTCAAACCGATAATGAAACTTATCAAATGAACAGTCAATCAAAAAGGTTCTATCTTAGGGAACAAGTCTGTTCATTCCAGGCTTATGAATTAGAGAGATGAACTTAAGAGCTTGTTTCTTATAGTCGTCAAAACAATGATTAACAATCAACTCCAATCACTCTTGAAATCGAAATCAATTCCAACTATGTTCAATTCAAACAAATCAGTACAAGGAATAGTTAGTATAATTGAGAGACTTCATTATGGAACATGAAGGTAAAAGATGAAGTCCTATTGCTCCTGTACCCACTAAGAAAACTACTGTCTCACTCTCAGAATGACCTTTGCTTAACAATCCCACACATCAAACAATTAAATGTTACCCTACAGAAATATAAAGAAAACTAATTGTGCACACTGATTCAAAAGAAAGCAATTATGTGTTTAATATTTAAAATGCATTTAAAATTATTGACAAAGCACAACTATTAAACTTGCACACTCACACAATCACACAAAGCATGTACAAGGAGGTTTACCTTAGTTGGGACGGTGGGCCCTTTTCGAACCAACAAGGTACCTCTAAAGATATTGCAGATTAAAACACTTTACTTATTCCCATGAATTGCACAAACAACTTCTGCATTCCTTCAATTGATTAAGTGGATCAAAAATTCAACATTTCATTTCCCAACATACATCCTTCTCCAAGAACCAATCTTACAGCATACTAATTCCTTTCTACTCAGACCTATGAGGTCTTATTTATACATAAAATCCATGGAGGAATGGATGAAACCGAATCCCCAAGCTAAGAAAACAATTTTTACAATTTTAGGATAAATCCCAAAAATCTGTGTTTTTTAACAATTTGGGCAGATTCGAGTTAGTCCCCCATCCATATATCCCAAACCAATTATAATTTTGAAAAATGGCGTATGCCTTAGTCAATTTGTCATATTTGGGACAAAACCCATGTATTAGAATTTCTAGATCTGATACCATATGCACAAAAATCGAGGCACAAGTTGGCAGTTTGAGTTTTTTTGATAATTTTGGCAGAATATTTCCCCCTGAGTTGGAGGTCCACACATGCGAGATGGGTGAATTCTGACTCAAATGTTTGTATGAAAACATCATTGTGTACAAAACCCATGCACCCAATTTTCCTCTAGAATCTTTCCAAAATTTTGAATTATTTCTAATACCGAATTAGCACAATCTGGTACCGGAATGGGTGGAGCCTTGGTACCGAAATAGACTGGGTAGCAGATCATGTTTCTTAAGATTCAAAGTGATTAGGATCATTCATAATCAATTAATGCAGGAGAATCTTTATGATGCAGGAGCATCTCTCCATGCAGCCAACCAACCAGCCAGCCACGTCAGCGTGCATGCATTCAAATGCTGAAGGGAGGCGCAGCCTCATTTAAAATTTGAAAATGAATGTAATTTAATGTTCTAGTCTGTTGAGCCAGGAAAGCTGTGCCTTTGAGTAGGAATTAGATAGGATCAGATTTAATGTAGATCGGATGAGATCTAGATCCATACGCTGGACTAGACAACCATTGATTGTAATTGGATAAGGTAGGTGAGTTCTGGAGGGAAGCGCTAAGAGCCCTCAGGTAAAAGAGATTTTCAGATCTCATTTTGAGAGAGGGAAGATGAGTTAGAGTAGAGAGGAGCCAGGGAGAGCTCAGGAACATCATTGTAAAGATACAGGCATTGTTGCCATTTGTTAATATATAACCGAGCAGTTTTTCCTGCATATTCTGTGTATATGGATGTCTGTGTGTGTTCCCTATGTATGTTGTGAATGTATGATTGTTGATGCATCCTGCAAGAGTTGTGTTTGATTTCAGGGTTGAAGGTCTTTGAGGCTTCATACCAGGAGGGTGTGATAGAACGCTGAGGTTCTAAGAGCCGTGCACAGAGGTTGCACTTCTGAACACTGCGGGTTCAGACGAAGACGTGTTGAGGCACAGGACTGGAATCATCAATTCAGGAAGAAGACCTCAAGGTTGTTGAATACCTAGGAGGCAAGGTTGTGTAGCTGAAACACAGTTGCAGACTGAACCACTGAGGATTTTGTAGGAGCTCTGCCAGTTGGGCATTGAGCATAAGCACGAGGTGCTGGAAGAAGAACTTTGGTAAGAGTGGAAAAAGACCAGAACCACTGAGGATTCTGAGAAGTTCTGCCAGGAGGGCATTGAGTAAGTGCATAGGTGCACAAGGACCCAGAACTTCTGAACGTTCTGTGGAAGGAAGACACTCTACCAGGAGGGCATAGAGATATTGTGCAGACGATATAAGGAGAAGGGAACTCTTTGAGTTCTGCCATTTGAAGGAAGATTCCAAGGAAGGATCTTCACTGGGTTACTAAATACCCGGGAACTCAGCAGAGGTCACTTGAGTCGCAGGATAGGCAGGAAGGCATCCGTTTTATTCTCCATCTGTGGGAGAAGGAAAGAAGACAAAATCCCCCAAGGGGTCTGAGTACTCGTAGAAGCTCAGGACAGATAGCGCCTGGCGCGCGAGGACTTCGTAGAGGCACAGGAGTCAAAAGAGTCCTTTGAATATTCAAAGAAAGGAAAGCTCAGGAGGATTAGGCGTTTTTCATATGCGTAGTGAAGCTCAGGTTCAAGGAGCTCGCAGAGAAGAAATATAGCAAAGGTCGAGGCCTTTAGAACCTTGGAAATCCTCCCAAGGCAGGATGGAAGCACAAGGGGGGCTCTGGAGAGAGCACAACAGCCGTCGGATCGGTAGCAAAGGAAATCTGGACCGTTGAATATTCACGTCCAAGGGAGCGTCAGAAAGAGTGCACAGGAGAGGAGGACTGATAGCCATCGGATCTCACCTAGAAATCCCGATAGTCGTAAGATCGGGAGAAGTTGCGCAAAGGATAGCCTCAGGAGGGGGAGCGCATGAGGAGGATTGATCTGTGTTGTCAGATATGGATTGGACATCCCATCAGCCGTCGGATCAAGCTAGAGTTGCACAGGGTTTAGTAGTCGGAATATCAGTCATCGGGGAATTTCAGGTCGAAGACTCGACATAATCTGGGCCGTCCGTTCAGAGGGACAGGTGTCAGAGATCTGGAGCAAGTCGGCATATCGCCAGTCGGGAAATTAGAGGTCCCATGATAGAAGGAAACAGGACATTGAAAGTCCCGAGATCCCGATGTAATCGGGACCGTCAGTTGGAGGAAGGACACGTGGAAATCATCCAGTGCCACAGGGAGAAGCTTGACAGGGGGTCATTATCGGCAATCAAGAATCGGGATATCGGAGATCCCGAGCATAGAGGTTTTGTGCATTTTGAATTCGCGATCCGCGAATACCCGATGAGTGGGGTACAATTATCACCACAGCAGAGAAGGAAGACAGAGCCACAATAGGGCCTAGCTGTCATCGCGTCGGCATTTCGATCCCATCGGGAAATCAGAAATCTTGGAGGCCAAGAAATTGTCACACTTAGGATCATGAAATCGCGATATGCGATTTCCTGACAATGACGTAGTAGCGTGGGGCCACATGAGTCGACGGAGGACAGGTGGCAGGTTATAACGTGGAGAAAGTGCTCATCGGGAATTGGAGGTTCCGGAGTTCCGGTTATATATGTATCTCGGCATTAAAACCGCTGAAATCCCGATGAAAGGTATGGTTACGATCACTGGGACTGGTCATGTGGACCAGGGGCTAAGCCAAGAGGGCTAGCATGACCAAAGGCACATCGTGATTCGGGGAATCGTGAGTCTTGGGTACTTGTGCACTTTGACATCGAAAGTGCCGAAACTCCGATAGGAGGAGCCGCGACAAGAGGTAAGGCTACGGTCGTGGGGTAAGGATCATGTGGACCCGGAGTTGAGCCAGGAGGGCCAGTGCGTGGGTAAAAGTGCATCAGTGATTTGGGGATCGGGAGTTTGAAGGGTCAGTAACTCTCGACAGTGAAAACGCCGAAACCCCGAAGCCCGATAGGAGTTTTCCCGTGTGAAAATTGTACACGGTAAGTGCCGAGGGCCGTGAGGAAAGAGAGGACCTGTGGATCGGGTACATCTAGGGGAGATTCCCGATGGAATCCAAAGAGATAATTAGGCTCAAGAAGGAGGGGAAATGTAATCGATCTTGAGAGTGGGTGAGTCTGAGGTAGAGCCGCAACATCGCCTGCGTCAAGTGGTATCAGAGCCTAGATCTAGTCTGTATATTTCAGGCAAGAGGAGAAAAGAGGAGGCAGAGGAAGACAGAGTTACTGAGGACTTTGTAAGGACTTGTTTGCAGGTAGGCAACAGTCCATAGATAGTCAGCAAGACTGTGAGAAGATGAAGTTGGACACACTCAAGATGCAGAGTGACAGCAGTAGATCTGTCAAGGAGGCAGATAGACATAGCAAAATGGCTACTGAAGACCATAGGAAGAAAAGCAAGGTAGAAAAGATTGAAGAGGAAGCAGAAATGGATAGAGAGCTCTATGAATTAAAGGTAGACATAGAGAAGTTCGAGCTGCGGATGCGACAGGATAGAAGGAGGAGACGAATGCACGAATTACCCATGAAGAAGACAACAACAAAATGGCCAGTCAGAGAGCTGATGGTCATGAGACAGCGCAGGCTGTTGAGAAGATGGTTGAAGTATGCTGAAAACCTCAAGGCCACAGAGGAAGAGATGATTGATCACTGCTGGCCAGAGACTGGAAAGGGTCTCGATGATTGGGATGATGGAGAAGATAAATTGTGATCGTCTGAGGATCTCATAGACTGCCAAGAGGATAGTGGAAGGTTTCCATATGGCCAAATGGGAAAGGGAATAGAAATGAGATCGACTGATGATCTCAAAGACTTCCATGAAGGAAGAGCAGAAGAAATTCCAGCTTGCCTAGAGGGCAACGAGTTGAGATCAGCTGAGGATCTCACAGACTGTCAGGTGGACAGCGAGGGAATTTTACATTGCCAGTTGGGCAATGATAAGAGATCGTTGAGGGATCTCGAAGACTGCCAGGAGGGCAGCGGAAGTGTATTGAACTGCCAGGTGGGTAGAGATGAAGACATCTCATATTGCCAGGTGGGAAGAAATGAACATTTGAGACTATTTGAAGGTCTCATGGACTCGGAGAAGAGTTCAATTCAGCAAGGAGTGCTGATGAAGATGGGATCGGTTGATCTCATAGTCTGCCAGGAGAGCAGTGGAAGCATTCCATATTGCCAGGTGAACAGGGATGAGCAGGGGAATTTGAATCAGCTAGAGGAGCTAATAGAGATGAGACTATCTGTGGGTCCCATAAATTCAGGGATGAATTTAAATCAACAGATGCATCTGACAAAGGAGGAAGATCAGGATGGTATTCTAATGATTGGGGGAATACAAGTATTCCTACCATCTGCCCAGAAGGAGGCAGAAAATTCTGTTGCAGATGGTGCAACAACAGCAGGGGAACAGTCAACTATGACTATCAGAAAAGAAGAAAAATGGGAGCAGACTTTGGAAGCTGCCCAAGAGGACAAAGAAGAGAGTGATCATTCCAAGGAATGGCTCAACGCGTTCAACGTTGAAGCTGAAGAAACTGCAACGAGAGAGTTTGCAGCAGAAGATGAAGAAGATGAGCATTCTAAGGAATGGCTCATTACTTTCAGCCAAGAAGCTGAAAGAGCTGTAGCATTGGAGCTGACAGCCGAAGGAGTAGAAAAGGATGATGATCATTCTGAGGAATGGCTCGATATTTTTAGCGATGAAGACGAAAAGAATGCAATAGAGGAGGTTGCAGAAGCAGAAGAGGAAGAAGACATGGACAACATGTGCTTTTCTGATTTGTGGGTTCAACTAGAAGCCCTGGAGGAAAGGATAAAAGTTCATAGCGTGCACATCCAATAGGTGAAGTTGGAAATGGATGAGGAAGGCATGGGAGATCATGATGATCTGCCAAATGGCCAAATTTTTTTGCAGCTGCGGAGACTGCATGAGTAGGGCCAGCCATTGGAGCAGCTGGATGAAGTAATCAGTGAGATTAGGGAGATGATGTTAAAGTCAGCATTTACTGTCAGCAAGGAGAGGCTAAACAGGAAGAAGGAAATAGCAGCAGCAACACAACAGAAGCAGCAGCAGCAACAGAAGTAGCAGCAACAATAGAATGGAGCAGATGGGAAGCTCCAAATATTTGTTTGGGATCTAGGAGGATTTCCAACAACTACACGGGAAGCTCATGAGCAGGAGCTCATGATTTTTGCATCTGTGGAGTATGATGCAGGAGCATCGTTATGATGTAGGAGCATCTCTCCATGTAGCCAGCCAACGAGCCAGCCACGTCAGCGTGCATGCATTCAAATGCTAAAGGGAGGCGCAGCCTCATTTAAAATTTGAAAATGAATGTAATTTAATGTTCTAGGTTGTTGATCCAGGAAAGCCGTTCCTTTGAGCAGGCATTAGATAGGATAAGCTTTAATTCATATCGGTTGAGATCTAGATCCATACGCTGGACTAGACAGCCATTGAAATTGGATAGGGTAGGTGAGTTCTGGAGGGAAGCGCTAAGAGCCCTCAGGTAAAAGAGATTTTCAGATCTCATTTTGAGAGAGGGAAGATGAGTTAGAGCAGAGAGGAGTCAGGGAGAGATCAGTAACACCATTGTAAAGATACATGCATTGTTTCCATTTGTTAATATATAACCGAGCATTTTTTCCTGCATATTCTGTGTATATGGATGTCTGTGTGTGTTCCCTATGTATGTTGTGAATGTATGATTGTTGATGCATCCTACAAGAGTTGTGTTTGATTTCAGGGTTGAAGGTCTTTGAGGCTTCATACCAGGAGGGTGTGACAGAACGCTGAGGTTCTGAGAGCCGTGCACAGAGGTTGCACTTCTGAACACTGCGGGTTCAGACGAAGACGTGCTGAGGCACAGGACTGGAATCATCAATTCAGGAAGAAGACCTCAAGGTTGCTGAATACCTAGGAGGCAAGTCTATGTAGCTAAAATACAGTTGCAGACTGAACCACTGAGGATTCTGTAGGAGCTTTGCCGGTTGGGCATTGAGCATAAGCACGAGGTGCTGGAAGAAGAACTTTGGTAAGAGTGGAAAAAGACCAGAATCACTGAGGATTCTGAGAAGTTCTGCCAGGAGGGCATTGAGTAAGTGCATAGGTGCACAAGGACCCAGAACTGCTGAATGTATTGTGGAAGGAAGACACTCTACCAAGAGGGCATAGAGATATTGTGCAGACTATATAAGGAGAAGGGAACTCTTTGAATTCTTCCATTTGAAGGAAGAGTCCAAGGAAGGATCTTCACTGGGTTACTAAATACCCAGGAACTCAGCAGAGGTCGCTTGAGTCACAGGATAGCCAGGAAGGCATATGTTTTATTCTCCATATGTGGGAGAAGGAAAGAAGACAAAATCCCCCAAGGGGTCTGAGTACTCGTAGAAGCTCAGGACAGATAGCGCCTGGTGCGCGAGGACTTCGTAGAGGCACAGAAGTCAAAAGAGTCCTTTGAATATTCAAAGAAAGGATAGCTCAGGAGGAGTAGGCATTTTTCATACGCGTAGTGAAGCTCAGGTTCAAGGAGCTCGCAGAGAAGAAATATAGCAAAGGTCGAGGCCTTTAGAACCTTGGAAATCCTCCCAAGGCAGGACGGAAGCACAAGGGGGGCTCTGGAGAGAGAACAACAGCCATCGGATCGGTAGCAAAGGAAATATGGATCGTTGAATATTCACGTCCAAGGGAGCGTCAGAAGGAGAGCACAGGAGAGGAGGACCGATAGCCATCGGATCTCACCTAGAAATCCCGACAGCCGTTAGATCGGGAGAAGTTGTGCGAAGGATAGCCTCAGGAGGGGGAGTGCATGAGGAGGATTGATCTGTGCCATCAGATATGGATTGGACATCCCGTCAGCCGTCGGATCGAGCTGGAGCTGCAAAGGGTTTAGTAGTCGGAATATCGGTCATCGGGAAATTTCAGGTCGAAGACCCGACATAATCTAGGCCGTCCGTTCAGAGGGATAGGTGTGAGAGATCTGGAGTGTCGGCATATCTCCAGTCTGGAAATCGGAGGTCCCAAGATAGAAGGAAATAGGACATTGAAAGTCTCGAGATCCTAACATAATCGGGACCATCAGTTGGAGGAAGGACACGTGGAAATCATCCTGCGCTACAGGGAGAAGCTCGACAGGGGGTCGTTATCAGCAAATCAGGAATCAGGATATCGGAGATCCCGAGCACAGAGGTTTTGTGCATTTCGAATTCGCGATCCGTGAATCCCCGATGAGTGGGGTACAGTTGTCACCACAGCAAAGCAGGAAGACAGAGCCACAGTAGGGCACAACTGTCAGCGCGTCAACATTTCGATCCCATCAGGAAATCAGAAATCTTGGAGGCCAGGAAATTGTCACACTTAGGATCGCGAAATCGCGATACGTGATTTCCCGACAATGAGGTAGTAGCGTGGGGCCACAGGAGTCGACGAAGGACAGGTGGCAGGTTATAACATGGAGAAAGTGCTCATTGGGAATCGGAGGTTCTGAAGTTCCGGTTATATATGTATCTCGGCATTAAAAACACCGAAATCTCGATTAAAGGTATGGTTACGGTCATGAGGACTGGTCATGTGGACCAGGGGCTAAGCCAGGAGGGCTAGCATGACCAAAGGCGCATCGCGATTCAGGGAATCATGAGTCTTGGGTACTTGTGCACTTTGACATCGGAAGTGCCGAAACTTCGATAGGAGGAGCTGCGATAAGAGGTAAGGCTACGGTCGTGGGGTAAGGATCATGTGGACCCAGAGCTGAGCCAGGAGGGCCAGCGCTTGGGTAAAAGTGCATCAGTGATTCGGGGATCGGGAGTTCGAAGGGTCAATTACTCTCGACAGTGAAAACGTCGAAACCCCGAAGCCTGATAGGAGTTTTCCCGTGTGAAAATTGTACATGGTAAGTGCTGAGGGTCGTGAGGAAAGAGAGGACCTGTGGATCGGGTACGTCCAGGGGAGATTCTCGATGAAATCCAAAGAGCTAATTAGGCTCAAGAAGGAGGGGAAATGTAATCGATCCTGAGAGTGGGTGAGTCTGAGGTAGAGCCGCAGCATCGCCTGCATCATCAATCATTTAAGCGAATTAACTCAATAAAACTAAACAAATCATGCTTTAATCATAAGTTACCTCTTATGCACGTGAACAAGGTCATCGAGTGTATTTATGGAGGAAACAGTCAATTAGATACAGATGGCATAGGTATAATAGGCTAAGATAGAGGGTAATATAGGGAATTATAAGTGTCAAAACTGAAACTCAACATTCCCCCATGCTTAAGTCATTGCATGTCCTCATGCAACAATGGTCTTCAAAATTTCACAATTGATGATACTCTTCACTCGATCAAACATTTCCTGAAGTTTCATCCTTCTTCAGCTCTTAAGTTCCTATTTAAACAATATAAACTTCTTGGCTTATGCTTCACATTCTTACTCATGGCAAAGTAGTTATGGTGACATAGTGGAGTCATGAGTAATGGATTAGATCTGTTAGTGATTTGACGTTAAGTCTTATCCAATCTATTGTGGATCACAGTTAGGAGAAAGGGATGGATGTGGCTCTAATATGATTATAGGATAGTGGCCAAGAGTTTTCATAATGACTTTTACTAATAGTCCCCCCTAGCTAGATTACCTTTAAAACAAAAGTGATATAAGCATAGTTTAGATATCATTTGAAGAGAGGAACACATAAAGGAATACATCCCAAGATGATTAACTCGTTTCAGATCCAAGTTTTTAGAGATGAAGATATTCTTTCTTTGGTAAGGTGAATTACACATACTGAGGGCCCCACTTCTCATGCAAACCTATTTTTTTTAAAGATAGAACTCTAAAGTGGATACTTGAAGGTTCTTAAGAACATCATCCGAGAGATATAAAGGTCATCTCCTCGCCTTGATTTGATAGTGATTGCTTCAGAATGAGACCCAAGGGTTTTTGTGCAGTTTTAGGTGTGTCACTTTATGTTTTTCAACTCCCTTTACCTAGCATAGCCCCACTGCCAGCAGGCTTATTCAGTACCCCGACGGGTTTACCTTAGTACCATACAAGCATGGCCCCACTGCCAGCAGGCCTGTTCAGTACCTCAGTGGGTTTACTTGTACTTCATGATACTTCCTTTTTATTATATTACTCAAAAGATTTAGAATGATGTATATTGTTCATAGACAGTTTTAGAGTATAAGGAAGACGGGTGGTACGAGAGTGTTTTAGATTTATTAGGCACATAATTAATTGTTTGCAATTATACCAAGGGTGACATCATCCACATTCAACTTAAATATCAGCTATTCAATGTATAATGGAACATCTTGGATAATGACTAAGAGGTCCCTCTAGTTAATCCTATTAGGGTTCTCATGAAAGTTCATTGTGGTTTTGCAAGGGCAGTCCACCACATGAGGTTTTCATCAATACCTCTCAAGAGAAACTTGTAAAGATAAACTTGGATAAGAACTTGTTGAATCAACTAGGTTAGTATTATACATAATGGTATCACCACTTTTCAATGGATATTTTAATTAGCAATCACTTCTTCAAAATAATGAGGTAATAAGACAAGTGCACCCATTATCATATAGAGATAAATGTGAAAAATATCTTCCTAAAGGGAGAGCAAGGATGATTCATTTAGGGTTGAGTGTAGAAATGTAGGAGGAAGATCCACATGAGAGTAAAAATAATTCAACACAAGACTTAAATGATCCTTGATAGAAAGAACATGAAGATATTAGCCCATACCTCTAGTTACTTAAAGTGAAAACAATGTTAAGCACATGACAAAGATCATATCACTTTGGCATAAGTACTAGATAAGTAACTGGTATCAAAAAATGTTTCTTCATTACTGTAATAGATAGTACCGGAATAGGAAAGTACCGAAATAGAGAAGTGCTAGAAGAGAGCAAGGGGTATAAACAGAGTGACATGATGGATGACTTTTGCTCATTCATGACGACAACCACTTCACCAAGGAATTCAGTGATAATATATGAGGAGATGTATACGAGGGCTTGCAAAATTTCATGGTAGGGAGCGTGCAGTAATTGAGAGTAACCATATGTTTACTACATAATTAGTCCGATTTCTTTTAGTAAAATGAAAAATGTTAAGTTTATACGTCCTATTACTTGAATCATTTAAATCGAGCCGCAAAAATTTGAGTATAGGATAAGGGCTACCAACACCTCATTACCAGTACCGGATCACCTTAGTACCGGATGGACGCAGGTTTGTGCTTCAGTACCGAGATAATGCAGAGTTGTGGTTCAGTACCAGAATATTGCAGACCTCCTCCTTTGGTACGAGATGAGCACACAGGCAACCATCAGTACAAGATGAGCACAGTACCAGATGAGCACATGAATGTTGTTCAGTATCAGATGAACACAGACTTTCTCCTTTGGTACCGGATGAGCACAGAAATGACTATTAGTACCAGAATAGTGCAGAGTTGTGGTTCAGTACCTAAATAGCATAGAACTCCTCCCACAATATCAGATGAATGTAGATTTAAACATTGTTTGCAGTACCAGATGAACACAATTCTGCAGTACCAGAATAGAATGGTACCGAAATTCTGGAAATGACTATCAAATCCCAACACTGAACATGTTGATTTGGCCTCGCCGATGGAAGTTGCAAAAGAATATGAAGGTTTCACCAACCACTCCCCCATCCCTAAGGTTTTGCATGGCCTCATTCAAACAATGTGAGATGATAAAAAGGGATTCTTAGAGAGTTGTGAACATCTGCTAAAAACAAACCAATAGAACTAATTAAAACCAAATTTTTATTCATGCTTAAAAACAAAAAATTTAGGGAAAAATGTCAAAAGTTGAATTATTAGCTATGAATAAAATAGTTTGGAATTAACATTCAGTTTCAACTATTATTAAAAGATCATTTAATCGATCATCCTTGTGAAATAGCGGTCTTAAAATAGATAGGTAAATATAAAGCATGAATGCATCATTTTTAATAACTTTAAGGGAAAAGAAGAATTTTGAAGAAATAGGTCATGAAGCACTCCCTTAAGTGTTATCTTCCATTGACAAGGATGCCTTCTCCGCTTTTGAAATCATTCCATTATTATGTGTGCATTCGGAGGATGAAGAGATTCCCTTCTATTAAGATTCCAAACAAAATCATCATAACTTTTTTAAAAAGAAATCTACTATAGGAACAAAAGATCTTAAACTTTTGACATTCTCATTTATGAAAAGTATGAAAGATAGGTTGCATTGTACTTATGTGAAACATTTATTTATTTATTTACCTTTCCTACTCTATTTGAACAAAAGAAAATGTCCTTCAAGTATTGGAATACTTCCAGTGAAGCCATGTGCATAACAGGGTTAGAATTATATCCATACTCAGTTTTAAAAGATAAATTTTAATGCATACCAGAGTATGAAGGACTAGCTTCTTTGATGATGAGATCAAGCAATAAATAAAAGAGTGGTGTGACCTAATAACTAATTGAAACCCTATTTCAATAGGATCACTATATTCTTTTTTCTCTTCTTTGTTTAAGTCACACCGAATGTCCTCCTCTACCATGCAATGTAGATTATCCTCTTCAAGATGATTGGTCTTTGGAGTACATACAGGATCTGCTGAGAGGCATGCTAAGGATTCCTCAATATCAAGTTCCACTAGTTTCTCTCCATTGAATTCTATCCATGATTCTTTATTCCCTTGAACAAACTGACAAGAGGAATCTGACGGGACTTCTAACTCTTCATGTGGAGAGACAACTAGATTCTTGACTGTTGTGAAGATATGCTCTTCCTGAGAGGTGGATATTCTAGCTGCTGCTAGAATGCGAGAAAGTTCTTGGAGGAACATTCTTCAAGCTCTTGATCATCCTTGAATTACTCTAGCTAGTTGATGATACCTGTTTCGCAACACATATTAGTACTCGGGGGGTTCTTACAGCACCCCAAACATGATTTATCATTAAAGATATAAATTTTAAAACTATTTGAAAAAGAAAAACACACCAAACTTGAACTCCTTGCCTTACTGGGACCCTGTTGTCACCAGGTTATCAGTTCACACAATTTATCTCATCATAAAGAAAACTAAATTTGCATAAATAAAAACACACTTGCATCAAAAGAAGAGAGAAAAAACTAACTTTGGAGCAACCCCACCAAAGTGGATGCACGTATTACCATCTTCTCTCCGCCCTTAGCTCATCCATAAAACCAATCCAAAACCATTAAAGAAATCTGATTCAAATACTACCTATTACCGTTTACAACTCCCCGACAACAACGCCAAAATGTTGTGCTACTTATATGTTTAGTATAATGCACTCATTAATTATCAATCCAGGATTCGTAATCAACAGGGTTGCAAGACACCAGTAAGAAAGGTAATTCTAATGTCATGAGTATAGAACTATTCTAGACTATGCATGCTAAAAATAAGGCAAACTAGCAAAAAAAAACATGGTTGTCTTTCATAGATAGGATATCTACTCCATTATGGCACATGCAAGTATGAGATGGAGTTCTTTTGACAAATCAACTCTGCTATCTGACCCAGAAAACTAACTATGCAATCACACTTCTGAAATGGAAATCACATATCAATCATCAAGACATAGCATGGGTAGTTCAATAGTCAATATACTGAGTATGTTGTGGTTCACAATGTGTTGTTGTGAACTTCACTAGTTCTCCTTCAAATATGTCTGACTACTACTGCCAACATTTATGTCCATGAAATGAATTCAAATTCATAAATACAGAAAAAGAGCATATGCAAAAAAAGATCTCTAAGCAATTGAAACCTAAACTGAGCTATACTACTATCATCTGAAAAGATCAAAGCTTCAACTAGTCTAACATTTATACTATTGAAATCAACTGCTAACACTAATCTATAAGGATGATGACCTTTGTTGGGCAGTGGGCCCTTGCCACTTCAATAGGTCAGTGACTGGAGTCTATAATAAGCTTTCTTTCAATCCACACATTCCTCTTACTCAAATTTCAAAACATAGAATTAAACTCTACTAACAACTCAACTCACATTCATTCATAAATGATCAAGACCTAGAAATAAATGACATCCTTCTATTAAAATTCAACTCAAAATCTATTCTGCAATATGTAACATTGCTTCACATATTGTGTTATGCTAACTCTCTACTAACTCCACCATCCTTGCCATGACTATTTAAACAGTCTTAGTCGTGAAACGCAAGGAGGTGAAATCTTTAGCAGATCAGTCAATTGTCAAATTTATATATTCGGTTACATATTTTAAGCTTCATCCTCATGACACGAAGTGTATGAGGATGAAGAAATAAACAAACTAGCTTAACATAACCTTGCTAGATCTTTTATGATTCAACAAACATCCAACAATTATCTTGGGCACGATCTGGAGCTAAACTTGGCATATTTTGCGTCCTGTATTGGTACCAGATCGTGACAGGTGAGATTCGGTAAATGGTATTGGATTCAAACAGTATGCAAGTGGTTGGTACCGGACTAGAACAGTCTACGGCCGTTGGTACCAGATCGCGACAGTGGATGGTTCGGTACCGAATCTGAATGGAAGGTGCGCTTGGTACCGGATTCAGACAGTGGAAATCTAGTGCATAAGTACCAAATGGCTAAGCTGATATAGAAATGTTGGACTCATCTAGAGGTCAAAGGTTATACATGAGAATTCAAAACATTAGTACATGAAACATTTAGTCTCCTAGCTCAATAAACCATAAAATGCACGAATTCAATTATACTTTACCTTATGACCTCATCAATGGCTAATGGTAGTGTTCTTTTTCATTTATCCAAGCTTAGGTAAGCCAAAAAGGTATAGATGATGAGTATAATAGGGTACTGGGGATGTCAATTTAGAGGCTCAACACACCTCATATTCACTACATGGACTAGAGAGGGTCTTCTTGGGAAACATTCCTTGACTTGGGGATTGGCCTACCTAATAGGCCACCATGACAATCCTCCCATACCTAAATTTGGCAAAGTTTATAAGGTCTTTGAGCGTTTGTTTAGTTTTAAAAAAGGGGGTTTAATGCACATGTTTGGGTGGTTTGATTATTAAATGTGGCATACTTGGCATGTAACATGTGACTTTTGGACCCTTGAAGGGCATATTTTCTTGTCTTTGTAGTACCTTGCTTGATGAAAGTTATTCATGGAGGAACTAATCCACTTGGACCTTCATAGGGCTTGAAAGCCCACTGGATGGATGTTGTGACCCAGTCATTGGAGGCCTAGGATGATGAATGTTGCACCTTGAGGGACGTCCTTAGCACATGAACGAGGCTCTAGATGATGAAGAAGGGATTACATCAACCTCTTATGCCAAAACATCTCTCTTGGGGAGCTTGATGTCACACCTATGGGAGGACATTTGGCCTTTTTAGTGCACTTGGTGGTGGTGTGGGCTTGAAGCCCCACCTACTTGCTTGATTTGGGGATGACATGGCATATTTCTAGCTTGACTTCCTAGCCTTTGAAGGCTTGTCTTCATACCTTCCACCTTGGAGGAGAGTTTTATGGGCTTATGTCCCATCATTTTGTTATTTTTGGTCATTTTGTAGCCATGTGGGAAAAAACACAAATCGATTTGCTAATTAAGCATTGTAACTTAGGTTTTAGTCTAAAATTATGGATTTAATTGTAAAGTGGGAAAACTATGACTTGGGTTTCCTCATATAAATATGAGGCAATTCATTTTCGTTTTCTCATAACTCATCACTTGATAAATCTGCTCTTGGATTGAAATTTTGACCTCCTTTGACAATTCGCTATCTCTCTTTTTCTTGTGCAATGGATGAAATACTTGTTATTTGGAGAAATAAAATCTAGTTATTTCTATTGGTGGTCTCTCTTGGAAAAACATGGATGATATCTTGGTAGTAAGGGTTTATTACATTCTATCTCTTGGATTTGGTGAGTAATTTTTGCAATTTATTGTTGTCTTGCTTTTTTAAATTCAAGGAAATTATCTTAAACCCTAGGAGGAGTAAAAGGGCTTACACCCTCCACCAAAATTAATTATTATCTCCTATTGAAGGGATATAAGTATTGAAACAATAAGGAAGAGGGTTTACATGTTGGAAAATATTTAACAGACAACGAATGGAAAATATTTAACAGACTTGTCATTGATGGCAAGTACAGAAGTAATGATGGCTTGAGTACAACAGTGATGATCAACAGGCAAATAGAAGATAAGTCAAGGAAGATCGAATGATCGAAGGCAATGCAACATTGACAAAATGATCGAAGGCCTGAGAAGCATTTCTGATCGTGGATCCCATCCAAAATTCCCGACAGCATGAGGGTCATCAGATCTGAATAAAGACAAGAAGAGCGTGCTGAAGAGGAGGATAGATCTCAGGCGTTAGATCTAAGCGTAGGGTCCGACCACCATTGGATTGAGGAAAACTTGCACGATATTTAAAAGTGCAAGGAGTAGAGGGCTCACAAATTCCGAAAGCACGAGGACCATCGATCTCAGGGGGTAATGTGGACCATTGATCCGACTCCCCATCATAGTTTCGACGATCGTGTGTTGGAGATGTCAAAGAAACAATGCAACAGGAATCCCGATTTCTTGATAAACAAAATCCCGACGTAGTCTAAGCCGTCAAATCAAGATCACATCTAAACCATCGATCTAACTCACGTCAACAAACCACGTCAGCTAGGAACACGTGGCACAACCAGGTAATGACAAGTGTCAGACTGATTCAACATGCCAAGCACATGTAAGTCACGAATCAAGGTGACACGTGGCAGTTATTTAACACATGTGATGTCAGCAGACGTACACCATGTCGGAGTTTCGAGGATCGCGTGTTGGACATGTCAAAGATTTTTGACATCAGGAATCTCGATATCGCGATATGTGAAATCGCAATGTAATATGAGCCGTCAGATTAAGGTTGAATCTGGACCGTTGATTCCATCCCTTGTCGGAGTTTCGGGGATCGAGAGTTGAACATGTCAAAGATTATTGACATCAGGAATCCCGATATCGCGATATGTGAAATCGCGATGTAATCTGAGCCGTCAGATTAAGGTTGAATCTGGACCGTTGATTCCAACCCTTGTCGGAGTTTCGGGGATCGAGAGTTGGACATGTCAAATATTATTGACATCAGGAATATTGATATCGCGATATGTGAAATCGCGATGTAATCTGAGCCATCAGATTAAGGTTGAATCTTGACCGTTGATTCCATCCCTTGTCGGAGTTTCAGGGATCGAGAGTTGAACATGTCAAAGATTATTGACATCAGGAATCCCGATATCGCGATATGTGAAATCGTGATGTAATCTGAACCGTCAGATCAAGATATGATCTGGATCATGGATTCGACTTCTTTACGGAATTTTGAGGATCGAGATTTGTAAGTGACAAGAACATTGAACATCAGGAATGTCGAAATGTAGAAACCCGATATAAAGGCAAGATTAATAAAGTTCATCCAACGGTGTGGATAAAGTGGAATATGATTGGAAGGTTATTGTTCTCTCTCACAGTTAACCCCTCAGTTACGAATCTGTTAGTGAAACGGACTCATGATTGCAAATCAGTTAGCGTTTCAGTTGGTGTTTCAGTTGCTCGGACAGTTGTCTTTCTTTTGACTAAGGAGTTGGGAAGTTGAACCATCGTGTAGTTGTGTATAAAATAAAATGAGATAGAATGTGTACAGTTGGCTGTTCTGGATGGAAAATGAATGAAACAGTAAGAAAGGGAAAATGAGAGGATGCGTAGCATGAGACTTGGAAAATGTGCAGAGTGAGATGAAACACAGAGCAGAAGTAGAGAAGAACGATAGAAAGAGAAGAAGTAGAGAAGATTGACAGAAAGAGCAAAAGAAGAACGGAATGAGAGAATGAGTTGATGCAGAGCATGCCTGCTGAATAGACAGAGGAAGAGAAGAGCAACAGAACAATGTGTAGAAGACCAGATTTACAGAACAAAGAAAGATTGGTAAGAACTGATTTATCTATAAAGTTGACTGTTTATTTAGCCATTCATATTCTAGGGAGGTTGGGAGGTGCTTGGGAGGACTGTTGTCCTCAGAGGTTTAAGTGGAAGCTTGAACACAGGAAGTTGTAGCTTCCATCTGGTTGCAGCCAGAGAAACCAGGGTGGCAGGGTGGTGCAAGGGAGAACAAGTGTTCTCTGTTATACAGGTTGGAGCCTGTGTAACTGGAAGTTGGTGCTGGAATATTCAGGGAGTGGGTTCTCTCAAACAAGTTGCATCTTGTAAAACAGAGGTAGTAGCCTCACATTGAGTTGGTGCTCAATTAAATATGATGTACAGAACTTAAAAGACTACCTATCATTTCGAAGAAGAAGAGGTTTTCTCCCTTTATGGGTTTCCTCATGAAAATTTGTCTCTGTGTATACCTTATGTGTGACTGATGCTTTTTACTGTTAATGTCCATATGTTGTATAATGTTGATGATCACTTGAAGAAAGTTTAAGAATATTTTAATAGAGTTAAAATTGTTTAAGCTCAAAGACAACTGATTCACCCCCCCCCCTCTCAGTTGTATTAGTAATTCCAACAATTGGTATTAGAGTGGGTTCCTTTTATTCAAAGGTAGATCTGTAAGCTTAAACATGACAAGTCATGAAGGGACTTCAACCTCTAAGCCCCCTCTGTTTGATGGAACAAATTTTTCCTTCTGGAAGATTAGAATGAGAACATACTTAATGGCCTTGGGTGCTGATGTTTGGGATGCAATAGAGACTGGATATACAAAGCCTGTTGTGCTAGCCTCCGAGGATGATAAGTTAGAGTTTAGTTTTAATGCTAAGGGGATGAATTCTATCTTAAATGGACTTGTTGAAGCTGAGTTTGTAAAGGTGATGCATCTTGATACTGCCAAAGTAATGTGGGATAAACTTATTAACAGTTATGAAGGAAATGAGAAAGTAAAAGATGCCAAACTCCAAACATACAGATTGAAATTTGAACAACTAAATATGAATGAAGATGAAATGATTAGCAAGTATTTTTTAAGAGTTGAAGAACTTGTACATGCTATGAAGGGTCTTGGTGAGGAGTTTGATGACTCTCTTTTAGTTCAGAAGATTTTGAGATCTCTGCCTGATAAATTTAATCCAAAAGTATCTGCAATAGAAGAATTAAATGATCTTAAAACTCTGTCCATTGATCAACTTCTAGGAACTCTAACTGCATATGAAATGAGAATTAACAAAGA
>ML797975.1:284444-306708 GCA_009831015.1 Picea engelmannii | reverse complement strand
CATTTGAAAAATTCAAAGTATTTAAGGCTCTGACTGAGAATCAAACAAGAAAAATATTAAAGGCAGTAAGGTCTGATAGAGGAGGAGAGTTTAGTTCTGGGAACTTCAAAGAGTTCTGTGATAAACATGGGATCAAAAGAGAGTACACAATTCCAAGGACTCCACAACAAAATGGAGTTGTTGAGATGCAGAATAGGTCAGTACAGCAAATGGCAAGATCAATGATGAATGAAAGGAACATATATCAGACATATTGGGTGGAAGAAATTCATACAGCTGTTCATATCCTTAACAAAGCTCATCTCAGACCACACTATGACAAGACCCCTTATGAACTTTGGTTTGGAAGACCTGCTTCAATCAAGCATTTTAAAGTTTTCGGGAGTACATATTGGCAAATATTTTACAAGTAAAACAAAGCTCTGTAGGAATTTTTATTTCTCAAGAAAAATATTTGAAAGAGATTTTGAAGAAATTTCAGATGGAAGATTCTTCTACAGTTAGCACGCCTATGGTGGTTGGTTGCAAGCTAAGTAAAGATGATATCTCACCTGATGTTGATCAAAGAACATATCGCTCTATGATAGGAAGTCTTCTATACATCACAACATCCCATCCTGATATAATGCAAGCTATTGGAATGGTAGGCCGTTTTCAATCTGCTCCTAAACAAAGTCATTTGGTAGTTGTCAAAAGGATATTTAAATACCTGAAGGGAACAATGACTTATGGTCTGTGGTATCCTAGAAATCAGAATTTCCAGTTAACTGCTTATTCAGATGCAGACTGGGCAAACTGTGTTGATGAGAGAAAAAGCACCAGTGGAGGAGCATTTTTTCTGGGTGACTCATTAGTTGCATGGCTTAGTAAAAAGCAAGGATCCATCTCATTATCCACTACAGAGGCGGAATACATTGCTGCTACTACTTGTTGCACACAAATTTTATGGATGATACAAACGCTTGCAGATCTAAAGGTAAATTACACTGATCCCATTCCAATTCATTGTGATAACAAAAGTGCCATTAGTGTTTCCAAGAACCCTATTCTCCATTCCAAGACTAAGCATATTCCAATCAAGTACCATTTTCTCAGAGAACAAGTTACAAACAGAATTGTTCAACTGAATTATATACCTTCTACAGAACATATTGCTAATATATTTACTAAACCATTAGCATCGACCCCTTTTGGATACCTTTTTCAAAAGTTGGGGGTTATAATCTCTTGTGTCTAATATGTTCACTTGATCAGGGGGATTACTTATTGAATATCTGGTGTATTTCCAAGATGCTTATAGTCGACAGGGGGAGTATGTTTTTGCAACAGATCAGGGGAAGAATGTTTCTTCTTTGACATCGATGTCAAAGGGGGAGAAAAGGAGTTCGGGAGAAGAGATCCGGATGGCATGTGGGTTCTTGTATTGCCATCAATGCCAAAGGGGGAGATTGTTGGAAAATATTTAACAGACAGCGAATGGAAAATATTTAACAGACAACGAATGCTTGTCATTGATGGAAAGTACATAAGTAATTATGGCTTGAGTATAGCAGCGATGATCAACAGGAAAATAGAAGAAAAGTCAAGGAAGATCGAATGATCAAAGGAAACACAACATTGACAAAATGATCGAAGGCCCAAGAAGCATTTTTGATCGTGGATCCCATCCAAAATTCCCGACAGCATGAGGGCCGTTAGATTTGAATAAAGACAAGAAGAGCGCGTCGAAGAGGACGATATATCTCAGGCATTAGATCTGAGCGCAGGGTCCGACCACCGTTGGATTGAGGAAAACCTACATGATCTTTAAAAGTGCAAGGAGTAGAGGGCTCACAAATTCTGAAAGCACGAGGACCGTCCATCTCAGGGGGTAATGTGGACCATTGATCTGACTCCCCATCAGAGTTTCGAGGATCGTGTGTTTGAGATGTCAAAGAAACAATGCAACAAGAATCCCAATTTCTCGATAAGTAAAATGCCGACGTAATCTGAGCCGTCAAATCAAGATCACATCTGAACCGTCGATCCGACTCACGTCAGCAAACCACGTCAGCTAGGAACACGTGGCACAACTAGGTAATGACAAGTGTCAGACTGATTCAACATGCCAAGCACATGTAAGTCACGAATCATGGTGACACGTGGTAGTTATTTAACACATGTGACGTCAGCAGACATACACCATGTCAAAGTTTCGAGGATCGCGTGTTGGACATGTCAAATATTTTTGACATCAGGAATCCCGATATCGCGATATGTGAAATCGCGATGTAATCTGATCCGTCAAATTAAGGTTGAATCTAGACCATTGATTCCATCCCTTGTCGGAGTTTCGGGGATCGAGAGTTGAACATGTCAAAGATTATTGACATCAGGAATCCCGATATCGCGATATGTGAAATCACGATGTAATCTGAGCCGTCAAATTAAGGTTGAATCTGGACCATTGATTCCAACCCTTGTCGGAGTTTCGGGGATCGAGAGTTGGACATGTCAATGATTATTGACATCAGGAATCCCGATATCGCGATATGTGAAATCACGATATAATCTGAGCCATCAGATTAAGGTTGAATCTGGACCGTTGATTCCATCCCTTGTCGGAGTTTCGGGGATCGAGAGTTGAACATGTCAAAGATTATTGACATCAGGAATCCCAATATCCCGATATGTGAAATCGCGATGTAATCTAAACCGTCAGATCAAGATATGATCTGGATCGTTGATTCGACTTCTTTACGGAATTTTGAGGATCGGGATTTGTAAGTGACAAGAACATTGAGCATCAGGAATGCCGAAATGCCGAAACCCGATATAAAGGCAAGATTAATAAATTTCATCCAACAGTGCAGATAAAGTGGAATATGATCGGAAGGTTATTATTCTCTCTCACAGTTAACCCTTCAGTTACAAATCTGTTAGTGAAACAGACTCATGATTTCAAATCAGTTAGCATTTCAATTGGCATTTCAGTTGCTTGGACAGTTGTCTTTATTTTGACTAAGGAGTTGGGAAGTTGAACCATCATGTAGTTGTGTATAAAAGAAAATGAGACAGACTGTGTACAGTTGGCTGTTCCGGATGGAAAATGAACGAAACAGTAAGAAAGGGAAAATGAGAGGATGCATAGCATGAGACTTATAAAATGTGCAGAGTGAGATGAAACACAGAGAAGAAGCAGAGCAGAATGATAGAAAGAGCAGAAGCAGAGAAGATTGACAGAAAGAGAAAAATAAGAACAGAATGAGAGAACGAGTTGATGCAGAGCATGCCTGCTGAACAGACAGAGGAAGAGAAGAGCAGCAGAACAGTGTGTAGAAGACCAGATTTACAGAACAAAGAAAGATTGGTAAGAACTGATTTATCTGTAAAGTTGACTGTTTATTTAGCCATTCATATTCTAGGGAGGTTGGGAGGTACTTGGGAGGACTGTTGTCCTCATAGGTTCAAGTGGAAGCTTGAACACAAGAAGTTGTAGCTTCCATTTGGTTGCAGCCAGAGAAACCAGGGTGGTAGGGTGGTGCAAGGGAGAACAAGTGTTCTCTGTTATACAGGTTGGAGCTTGTGTAACTGGAAGTTGGTGCTTCCATCCAGTTGGTGTTGGAATATTCAGGGAGTGGGTGCTTCCTCCTAGTGGGTGCTAGAGAAACCAGAGAGTTGGTTCTCTCAAACAAGTTGTAGCTTGTAAAACAGAGGTAGCAGCCTCACATTGAGTTGGTGCTCAATTAAAGATGATGTAAAGAACTTAAAAGACTGTCTATCATTTCGAAGAAGAAGAGGTTTTCTCCCTTTATGGGTTTCCTCGTGAAAATCTGTCTCTATGTATACCTTATGTGTGTCTGATGCTTTTTACTGTTACTTTCCATATGTTGTATAATGTTGATGATCACTTGAAGAAAGATTAAGAATATTTTAATAGAGTTAAAATTGTTTAAGCTTAAAGACAATTGATTCACCCCCCCCCTCTCAGTTGTATTAGTAATTCCAACATTACATCCTTGTTTCAAGGCTTAACTAGGGTTTATTTCTCTAGGAAGTAAGAGGGTATACACCCCTTGAAAAACTTTAAACCCTAGTTCATCTTGGACCCCAAGCTATATGATTTGGAAGGATTGGTGTTGGGTACTATAAAGGTTTATCTCTCAACAAGAATATCTTCTTCCTCTTCGATTATTTTTTCTTCCAAGGAAGAGACTCCATTCACCCAATGATAAGGCACTAATCTTTTGCATTGGAGATTGTTAATTATTTCATTGGTAAAAGTTAAAATTGATAGTTTGGAATTGTTCAAGTTGGATTTGAATTTTACATGCTTTGGAATATCTTAATATTCAAGGGAATATTGATTGATCATGTGGTTAGTCTATTTTAATAAACATTAATCTACAACAATTAGTGTTGTAGTAAACTCTCTTTCTCAACAAGTTTTCTTCACTTTTGACTGTTGAAATTTGCATAAGAAGTGAAATATGATCTACATTGGAAGGGATATTGATTGGGTGGCTTGTTTGTTGATTTGTAGGTTAAAAGTTTCTATTGTATAAATAATCATCTACAACCACAAGGCTATCATAAATCTTTGTTGATACCACTCTTTTGCAGCCTTTGTTTGTCATCTAATTCATTGTTTCAAGCATTGGATATTACCTCTAAGTTGCATACTAATTTGTCCAATATTATATGTTGATTAGATGATGTAATTTTCAATTGTTATAAATTTTTCATTGTTGATATATATTTTTTTACTTCCGCTATTTTGGGACAATAATCATAACTTGTTGTTTCCCTCTTGTTCTGGGGCTAATTTTACCATATATTATGTTGGTTATGGTTGTCTAACATTTGTTTTGTAGGTATTCTTCATTGGAAACTTTTCCTTGACTGATACTCATCCTACATAAAGCTCCTAGAACCTTTCATTGTGACCTATAGGGGTGTTCCATTCTTCTCCTTGGGTTATACTTTGCAATTCCCCCTAGGTTCACCCAGGAAGCCTCCCTTGTGTGGGACTTGTCTTCACTAAAATGAGGGGGGTATCGATTGAGGTGATAGTGACAGGTGTCCTTGGTTATATCACATGCTTGTGTATTGGGTTAAGATTTTCCCTAACTACAGATCATGTGATAACATTCCGCACACTTCGACTAAGTACATCGACCACTCTGTTTTCTTTATGTTTTGTGTGTCTGATATCGAAATCAAAATCGTTGATCAATTCCATCCACTTGGAATATCTAGCATTCAACCATGGTTTTTCAAATAAATACTTTAGACCACAATGGTTCTTCATTAGGAAAAACCTTATTTTGAGAAAGTAATTTCTCCACATCTTCAATGCATGCACGATTGTTGTGAGTTCTAGATCATGGGTGACATACCATTGCTCGTGCTCCTTCAACTTTCACAACTCATAGCATATCACTTAGCCTCATTGCATACAAAATCTACCAGGTCCTTCCTTGCAAACATCAACAAAAACCAAGAAATCCTTTTCAAGCTCTATAATCTTCAAAACAGGGGTGTTGGTCAAAAGTTGCTTCAGGTGTTGAAAGTTGGCTTCACACTCTGTTGACCATACAAATTTCTTCCCCTTCCTCTGAAGTGAAGTAATGGGATGACCAATGTTGGAAAATCCCTTTATAAACCTTCTATAATACCCATCTAATCCCATAAAAGACCTTACATTTGTTACATTCCAAGGGGCAAGCCAATACATGATTGACTTAATCTTCTCATGATCTACTGCCACTCCTGCTACTAATATTATGTGGCCTAAATAATAGATATCCTTCTTAAATAAATCACATTTTGGAACTTAGCGTACAACTAGTAGTCTCTTAGCACTTGTAATACCATTATGAGATCCTCTTCATGCTACTTTCTAGTCTTGGAATATACTAGAATATCATCCACAAAAACCAAGACATACTTATCTAGGTACTTGATGAGAACACTATTCATGAAGCACGTGAAAGTAGTTGGTGCATTGGTAAGCCCAAATGGCACTACCATGAATTCATAGTGTCCATGCCTCAATCTAAAAGTTTTCTTGTGAATGTCTTCGAATTTAATCCTAACTTGATGGTATCCATACCTCAAGTTGATCTTAGGGAAATTTGTAGCTCCTCTGAGATGATCCAAAATATCATCGATCCTGGGCAATGGATACTTATTCTTGATGGTCATTTTATTCAACTATTGCTAGTCAATGCACAACCACAATGCATCGTCACTTTTCTTTACAAACAATGTAGGTGCTCCTCATGGGGATACACTCAGCCTAATATACCCTTTATCCATCATCTCCTTTAGTTGCACTTACAGTTCCACCAGCTCTGGTGTGCTCATCCTGCAGGTTACTTTTCATGTTGGTACTACTTCGGGTACATGATCTATTGAAAAATCAAGATCTCTCTTTGGAGGAAGTTCAGGCACCTCCTCTGGAAATACATCCTTAAACTCCCGCAACACTAGGTGGTCTTTAGCCTTCAACTCCTTTCTTTTTGTTGAATTGAGGACTTGTATTACATACAAGGGACACCCTTTTTAATTGAATTTATTGATTTTTAGTGTTGATATCTGCCTAACTTAAACTAACTTACAAATTCCCTACAACACCCTTTTGTTACCTTTGGCATCTTCACACTCTAAATTTTTATCATAGCAATTCAATTTTGCTTTGTGAACAACTAATCAATCCATTCCTAACATCACATTGAATGAACCTAGAGGTAGGATATTCAAGGTTGCTTGAGTATGAAATCCACTCATTTAAAAAGGACAAGCCTCTATCACCTATGTCACCTTTCTCTTGGTCCCTATGGATAATTGAACCAACCATGCCTTTGCACGTTTCTTTCTCTGTAAGTCACATTCTTCAAAACATTGAGGTGAGATATAACTAAGGTTAGATACAAGGTCAATTAAAATAGAAATGGGTTGCTTGCCAACTATACCCTCTAGCTTCACTATAGAAGATCGGTGGTCTACTTTTCGATTCTCAATAGCTTCATATATTCTGGGAACACTCTTAGACACATCCTTGACCATAGTATCTTTCTGAACATGATAAAAAAAAAAAAATTCATGTTGCTTGTGAGGAAAATCCCTTAACATATATTCTTGTCCACAACCCCAACATTGTAGAGCTCCTTTATTTAGCTCCTCTCCTCTTTCTCTTGCTTTCTCTACTGACCTATTTCCACTCTAAGATGGAAAGTTTTGCTAGTGTACACTTCTACTCGGTTGACCGAACTAAGCAACTTTCCTTGGATTCTTATATGGGGATAATTTGAATCCCTTATTTTGGGATCCAATCTTATCCTTTCTCTTCCAATATCTAGGAGGCTCTTACTTATGCTTAGACTGATCATAACAAAAATTTTCCTTCCTAATGGTATCCTCCAAGGTCTTAGGCTCATCAAATTTGATTTTGTCTTGATAGGATAGTGGTAACCTGCTGAGGAAATGTTGTATCCTTTATTTTTCATCCTTGAGCTAAGGAACGTACCTCAACAACTCTAAGAATATATTAGCATAGGAATCCATGGTAATTTTCCCCACCTTGTGTTCATGGAACTCTTTGATCTTCCCATCAAATTACTTCTATGATAGGTAATCCTTTCTAAAACACTTTTCAAACTACTTCAAAGTGAGCTTGCTCTCTTTCATTCCTTTGACTTCCTTGAGGTACTCTCACTATATGGAAGCTCCTCCATTTAAGTTGCAGATGGATATCTTCTCCTTTGTATATTCTAAGTAGTTATGTGCCCGAAAATACTTTCTCAGCCCCATGAGCCAAGCCTCGATTTATTCTCCCTTCTTAATCTATCCATTAAAATTAGGCGACTTTGCTTTCTTGAACTCCACCATTAGAGAACTCTGTGAGTGTCTCTTTTTATTTTTCCTAGGAACACTTGATCTAGTATAACTGTTGGATAGTTCCTAGGAAGTAGTCTTCCTACTGGATGACTCTATGGAAATGTTTTTACCTGATATTCTTTTCTTTGCATCTCGATGCCTCTTCTTGGAAGAACTCCTTCCTACATTGTTATGGCCTAGTTTATGCTTTTGGGAATATGAAGGGGTTTTCAATCTCTGTGACTGCAAAAAATCTACATTACTAGTGACTATACCATGTTCTAAATGATTTTGAATTTCTGACAAGATCTGTAGTAGTAGTGCATTCAGGTCTTCCTACTCATCCTGGGATCTCATGAGCCTCTCATTGTTTTCCTTCATAATTTTGACAATGGCTACCAAATCTTCATGGGTTTCCTTCGCCATCCAACCATATGATTCCTTTCTCTAAGATGTGAGGTGTCTTCCATGCTATGTTGCACCATTCACCTCTAATTCCCTTTTAGTGCCTCCTATGTGCTGAAAAAATAAAACATTATTAGCTTATTTCATCAAAATTATAATCATGCATTCCTGGCAAAAAAAAAACATTTTCTTAGATAGTTTTGCGGCCTTAGTGACCCATTCAAGCCTAGAGTTTGAACTCTACTCTTATACCACTCTGTAACACACATGAGCCTCTAACCCTCTTGGGCTGGTGGGATGTCTGATTTCTTCTTTCTCTCATTCTAAGGGCTCCAATATGATCTCCTCGAATCCCTACTTGTCACATTAATATGTGAGAATGCCCATCTAAGGTACATTTCCTCTATTGAATCTTCTTGTCTGACCTCCAACTACCAACAAAAATCCCTCTAAGGACACACTATAACAGTTAAGGACATGAAAACTCCCAATTAGACTATTATAAGCATTCCTCACCACTTGATCAATGATTTTCAGCAAATCAGACTCACTCTCATCGGAATTGTAGATCACAAGATATGAATCCCCATTCTGACAACTCCTTTTTGAGGATCATTTTGACATATCCAATGACCCTCAGAGTTGAAAATCAATGGCCTCGATCATATTGATGCCTCTATATACTTGAAAGTTACAAACCATCTCATCCCCCTTTCCTTACGTGTATAAGTGGGACCCACGATGGATCTACGAATGAGATTATCTCATACTCCCTTCGTTAGATCTGCAGCTCAATATTCCTCTTGGATTCCTTCACCATCAAAGTACACCCAATCCAAGTATCATAGACCACTCTAATAGATAAAATGTCCCACGATGTACCCTATCCAACAACCATGGTTCATGTTGAGTCTCTCACCTCCATGATGTTTAAATTCTTTAGCTCTTCTTCCTTGGAACAAATCATACCAAATCTAATGGTTGTGATATGTCGGAGCACCTTTTGATAAATTGATGATCCTCAGAATCCCTCATTGTTAGACTCTCTTTGATACCATCATTTAGGTCTTTGGTTTTCTATCTTTCGATAGACATATACCCCTTACACTCATCATCAACGGTCCCGATTTCACCATCTAACCCTCTAATAGATCAATGCATTTTGTTGACTTGGAGTCTTCCCCATCGGAATTCCATTGTAAGCTTGCACTTGGAAACTCCGATTGCCTCATCTTCCAATCTATTGTCAGGATCTTTTCTCTATGCCAAATCAACGGTTGTAAATCCTCCTGACTCTAAATATGGATTTTCTTTAGGGTAATAGTCTAATTCAGGAGTTGAGCATTCAAGTTCTCTTCATGCTCATCTACTAAGGTTCTTCCAAACTTTATCGGGCTCTCTCCTTCATTGTGAAGCCGAATAAGTCACTTCCACTTAAATCCCTAGTTGAATATTTACATACTACAAAATTTCCATTCCAAAGTATGGGATTTCTCCCAGTTAAGGCTCCCTAAAACCACACAGATACCTTCCCTGGAACTATAGCATTTCACTGTCAATATTCCCATGATGGTTCATATCCTGCAAGATTTTGATTTCAAAACAATAATTCCATGGGAAAAAGGAGGGTTACTACAACTACACAGGTACTCACAAAGGGGTCAAGGGAACTCTGCTACCATTTTCCTAAGGAATATTTGTATCTTGCAAGATTTCCATTCAAATTCTTGTATTTTCATAGGGTTATGCCCAATATTAACACAACTAACTTAATAAATAACATTTACCTTACTTGTTAGTGAAAAAAATCGTACATAATCCATTTTACTCAGGAGTTCAACCATTCTTTCATTTATTCACATTCAACCTATAAATAAAAAATAATATATTTGCATCACCAAGGATACATCAGACACAAAAAGCTTCAACACTTAGATGTTCAGTGAAGGGTTTAATTAGTCGATTCATTGAGAGAGGAAGCCTTTCCTCCAAAATGTAGGTTTTGTTTCATAGTGTCTTTATACAAAATGCCACCCCCATGCCAAGCCATGATACCACAAGGGGACTGGTTCAACTGACTGCCAAATTGAGCAAATGGTTCAAGAAGGTTACTCTCCTTCACTCCCTGGAAAAAATAGAAGTTTCCCTCTTCCCACTGAGCTCAGGACCTCAATGAGTCTATCAGGCACCTTCCCAACTGGATTTCCTCTACACAAGGGAGTCCCTCCTCTGCTATGCAGTTCCTCAGTGACATCCCATTACTGATGTCAATTTCTTTCCAGTAAGTACTAAGTCATGGTCCTCTATCACTCAAGTCTAGATATGGGTCTTCTATGTTCTAGGGTGACCATTTATCTCTTGGTTAAGTTTCCTATTTTCCTCAAGGAAAACTTTCCAATTGTTCTACTACTCAAAACCATGTGTGTGAATCTCCCTCTCATCGCACCTTCCATTTGTGAGTCTACAACTCACTATGTTCTTTGTGAGTTTATGTGAGAATCTATCTGTTGAGCACCTGCATGTTGGTTCTCATGCTCTTCCTCTCCAATTATCCATGTCCACTTGTGAACCGTGCTCCTCCCTATTCTTTTCTCCCTCAAAATCTACTGATATTTTTCCACCTTTAGTCTCTTCTTCCACCCATTCCTCGGGATTCTCATGGCCTGCTTTTAGACATAACCCTCCAGTTAGGGTCTTGAGTTAAAAGAGGAAATCCAGGTATGTCCTCCTATCAGGTTTCAGTTGACCCTTTATTTCTTCAAGCACCAGATCTTGTCAACATTTATAACTACTTCAACCACCAATATTGATCTCCATAAATGGACATGTGCATCTATGTAGTTCAGGTATGTTGTCAGGTTATGTATTCAATTTTGTAGGTGTAGGATGGAATGTGGAGCAAGCTTCCTATTTTAATTTATCCTTTCGAATTTGCAAGACTTTTTTCCATTTCTTATCGGTGTTTCTTTTATGTAGTATTGGCTTCTCTTAGGGTTCTCAACACCTCTTCAAGTTCAACCACTTTGGTTTGTGAAGTGTCTAATTTTGCACTAAGTTTACATACTGACATTGCATTAGCTCCTGGAAATGAATTAAGGGATGAAGCATTTTGTAGGGCATTTGTCTTAGGATCTAGACCTGCTTTCCAGACAATTGAAATTTCTGAAGACCCCTATCTGATAGATGTATTTTCCCTCTTTCTATTATTATATCTGTTATCACTGAAATTTCATCTGCAAATGGTTACAGGAATCCAGCATCTGCAAACAGCTATTAAGTTCACCCATGGACCAAAATTACCACAAAAACATTTCCAAAGGGTCCAAAACTATACAAACAGTTATCAAATTAGGATGCGTTATGACTATACAGGCAGTGCGCACACATGCGCCATAAAGAAACGTAGGAAAAGTGCACATGCACATGATGTGCGAGTGTGGACGCTAAAAGTTGTGCACAACTGAGAACGACAAATTTATTGTGTTGGTCGGCCTCCCACCCACTTTTGGTTCAGCTTCCAAGTCGATTTGAGATCCAAATCTCGACTAGATCCAGCTGGGTGGCTGGTCAAAGACCTAAATGTGCCCTAAACAACGCCTTGTTCACACTAAAAGATGGTTGCATAATACCTCAAAGAGGTGCTATAAAACAAGGCCATGGGTGCACTACATCTTCAAGGAATTCATTTGCAAGGTTATGTTGTTGTTATTCTCTTGGGGAATCCTCTTTTCTCATCAAGAGCATACTAGCACCATTACATTTGGGCAATTCACATCACCTTTGGAGTGGATTAGCTTGGGATTCTTTCACCATTTCTTTCAAGTTTTCAAGTTGTAAGAAGAGCTCAATCTTGGGAGTCCAAGAGCCCTCCCTTGGAGGAAGAAGGGACCCAAAGTCCCCCTTTCTCTTTGGTGTTTTATTTTCACTAATACAATCCTTTCCATTGGTTAAATGAGTCTTGTTTGTTTCTTGTTCTTATGTCCTTATGCACCATAGTTTATTTTTTTTTATCATTCCTACTTTAATTCTTAGCTTAGTATTTTATGCTTTATTCTTCTAACCCTTTCCTTTACTGTTGTCTTTCTTAGCTAACCCAACTAAGCTTGTAAGAACCTCTGTTTTTCTCATTTAGGTGACAAAAGAGGCACAACAGAGTGGCGACTCCACTAGGGAAAGGTATCAATTTCCTACCCCATTTGGCTTATTTTATCTCTTCTTTTTGTTTATTTAACCTTCAGGTACCATAACCGGCCCAAGCTAACCTGAAAAACATCAAATTCAAAGCTGAGTTGAGAGAATTCCATCTGGAATTTTCTTCACGACCGTTTGACAGTGGTGTGCGGGTTTATTGGCCCACAGTCGTGCATCGTGCACACATGCGCCAAAATCACTGTATTACTCAGTGCCTTCTGTGCACCTGCGCTAAAAATTCTTTGTCAATTCATGCATTGGCGCTCAGAGCACCTTTGTCTAGTCTAAGACCCATGCACTTGTGCAGAAAAATACACATTGTAAGTTTTTTTATGATCTGTTGAAGGCCCATAGCCTTCTTAAAGATGATTCCATGCATGTTGTAATCTGATCCACACTTACCTTCCCTCTCATATAAAGGGATTAGTCAAAACACATAGGCACTTAGGGGTCAAAAATAATTATTTTCCTCTTTTTGCTTTTTTTTTGCCACATGGATGGCTTGCTTTGACTAAAAAATAAGTTGGAATCATTCTACATCACATGTAAAACTTGCATTGGGACTAGAAATTGGATATCAATCATTGAGTATGCTCTTCTCTCGCGCTACAAACTGATCTTGAGAATCAGAAAGAGGTTGAGAGACAATTTCATCTCCCTTAAAAAGACAAAATCTTTAGGAGAGGACAACAACCCCCTCGAGACTTCTCTTAGTTTATTTTTCAAACACATCTCAAAATTGTAACGGGACCATACAGGCCCACATGCTACAAAGATAGGTAGTGTTGAAATTTACTTTCATAGATTAAATCATTAGGGAAGTTTAAAGGTTTTGTAATGGGCCCATACATGCCCACATGTTCACAATTTCAAAGCTTTCTTAGATTAAATCACATTAGGGAGTTAAAGGAATAGTAAAGCACCCACATGTCCACATGCTAGATTCCTAGAGACTTTTTGAATTCTGCAAGGTTGTACCAATGAAATTTAGTTAATTAGGTAATCAAATACTTGTAAGGACCAAACAAAGTCCACATGCCGCAAGGTGACACCTAATTCATTAAAAAATCGGCACACGTTCACTCATTCACACGCAAAAGTCACTTCTCATTCAGATAGTTTTCATCTCGAAACATGGAGGTTGAAGTAAGTTTCCTCTAAAGGGATTCCGAAACACCCTACTCTTTTCTTGATGAAACTATCCACTCCCACTTAATTTCAATGAGATTGGCTCACACCCCCAATCTCTCAAACAACCACATCTAATTTTCTTTTTTTTAAACTCACTAAGTTTTCCTCCACAGGAGGTGCCAAAAGAAATCTTTTAATCTAGGTAGGATTTCAGGGATAGGCATCCAAATAACTCCCCGTTATCTGGTTCTCACATTTTCAAAACAATAGAAGTTGTCAAATAGGGAACTTTAAATCCTCCAAGTCAAGAGTTCCTAACACCATAAGGCAGGGAGATACCCATGAAGGGTTGAAGGCCGAGGTTCGGTTGTTTTATGCATCCCCCCTTGAGGCACCCACCTCTTGGACGGGATCCAGCCTGTGACCCATTTCTTAGGCCAAAAATCTAAATGCCGTAGTTTGACCAAGGTACCTAGTGACCAAATTTTAGGACATCTGCCTAGGTGGAAATTGTGGGCTGCACTTGCACCTTGATCGGATTTTGTGTGGCTATTGGGAAATATCCCCAGTTCTTTTGGGATATGCCCTCTCTATCCCTCATTATAACTGATTGCTTCATCCTTCACTAGTTTATCTTCCAGTGGCTTCAGACCCCACTGTTGAGTGTTATTGGAAGGTCCGGTGCTATTTTGAGAGGAAGGACGTTACGTCTTTTAGGACGTGAGCATTTGTTTTATTTGTTCCCCCACGTGGAAAAAATCCACCTATCCACATATATGCTTCTTTATCAAAACACTTTATGTATGATGCCCTTCTAATTACATCTGATTTGAAAATATATTGTGTAGGTTCAAAAATTGCAGCAAAGGCTCTTGTTTATTTATGTGCTCTCACCACCATTCGCACACATTCACTCAGATAGTCGGAAATCATAGGGGACTCATAGAATCCCCATCGTTCCAGACGCTTTCTAAATCTCCCTCCTATTCTAGGGAGAGTTCCTAGTCTTTCCAACTCATAAACTCCACCTTCTCACACCCCTGTGAGTGCCACTATCTTGGGATCAATGTTGCTTGGTTCCACCTTACTTGGGTCCAATTCCCAAGGTCCACCTTCCACTCACTCTCCTTTACACGAAAGTGGGGGGCCAACTTCTTCTCAAGGGAGAAGTACAAACCCACCTAGTCACCTCCAAGGGTCAGGTACTCAAAACACTCACACTATGGCTGGAATTAATCCTCTACCACCAACCCATATGCCATATTTGGCTTCCCTCAACATACGAGATCTAACTAAACTCACCAATGATTCCATATTTCACAACCCCACATGTTCTGCAATGCCTACCAAACTCCCTTCAGACATCCCCAAGTTTGAAAGAAAAGCAGGAGATGATCATGCCAACCATATCATGACATTTCCCCTATGGTGTTCTTCAAACAACATCATGGATGATTTCGTCTGATTGAGGTTATTTCAATGTACACTCACTGGCCCATCAGCCAAATGGTATGTAGAAGAAAATTTGGGTTCCACGCGACTTTTGAATCCTTGGCCAAAGCATTTTTGACCTTCTTTCAATTACCCATTCATCATGACAACGGCCTTGAACTACTATCAGACTTCAAACAAACTGCCTCCACACATATTTCCAACCACATCCATGAATGGCGTCGATGACGTAGCCTCTGCAAAGATGATGCTACCCCCCAAAAATGTCTCAATTGGTTCCTCAAATCACTTGTTTCCCTCCTCGCCAAAGATGTGGTTGCCAACTTCCCCCAGACTGAAGAAGAAGCCATTAGCAAGACCCAACAGTTTGAACTCATTTACACCCAGTCTGGATACCTATACATGGTACTCCTAGATGCCCCTAGACCCATGCCATTTGGCCAATACAAACCTGGGATGTCTCACTCAGCAGATAGATTGATTGGTAACACTACACACCACAACCCACAGCTTCAACAACCCACCATATATGGCACACCTCAATATCCACTGGCATATGGAGGAATCCATTATTATCCTTCTGCCCCTTATCAACAATCATACCCTGTTGCCCTGCCTCCACCCATAAGTGGACCCCCACCGACACCCCTAATCCGCCCACCTATCCAACCAAGTATTGATACTCCCTCTACCTCAGCCTATACCCTAAGCACTAGTGAAAGCGCCACACCTTCCTATGTACCTTATGGATCATCGCCACAACATAATCTGTACTTTCCATTTTATGCCTCCCCATAGCCTATGGCTCCACCACAAGGACCACCACACGTTGGGTTTAATTTTGTTCAACCTTCTCCCATTTAGCAATATCAAAATTTTGAACAATTGAACATGAAAAATCCATCCCATCAATCGAACAATGCCAGAAAGAAAGGAAAAAACTAGAACAATAATAATCCTAGACCAGGAGGAAACCAGAACCAACCCCAGCACAACCAGTCTGTAGGGGGAAACCAAAACTAGGGGAATCAAAACCCCCAAGGGGGAAACAACAATAAACGCCAGGGAAGGAACAACAACAATATTAGGACCACCTTCCCTTGTGCCCTTTGCGGTGAGTTTGGTCACTATACTCACCATTGCTCCCAAATCGTTGAATTTAAATGGATGAAAGACTCTGTGAATGGAACACATCCCTCAACACCGCCTGTCCCTTCGCAGGCCCCACACCTATATGTGCAACAACCACCCCCAGCTATGATACAAAACCCCATCCCGCACCAAGGGGTGATAAATACCCAACTAGACATGTAGCCTACCTCACCACAGTTCGGACCATATCCCAATACGGGCACCTCTATCGATCTCACTATCCTCCTTACCAGTGAGAAAGAAGTCCTTCTGCAAACTCACAATCATCAGTATAGCACACCCCTTGACTATGCTCTCACCACCTCGGAAGCAATTCCAGTCACAACTGGAACCCTTTTCATGATTCCTTGCCCTAATACTGAAACCCCCCTTTGTATTCCTTGCATCCCATTGCATAGGAATGTCCACAATCCTCAGGCTAAGGTAGCTCATAATTACAGTTTGGTCAATGACTTGGCACAATCTCCAGCTGCCATGTCAGTCTTATAAGTCCTTCAAAATTGTCCCACCCAGCGGAAGTCCTTACTTTCTTCCCTGGGAGAATTCGACCCTGCTGATACCCGACTCATCACATTTGATCTCGACAGTGGAGAACCTCATCTCCCCACTCTTATTTCTTTACAAATCCTGGTTAAAATTTGAAACATTACAGTTCATCGGTGCATCATTGATGAAGGCGCATCTACCTGTATCATGTCCAAATCCATATGGCAGAAAATTGGTTCCCCCAAACTCATACCATCTGCCATTACCTTAAGAGCTTATGATGGCAGACCCTCATCCCCCGAAGGACTATTCCAAAATGTCCCCATCGAGCTCGGGGGAAAAACCGTTCTGATTGGCATTGAGGTTATCGATGCCCTGCTCGACTACAATATCTTGTTTGGTCGTAGCTACATGTATGCTATGAAGGTTGTATCCTCTTCTATGTTCCGGACCATGATGTTTCCCCATAACGGAAAGATCATTACCATCGATCAAGTATCACATTACGAGGCTAACCCTTCATCCAACATCGATAACATCCTCTCTTTCATCCAAACTAATCCTGATGCCTATCCACTCATCGAGATAGGCCTCAGAATATTCAAAGACCCATCCTTTCTAGGGACATACCACAGAGCACCACTACTCCTCCATCCCTTAGCACAAGTATGTTTCATATCCTCCAATGGAACGACAACCGAAGCTAACATCCCTCCCACCGAGGCCTCTTTCATCCCTAAAGTCCCACTAGTCGCAGAACTTCTCCCTTAGAAATCCCCTAGAACCAATTCAGCTCGACCCGTTCCTAATCTTCCCCAGGGCCATATCCTGGTTTGGGAAACAGTCCCCTGATCCATTACCCAAATCCCTTTCTTTTACCCCCCACCAGGTGTACAATCTTTCCAAGTAGATGCAACACTTACCCTTCCTAATATGGTGTTGGCAATCCCAGTTTGGTATTTACATCTTCCTGAGATGATCCCTCAACCATCCCTTCCTCCCCTAACAGAAGGAATCCCGATGCAGATTCCCATACTCACTCCCACCATACCACCTACACCCCCACTCACTAACCCCCTTGATATAGATGGGAGCAGGTGAAAGAAGAAGGAGCCCACAACTCCACTTCCCCCATGCATCCAACCTCCTTGCGCACTATGTGAGAAAGACAGACACCCCACCAGGAAGTGCCCATCTCTCCCCAAGTTACGTAATCTCATTCAACTCCCTCGAGCACCACCATCATTCGTCGCTTCCTCTAGTTATGCCGCTATCTCATAGAACACAAGTAACAAAGCACTGTGAACCAAATTCGCATGCACCATCTGTTCATAATATGGCCATTACACACACCATTATCCAGTGTTACCTCAATTCCAAAAGATGCTAACAGGTGTACGCCAAAGCTTTCAGAAAACACCCACCCCAACTCATGTCACCAACATCCATTATGTCACAAACTCAGTCAACAAACGCATGAGATTTCCTTGCTCTCTATGCGAATCACTTGATCATTTCATGTATCAATGTCCTAGGATCATTGAATTAAGGTGTCACCAACTTGCCTCTATTCAAAATCATACCCCCCCTCCTCCAGCAGACCCGGTAAGTACCCTTACCCCATCAATTGATATGGTTCATATATTTTCACCAGAACCCGAGGCACTCCCTACTCCCCCATGGTTCCTAGATGATTTATATGAGCAGTTACCCCCAAATCCCCCCAATTCTCCAATTTATTTCCCCACGAAAATTCTACGCCTGACTACCATTTTTAACCCACAATATCTGGATATTTGGTTTATGGCAAGCGAACCATCGCAATCGCCTTGCATCAATCCCCCTACGTCTTTATCAGACAAAGACAATGCCACAGTGACAGTCACCGAGGTCACTCCTCTCGATCCCCTATATTCACGACAGTTTCATTGTGATGAAGATATCCTCAAGGAGTTAACTACCCTCGATTGCCCATGGGATGCAATCCACCACAAAGCGCTCTTTCTTTCACAGGAAGCCTTCCCGCCTCCTAACCAAAACCCCATATACGTAGTCAAAACCAAATATTTTATCCCATCAAGGCATATAGATTGGTTCAATAACCCTATCCCTGCCCCTGATGCTTTCGAGGAAGGCAATATGGCCAATATATCCCTAACCATTAAAATCGATATTTCCATCAAAAAGGGAGTCGTCGAGGAATCCCTATTGGCACTGTATGCACTCTTGACGAAATTACTGCGTACAAAGATCTCTACCAGCAATACTGGGACATTTTTTCCTAGTCATACATGGAGATGCTCGGACTTGACCCTTCTATCATCGAACATCGCATCGACACTTGGCCTGATATCACACCAGTCTGCCAAAAATAGCAACCACTACACCCATCCAAAGAAGCAGCCATCAAAGCTGAGATTGACAAATTACGCGTTGTAGGGTTCATTTACCCCATTGCCTATACGTCATGGGTCTCCAACCCTATCCCTGTTAACAAAAAACATGGTACTATCCATGTCTGTACGGACTTTCGTGACCTCAATCACGTCTATCCCAAAGACAACTTTCCAACACCCTTCATCGACCAAATTATCGATGATTGCACAGGTCATGAGGCTTTGTCCTTCATGGACGGTTTCTCTAGCTACAACCAAATCCAAATTCACCCCGCCGATCAATACAAGACCGCATTCACTACCCCTTGGGGAACCTTTGTGTATCGTGTCATGCCATTTGGCCTCAAGAATGTCGATGCCACTTTCCAACAGGCCATGACATATGTTTTTCATGACCTGGCTCATATCATCCTCGCATATTTGGACGAACTTACCGCTTGATCCAAGAAACACACACAGCATATCGATGATCTACACATCATCTTTCACAGGGGTCGTCAATACAATATCTACTTGAATCCCCTCAAATCTGTATTCTACGTCACTATTGGTCACCTTCTTGGGTTCATTGTTTCCCAAAGTGGCATTACCGTAGACCCTCTTAAAGTCCAACCATCATGGAAATTCCCGCTCCTCAGAATTTATGCCAACTGCAGAGCCTACAAGGCAAAGCTAACTTTTTACAGTTCTTTGTCCTAGAATATGCCACTCGAGCACACGATTTCCTTCGCTTACTATGCCACGACATCCCATTCCACTAGGATGAACATGCCCAAAATGATTTCGATGATCTTAAAATGACTCTCTCCAACACCCCTTTGATTAGTCCACTCGACTATAACCACGACTATATCCTCTACATATCGGCCTTAGTCGTCTCAGTAGCATGAGTTCTCGTTCAAATTGGAGATGATGACCATGAGCATGTCATTTACTACATTAGTAAAAACCTCTCAGGGACACCCTTGAAATACAATCATGAAGAGAAACTAGCCCTTGTAGTCGTCCTCATAGTCCAGAAGTTGCGCCATTACATTCTGCCTCAAACTACCAAAGTCATAGAAGAATCCAACCCCATGCAATACTTTCTCATTCGTCAACAAATTAACGGTAAATTTTCTCGATGGATCATCATCCTTCAAGAGTACAATCTTGAATTTTCAAAACCCAAGAGCAAGAAAGCTCTCATCCTCACCGAAATTATCACGGCATTTCCATCTGACACTACCAGTTCACCAGTCAATACCAACTTCCCTGATGAACATCTCTTTTACATCCCCTCGGATGACCCTTGGTATGGCGATCTTCTCATCTATATTCGAACACAAAAATTTGGAAACCACCTCTCCAAAGATGATCGTCGACATATTTGTCACCAGGAACCCCGCTACCTCCTCATCGGGGATATCTTATATAGGCGAGGGGTTGACACCATACTCCATCGATGCTTGACTATTGACAAGACTGACAAAGTCTTGAATGACTGCCATAGCAACGCTTTCGGGGGCCATCTCTCAAGGATGTCCACTAGTCATAAAATCATCCGCATAGGTTACTTTTGGCCTACATTATTTCACAACTACATCCATGCCATGAAACGATGTGATAAATTCCATCTTTATGCCAACAAATCACCCACACCACCTGCTCTTCTACACCTAGTCATCACCGCTGGTCCCTTTTGTGAATGGGGCATCGACTTCATGACTTGCAAGCCTCCATCCAAAAATGGACACAAATACATAGTTGTTGCAGTCGATTAATTTACCAAGTGAGTTGAAGCCATGTGAACCTTCAACAACACCATTGACACAACAAAACATTTTTTATTTAACCAAGTCATATCCTTCTTTGGAGTACCACTTCAACTAGTCTCTGATCACGGGAAACATTTTGAGAATGAGATTTTTATGGAACTCTCATTCAGGTTAGGATTCTCCCACGAGTTTGCCTCACCATACTACTCTCAGTCCAATGGACAGGTAGAAGCAGTTAACAAGGTCCTAAAAACCATGTTCCAATGCATGGTTAACAAACATAAAACCAATTGGCATCATATGTTATTTTCCGCACTCTGGGCTTATGGCACAGCAGTCAAAATTGCCATTGGTTTCACACCTTTTCATCTAGTCCATGGGGTCGAGGCCACTCTTCCCATCGAGTGAGAAATTCCCACCTTACACATCATTATTAAGCTATTACCTGACACTGCCCCAATAGAGAAACGTTTTCTGAACTTAGAATCCCTAGATGAATATCGTCGATCTTCATTACAGAACAATGAAGCAGCCAAAAAAAAATCAAAGGCCACCTTTGATCGCCATGTCAACCTTCGCTAATTTAATGAAGGAGACCTCATCCTCGCTTACAATATCGCTCATGATACCCTTGGCTTTGGCAAGTTTGAGTCCCTATGGCATGGACCATACATCATCCAACATTTCCTCACTAAAGGCACATACATCCTGGCCTCCCCCGAAGGCCATCCTCTCAAAGAAATCGTCAACGGGTTGTACTTAAAGAAATTTTATGCCTGAGTGTAGCCATACTATACTAGGATTTTTCTTTTTTTTGGTACGTCTTTTGTAGATTTTTTAATCTTTTATCCATAACTCCCGTCTAATATATCACTCATGTTATTGACAGATTCCACCCCCATCATCCTACCACACTGGGTACACCGACGGAGCTATCCGTTGGACTCAGAATCTCGCTTTGGTTGCTTGGGCCCTCTATTCACCTTCACATGACCTGCTCCACACCAGCGGCATATGTTTAGGCTCAGCCACCAACAATCAAGTATAATACACCATCATCATTGGTCTCCTCGTTGAGGCTAGTCATCGCCATATTCATCACCTTAGTGTTTTACTTGATTCCCAGTGGGTTGTCCTCCATCTCAATAACGTGTACCGTGTCCACGATCCTTGCCTCTTCTGAAAATACCTGCAAGTTAGACTGTTATCTTGACAATTTGATTCCATCACATTCACACATATTCCAAGACAATTTAATCAAATAGCAGATAATATGGCTAACCTAGTATTAGATTGGCATTTATCACATCAAGCTACCAGTACACATACATCAAACATCCATAATTTGTCATAACATATACACTAGACATCATCAACAAAAACCACACAACACATGTACACATTACCAAGATCCCAAAATGTATATCCATATAT
>ML797975.1:239169-273055 GCA_009831015.1 Picea engelmannii | reverse complement strand
GATCTTTAAAGGTTTGCAATAGGGAAGTTACTTTCCTGTGATTTAATACAGAACTTCAGTTTATTTGAGCAAGTAAGATTAGTATAAGTTTCTTTACTACAACACTAAGCTGCTTTTGGAATTGAGCATATATAGTGCGCAGTCATCTTTGAAACAAGACTTCCCTGGGTTGATAATTTATGTTTCACTTAGTTGTTTAAAATTAATTAAGCAATTACAGTGACCAACACTAGGTTACCATCCATCCCTGGCCCCCAGGGAGCCATTTTCTCATACCCCATTCAGGTACGCATGCTCATGTTCAAAATTATCAAATAATTGTTATATATTCGTTATCTTCAGATATTGTTCACGTTGGGTATTTGGTTTTCGTGTGCGCAGGTACTTGGTCATCACACACCAACATGACCCCTTCAGGTATATGATCGACACTAGCATGTAATCATTCCCTCTGAATCTCAATTGCATCTCCAGTCACACCCTCTGAAATTTGCCTTTAGGGTCCCTATAAATCCGGCTCTGCAGTATTGTCACCTCCACTGCATTTTGGGTACTATCACCTGGTAGCACTCTCCCCCACATGAGTTGTCCCATTTATAGTCCCCCTTGGCACTTTGACACTCATGTTGTTTCACCCTTTAGGGATGGGAGTCTCGATAGTCTTACATCATGTCGCGAATCATCCACATACTCCTTCTCCTCATTTTGCTAGCCTTCCCAACGGACTCCCAGGTTGTCTTATCATGGTTCTATTTTTTACTCCACCTCCGCAATATCATTAACCATCCATTTTCATCCACAATCAGTTTACCCATCTGCAAATTTCCCTCCATACATTTCCCTACTACAGAAACCTGCCTATAGGGCCCCAACCCTCCACTTTCTTTTTCACCAACTTGCGCCATCCTTAGGCCAAGCCATTTTACACTGGGGAACCCGTTTCTGTATCTTCATTATCATCCCAACTAATTTTTTTAATTCTTTTTGTAATTAAGTCGTTGTTTCCAACATCTTACATAGCTCTTTTTCGTCATCTTTGGCGACCATTTTCCTTTTTGGAAAATGCAACCCATGTTTCCCTTGGTTGGGGCATTCCTTATCACCTACTCCCGTTGACATCGTCCATAAACTCCAAGTATCCCACCGACCACCTATCACTGTTCTCTGAGTTTGTTCACTTTGTCCTGCCTCTGGCACAATTTATCCCACGTCTAGTTGTCCCCCTGACACTCGACCTACTTCAACGGTTGTTGCCACTTATACTTCGCATATATCCCCAACCAAGGGTAGTCTTGAGTCTCCACGCATCTTGACTTCATCCATGTACCTCCTCAGTTCCTGATCTCACCCAGTGGATTTCACGAAGCCCTTTTCTTCTTGGAGTCATGTCTCCCTTTTTGTCAACATCAGCACAGTTTCCAGAAGGGCGACCATATCTTGACTCTCATTCCCTTTACGATGAGGAGTCTCGGACGGCACAGGGAGAACCATAATTTCTCTCTGTTGTCGTTGACCCCCATAAACATTCGACTTCAACACTCTCTCATGTTATGGTGGGTCTTACTTTGCGACTATTGCAGTTGTTTTTATATTTTTCGAAGACCTCTGAAATTTGTTGGGCCATCAATGCCTGCTAAATCCTTGATACTTCCTCCAAGTGTCATTGCTTACTTTTCAGAGCATTGTTCCTCATCAAAATTGTCCTCTTCTCTTATCAACACGCCCCCGAGGGCATTGCACTCAGCTTCACCAACATACCACTTCAACTACAGTCCTACACATGTTTTGAGTTACATGACACGAGCATGGGGCATGCCCGCCTCGTTTGTACACAATTTATTTTTTACACACCTTCGGAAAGGTCAGGTCCCACAGGTTCCCCTCTCCCTCCCACAGGTCTCTCTTGATACTCTCGCTATCACTCTTTCTTACAACAGTACTCTCAGTAGAAGAAACATTGATGAATTTTCGCTATACGTATGCTCCTAACCTCATCCATCAGGGGACATCTATTATCACTGAAATTTCATCCTCAAATGGTTACAGGAATCCAGCATCTGCAAACAGCTATTAAGTTCACCCATGGACCAAAATTACCAAAAAATCATTTCCAAAGGGTCCAAAACTATACAAATAGTTATGAAATCAGAATACGCTATGACTATACAGGAAACGTACGCACATGCACCATAAAGAAATGCAATAAAAGCGCACATGTGCACGATGCGTGACTTTGGATGCTAAAATCCGCACACACCTGAGAACAACTCATTTATGATGTTGGTCGGCCTCCCACCCACTTATGGTTCAGCTTCCAAGTCGATTTAACATCCAAATCTTGGCTGGATATGGCTGGGTGGCTGGTCAAATACCTAAAGGTTCCCTAAACAACCCCTTCTTCACACTAAAAGTTGGTTGCATAATACCTCAAAGAGGTGCTATAAAACAAGGCCATGGGTGCACTACATCTTCAAGGAATTCATTTGCAAGGTTATGTTGCTACTATTCTCTTAAGGAATCCTCTTTTCTCATCAAGAGAATACTAGTACCATTCCATTTGGGCAATTCACATCACCTTTTGAGTGGATTTCCATGGGATTCTTTCACCATTTCTTTCAAATTTTTCAAGTTCTAAGAAGAGCTCAATCTTGGAGGTCCAAGAGCCCTCCCTTGGAGGAAGAAGGGACCCAAAGTCCCCATTTCTCTTTGGTGTTTTCTTTTCACTAATACAATCCTTTCCATTGGTGACATGAGTCTTGTTTGTTTCTTGTTCTTATGTCCTTATGCACCATAGTTTATTTGTTTTTATCATTCCTAGTTTAATTCTTAGCTTAGTGTTTTATGCTTTATTCTTCTAACCCTTTCCTTTACTGTTGTCTTGCTTAGCTAACCCAACTAAGCTTGTAAGCACCTCTTTTTTTCTCATTTAGGTGAAAAAAGAGGCGCAAGAATATATTTTCTCAATCCCTCTTATCTTTTTGATGTAATAGTATTCACCAACAACTACTAAAACATCTTCCAATTCCAACACCTGAGAGGAATATGAAAATTTTCCAAGGATTTCCTTCAAAGGGGTGCACTCCCAAATAGGTAAGTTAACTATGTTGACACATGGTCTTGTTGCACCATCTCTTACTTCATCCAATTTTATTTTTTTCTCTCTGCCTCTTCTTCATATTTCTTTAACACCTTGGCTTCAACAACCTTTTTCTTTTCTTCTTATTCTTCTTGTTTCTTTCTTTGTTTTGCTTTGGCAGTCATTCCTTGTCTTTATTTTTCACGTTCTACCTTTTTCTTTTTCTCTACATCATAGTTTTATTTTGTTTCTCTCAACATTCTTCTTATTTTCTTCATCAATATTTCTAAGAGCTTCATCCCTTTTCTTCTTCTCTTCCTCCTTGGTTTTTTTCTTGTCTTATTCCTTCTTCTTCTTGGATTCATGTTATTCCTTTTTCTTCTCCATTTCTAGCTATGTTTTATTTTGTTGGAATTATTATCCAACTTCCAGGGATTTTTTCAATCTCTCCTCTACTTTATTTTCTTCTTCCTTTTCATTTGCTTCATGCTTCTCTTCATATTTGGATAAAAGCAATACAAAATGCTCTTTGGCTATTTTTATTTTCTCTTCCTCTTATCTTAGTAACTTTTCCCTTGTTGTCTCATCCTATAACCTGATTAGTACCTCTTCAAAGAAAAATATGCCTTTGAACACTTCTTCTTCATACAGTAGGATATTATCTCCTCCCTCCTTCATGAGTGAACCAACCAACCCCTAAACGGACAGAAAATAGGAGAATGGGACAAGCTTTCGCCGCGTAAGATATATAAGGTGTCAATCTTGCAAGTTCTATAATAAGGTGTAGGTTCTTTCCAACTATTAGTACAAGCTTGCATGAAGGAATAAGGAGGTGTGTCGTTCAGTTCCTTCCTGAAGCCTTTCCCTTGATGTTTCAAGCAAGCAAGAAAGAAGGTATTTCAATATCTAAAGGAATGTGTAATCTCCCGACCAGTGCTAAATAAAGACCTTTATAGCTTTCTTGATCTAGCATGAGGGGAAGGATGGATACGTCCCCTCTAGATATTAATACATGAAGGTTATCAAGGCCAGAATAGAGTGAATTTGGTTCTCACAACTCTCCTTATTCTTCTTGTGTACCCTATTCATCAAAAGGAAGGATTCAAGGTTAGTACCTCTTCTTCGGTATTCCCTCCCTACGTTAACACCAACTTCAAAATGAGAGACAATGAAAAGATTTGAACTTCAAAATGGAGGAAGGGAGCAATAATTTTTATTTCATTCAAATGTGTTCTTGAGCTAGTGTTCATGATAGCTTTGATCAAATGAAATCAAAGATATCTGGCTAGATTTGATTTATCTTGTGTATTATAGGGTGTGCCAACCTGACTTCCTTGATATGCTCACTCACCAAATTTATTGGGTCATGTCCCTTTGTCTTTCGTGTACATAGCAATATTTCTTATAGAGATTTTACTTCTTCTCTGGCATGAGAACCATTGGACAAGACATACCATCCTATGCTCAAAGGGAATTTAGACCACAAATTTTTATTGCTTGTTGATAGGAAATATTTTATTCCTTCCTCTATTGTATGATAAGAAATTTCCCTTGCCCAGTTTGTCGAGAACATACTTTGGCAGTAGATGTGGGGCTTAGGAAAAACCATAAATTCTGACATAAGTGTAACATTTCTCCATGTACTAGTCTCCAATGTCTCTCAAGGTTTCTATATTTCCTTGTGATATTCTATGGGGTGGGTGTAAAAAAATCATGATAAATAGAGGGGCTAATAAATAGTCACAGAGATCATATATGAAATTCTTGTAGTTAATGTCCCACAATTCCGAGCAGTAAATATGGACAGGTGGTAGATTAGGGCTCCATTCCCATCCTAAAGCAGGGAAATGAAAAGAATAACATACTACATCAATTAAGTAAGAAGAAATGAAGTAACTGGGTTTTTTCAAACTTAGACCTTCCTGGGATTTCTGAAGATGTTGAATGCAAGAATTTGTGCCCAGTTGAAAACCTACCCTATTTTAACCATGGTATATGCCATCGGAAACCACTCCATTAGGAAATGGGTGCTTGTCTCCTCACCATATAACCTGCATATCATAGTACTCAATAGCCTATAGGGTCCTTTCATATACTGAGTTGGGATTATTCATTATCCCTTTTTGACTCGTCTTACTTCATCATTCCACCAATATTCCATCAACTATTCGAAGTCTTCATTATCTTTACCGAACTTTTGCAAGAATGGCTTGTTCATGGATACTGCAAATTCCAGGAGGTGATATCAGATGTGGATGTCCTCTGGTTTCAAATATGTTATCAAAATCCTTGACTAATTCATTATAGTAATTGTATCCTCATCGATATGAGTGAAACACCATCACATGGTGTCATTGTATGGGAAAAGCATCGGGCAAGCTGTTGTGGCATGTATACTGATTTTTATGATGTTGCGGTAGGCTTTGAGGTCTTCATCTTCATGCGGTAACTCTTTATTATTGAATATATTATGTATCTCATCATACCACGAACACTGTTCTTTTCCATTGAAGAAGTTTGTGTATGTCATTAGAATATCTTCTAGTGTTTTGATGGGTGTCATTATGCTCTCTTGAGGAGTTTTTCTTCTTCTTGTCTGTGGTCGCGACATACTGTTTCCCTGAGCTTCTACAACAAGCAAGACCAAAATAAGTTTACCATGTTATTAATATCATCATAAACAATTCGAATAAAAAAAAGAATTAAACAAAGATTGGAAAATTTTATTCATTAAAAAGGGAATGACCAAGGCCGCTAAGTACAAAAGCAAGGAACTGGCGAACATAACAAAAATCCAGTTTCAACAGTGCATCTATTTTCCAAGTTTATATACCCTTCCTATAGTTCCATAACTGCCTGCTACTATTTCCATACTGCATGAAATATATCCAATAGAAAACACCAAAATGTTTTACAAAAAAATAAAACATGTCTTTCCTGAAAATGAATCATTCAAACCTCTTCTTTTTTTATCATTTCTTCTTCTGAGGATGAGACTGCAATATTTATATCTGAAAACATCCTCATCCACTTCTCCTCTGGCCTATGAGAACAACCTGAATCCATGGCTTGAGTTGGCGATTACGGCCTTGCCTCCCACTGATCCAATTGTTGTTGTAGAAATTCCCCATGTCGTCTCAGGTAGTCCACCTCATCTTGGAGTTTCTCAATTAACACCCAATGTTGGGCCAACATTTCTAGAGAAAATGATATTGTATAGATAAGTGCATTGATCTTGATTATCAATTTTTTATTTGTAGTGAAGTTGTCATCCACCTATGGCTCTGCCTGTAATGATTTCCTAGCGTCCATTTCTTTCATCATGTTCCTGCAATTGTTAGTATACCCAACTTGAAATATATCCACCACCTTACAAACCACAAAACCTTTAGATTTCCCACACACTAAGTTGCAGCCTAGGTGCAACGAAAAAAAAACCCAGAAATGATGAGTAGGAGTGCAGTCCCGAGATCCTCTTTGGAAAATTACCAGGATACCACCAACACAAGAAAAAACTAGACCAACAGACCTGACTCTAAGATCCTTATGACTCGACTAGATCAAGAGAATGCCAACAACACTTACCAGGCCATAACCATGCACCAATCTACCACCCAAGAACAATAAGACAATCCATAGGACATGACTACACACTCAATGACCTCCCCTCCTTAGAAAACTATCATCCCAGATGATAATTGAGGTTTCAAACCTAACTTTAAAGAATTTGCAGCTATTCCAAATTATAAAGAGCATTCATCGCTTGAATTATCATTATCACAGTCAGATTTTACAATGAAATCATTGCGCAACAATACCACCCAACGAACCTCATTAGTTAATTCCATTGCAAAGATCTGTACTTCCATCACCTAGGCATAACTTTGAATGATCCGAAAAATCCTTGGATGCTAGCTAGTTTTTAACACATATAAACATCTACTTGATTTTCAAAATAATAATGATAGCTTGATTGTTTACAATTTACATGTGAAAAACTTATCTAACCATACACACTTTAATGATAAATAACTTGCAAATAACTGAGTATGAAATGAACAACAATGACAAAATCACATACGCAAGCTTGATAATGGAGTTCACCCAATTTGGGCTACGTCTCTGGGTCCACTTCCAATAGAGACCTCTTTATTAATGCTCAAATGCTTGTGTTTTACAATGACCTTTTTACATGTTTCTCAAAAGTAGAAAAAGAATGCATCGTTGGATTCCTTGCGAAAAATCATGAAAAATGAGAATAAAGTTCTTAAAATTTCATCAAGAGACCTCTTGGAATGCTTTACAGTGTAGTCTCAAAGTGCTTGTACCCTTGGGCATGCACTTCAATACATAACTCTACATCAATCAATGTGATTTTTCCTTGATCTACGCACCATTAAATAGGGTGTGGACCCAAACCTCCTGTTTGCATTTCATGCTAGCTTGCAACATCATTTAATTACGATTTTTTTGTTTTTTTTAACAAACCAATTATTTAGATTAGTGGTTAAATCATTGTAATGTTATATGGTGGGTCGCAGGGTCAAACTCTATTGACCACACCATATATAAAATTTTGGTTATAACCACCTGCGCGAATATATATACGTTGGTTCTTTGTTATATGGTTATATATTTTTGTAACAATATAATATATATGGTGTATTTGGTTATACCCATTAGCATATTCCTTATCCCTTCCGCAGACTATGTGTTAGTTACATGGATTAGTACATAAACCAGGGGATGGGGGCTTAACCCTCAGCTCCTTCTCCCCCCAAATGGAACTTTAACCAAATTTAAATAATATTTACAACATATATGGTTAAGAACCATTAGTGTGGAGGTCACAGGTTCGACCTCCATTGACTCCATAATTTTGGTAAATTATGACCATAAATGCCAATGGGAGGATGCCATGTGACAACCTCTCATTGGTTTATCTCTACAACTTGTCAACACATGATTCATCCACCTGGTCTGTATGACTTTCCTAGTCAGTTGAAAACCTATGTGACATGTCACTTGTACGATCATGTGCCACATGTCACCCTTGCAGTGGTGACACATGCCACCCTTTTTTCCCTGCTAACTTTTACCTTTGACCTGGTTTGGGTCAAACTTTGACTAGCCATGTCTTTTGCATACAAATTATGTTTGACCTGTCATTTGTGTCATTGGAAAGCTAACGACGAGCTCTACGCATTGATGTCATTTTCGAGATAATTTGGGATGGTTGAATTTTTAGTATTTTTGAAACATTTAGGAACTTTGTGGACGTTTCAGATCCTCCTGGACCTCTGTGAGTATTCCTAAATCCTTTTGGATCATCGAATCATTGTTACACTCCCATCCACCATTGAATTCATCGAACTTGAATCAGGATAAGGCTTTGAACGTATTGTCTTCCTTAAGTTCCCACGGGGCCAAGTACACCTTCCACATGTTGTATGCCTTGTCTGCACTTGCTTCATAATCAGATATAATGGCTATCGATCCATCACCATGAACTGAAGAGACTTGAGGCTATCTAGTTGAGAGCTTGAGTTGATGAAGTGATGTAAATACCGCATTTGCATGAGACTACCACATGCTTTCCTCCAAGTGCCCCTTACGTGGACTCCAAGGGCCCCACCCATTCTCCTATCCCTTTTCATTAGGGAAGGGTTATATGAATTACTTTCCCACAAACTCCCAAGGAGCCTGGGTCTAAACCAATGGCTCTATTATCCATTTCATTTGCTTATTATTTTCTCTTAGTCTAATGTGAAAGAACTGAACATAGATGTTGGAAAAGGAAAGTTAGATCATTTCTATGAGACATTTTAATTTGATCTCCTTTGGATTGTAGTTGGTGAAAAAATATCGTATGGTATTTTTAGAATCCCCCACTATATTCAACTGCATGATCTACTTATGAAGTGCTAATTTCACCCCTTGATAGACCTCATAGTCTTTTTCATTATTGCTTGCAGTGATACCAAGGTTCCAATAAAATTCAAATTATTTATTTCCTTTGAGGTGATATAGTACCCCCCCTCGCACTTGCCTCCTCTGATTGTAATCAAACTTTACACATACTTGTATTATTGAATTCCGTAGATGTCTCAAACTAGCTCAATGTTATAGTATGCTCATCTCTCTTTGAATTATAATAGATGAATAATGTATCAATTAGTGTTCGAATAGGTTTTATGCACATAGGACTTGTAATTCAATCCATATGCAATAAATGCTAAATGGTTTACAACCTGTATTGAGGTAGAGAAGTAAAACACCATTAATACTCTTGGAAGGATATTTTAACCAAGTTTATGTTATCATATGCGCATCCTCAAAACAGGGTTGTCTTGATTAGTTATCGAAGAGTGGGTATGCTAAAAGGTAAACTCCGACATGATATCTCCCAATAATGCTATCGAAGAGGATCCATCAAGGGAAAATATCGAAAGGAAGTATGGTGCATGATTGCTTCTTGTTCTGATGAAATTTTCCTGAAGTAATATTTTGTGTCTCGAAGAATGTGCTTCCACACAAGAGTGTTATATGCAAGGAAGATTAAACGCTTGGATAAAGTTAAATTGACCAATGAGGTAATCACTCACCAAATAATATAAATGGTCATGTGAGGGACCTACCCACATGCACCTGACTCCAACCTTCTCGTATTAGTTCCTTTGGTCCAATCCCCTTTCAACACGAGGTTACAGAGTGAATGTCTTACGACATAGTGGAGTTATTTTGTATCGGGAGTAGTTCATCAGAGATCCTCCATCGAGAAGAAATAGTGTGCACAACGCGTGATCCCTTCCAATGGAGAAAATCCAACGATAAAGAATCTAAAGACTATCATTCTTTGTATTTTGGAGTGTTTCTACAACTTTTACAGGTTTTTTCCCAATGAGAATACCCTGAGAGAAGGTATCTGATAGCTTGTCGGCTTTCGAATTTCGGGAAAGGATTTGGAAATTGCATGTTTGTTCCTCCTAAGAGGAGACATTTTGATGAGAAGTGACTCGATAGCCTTAAGGCATGGTCACATGACTATATATTTTCCTTGTAATTGCACAAGGGTTCCTAAAAAGAGATTACAGTTCATTCATTGTGGAAAAGGGATAACAAAGGAACAATAAAACTTCAAAATATATCTTATCACCATAACCATTTTTAGTTAACTCTCAGATTGCATATATAGAATAATAGTTCCCTGTATCAGTATCAAATCAAGTTAGTAGTGATAAAAATCCTTGCTGGAAATTTTAATAGGGGGACCCATGGAATTCCTATGGAACAGGGAATTTCAGTGGGTAGATGTGGGGGAAAAACAAAATGTTGTGGTGAATTGATAGAATAACGGTTGGATCAACTAGTAAAAATGTATGATTGATAAAAATGGTTTATATTGTCAAGAATTATAGTGGGTTACTTCTTTTGCATATCATTTGTTGAGATCATATTTGGGGACCCATGGAATTCCTATGGAACAAGGAATTTCAGTGGGTAGATGTGGGGGAAAAACAAAATGTTGTGGTGAATTGATAGAATAATGGTTGGATCAACTAGTAAAAATGTATGATTGATAAAAACAGTTTATATTGTCAAGAATTATAGTGGGTTACTTCTTTTGCATATCATTTCTTGGGCTCATATTTTTATTGTTTTGGTGTGATGGTTGAATCCTTTTTGCACCGATATTATATATGCTATGGACCATTTTGAAGGAGTTTTCAAAGGATTTTATATCAATTCATAATAGATTTATCCCAGGTATGTGTAATGAATTTTTACGATGATTTCGAGCTAAATTTAGTTTAGTTTGATGTTTATAAGGATTTAATATGTGATTTGTGTGTAACAGGGCAAATTCACAATTCGAACCTCCATCCAGTACGCGATCGGACACTCCATCTGGCACGCGATCCAACACTCGGAGCGCATAGGAGTTGGCGGTTGTTGCATTGTCGGCATGTGGTGGATGAATCGACGACTTGGGTTTTGTGCCCCCTCGTGGCCTTCAGCTATAGAGATCCTTACACCTTAGATTGGGCGGTTATGCTCATCGCTGAGTGGCTCACATATTTTCTAGAAGCCAAAGTTGTTAGAGTGCATTTAACGGATTTTCCATTTTTAGAGGAGGTCGACCATTCTAGTGGTCGACCTCTCGAGCTGTAACTTATATATCAATACCACTATCAGTGGAAATACCATAGGACATAATTTTTAAGAAGAGTTTCATTGTGTAATTCAGACATTCTCTGCAACTTTTGTTCCAGATTTTGTATTTTTCATTAATGATAGAATTGCATTGAGTTAAGCCCGCATTTTGTTTTTGGAGAGTAGCCACGACCTACTGGGGGGCCCACTAGTGGTCTGGGTGACTGTATACATAGATATCTTGTGTTTTTTATTTGGTTAGTTAGAATTTTTACATGTTTCCCTGATGTATGTGTTTTATAGTTTTAATTACTGTACATGTTAATTGTAATTTTCTTGTCTAATTCGTCTTTCTTTAAAATTCCAGATTGCTTATAGGAGATGGTTATTTGTCACATTGTGTTTCTTATTTCTTAAAAAAAATCCTGCAGGCTACTAACTTAGATGATGTATTGGAGTTTTAAATTAGCTTCTACAAATTAAAACATAGTATTATGTGAACAGAGGATTAGTCTAAACATAGTTTTTATTTAGGATCGTTTGCAAGCTTCGATGGATTAATAATTGCAAGTTTTTCAAGCTAGATTTAATTATCAGTTCAGTTATGTTTTCATATATCTATTTGGTTCATTAATCTTGTTTTAGTATGCTAGTATAGAAATAGATTTTGGGGTTATGTTTTGTTACAACATTCTAGTTTTGAAATCTGAGTTTTAATGATAGAATTAGTTTAGATTAGATTAAAAAATCTCAGTAGTGGATTTGAATTGCAATTTTAATTAGAAGAGTGGATTTGAATTAAGATTTTTAATCACGATTTCATGAGTTTGTAAATTTACTTGAATTATTTTTGAGTTTGTAGATTTCTATACGGAGTATTTTTAATGTTATTTTAGTTACGAATTACAATTAGAATTTCTAATTAGTGTTAGTTATGGGTTTTTGTATTTGCTTGAATTAATGTTTATTCTTTATAGAATAGAAATGGTTATGAGTTCTTTTTTAGAATAGAGTTCACTTGTCAAAACAGTCTTGATAGGTTAGTTGTTACTTGCTTATTTTCTCAAGGATAAATAACTTACTTGTTGTTGCTTACTTAAAAAATTGAATAGATTAACTAGTTTTAAAATAGATTGTTATTTTCTTATTTAGAAATAGTCCATCAATTCTTTGTTTGAAGTTGTTTAGGGTAAATAGTTCATAATTCTAGAATTTCTTAAAGCTCTTCATTATTTGAGTTTATTGGAATTAGATTAGATTAGGCTAGGCTAGGCTGGATTAGAGCTCTAGACCTGCATATACATTGTTGGCACCTCGAAGCCTATGAGCCCTGGGTTGACAATTTAATGTCGAAATAAATAACATATATTTTACTCGACATTTTTGGCGTCGTTGCCGGGAAGGTGCTAAAGGGATTTGAGCTTATGTAGGTAGGTTGATTTTAATTACAAAATAAGGGGGAGGAGAAAATTTAAGACGAGAGGTAAGAACCTGCACATCCATTTTAATGGGTCGCTCCAAAGCCTTGTTGTTCCCTTTCCCCAAGAGTGTTTACTTTTTCTGCAAGTTTGCTTACTTTTCTTAGATCGTTTGCTTTTCTTAGTTTGTTTACTTTCTTGCAATTTACTTTCCCGCAAGTGTGCTTTCTTTCCTGCACAGTGTGCTTATGTTTCCATAATTTACTTTCCCGCAAGCATGCTTTCTTTCCTGCATAGTGTGTTTACTTTCTCGCTATTTAGTTTTCCTACGAGTGTGCTTATTTTACTGCAAGAGTGTTTTCTTTTATTTATTTTATACAAGTTTTATTTATTTCATGCAAGTATGCTTCCCTTTCGCAAAGTGTGTTTATTTTTCCTTCCAATGTGTTTACTTTCATACACGTGTGAGTTTGATTTCATTCCTACAATCGTATTTTATTTTATGCTTTGATTTCTTTCTTGTAAGTGTGATTTATTTTATGCAAGCGTGGTGTGTTTGGTTTGCGCAAATCTTCTTTAAATATGTCTTTCATCTTTTACGTAGTTGTGATTAAAAACTTAAAAAAAAATCTATAATAATAAAAAAAAACTTTTGGATGTTTTAAACCCTAGACGTTAATCTCTGTGCAAGGTAGGACCCATCAACCAGCAGAATGGATTCAAAGGTGACCATAAGTTTGGGAAAACTCTTTCAAATCCTAGCAGCAATTGGGATCTCTTCTTTTCAGGAAGAACACATCTTGACAATAGTCAAGAACTTTTCTACCTCTCTGGAAATATTAGAATAATCAAGGTCCTATGAGCTACAAAATGATTTTACTTGCTAAACTGTGAAGGAAGATGAAAAATTATGGACTCCATCCGGTGGAGAGATAAGACCTAAGATTGATGAGTTCTCAACATCCATATCAACATATCCTTTATGTACTTCAGAAATCAATCATCCAAAAGAAGAGGATTTGCATAACATGATGAAGGAGAGCACATAAATTATTGTTGATGAACATCAAGATTACATTGAAATTTGGTTTCAAGAAGTCATCAGGCCACAATACTATTCTCTTCTTCAACACCTTCTAGTGCCAAAACAAGTAGGTTGGTTGGTTCTTCATATCTAGGTAATCATTGCGGTATATTTTTATTATACAGATATGGGTATGTTTCTTATCTTGCTTCGCACATGGTTACATTGGAAAAGTTCATACACTTGAATAACAATTTTCCTTTCTTTTTAGGTATAGTAGGATAGTAAATAAAAATTGCATGTTGTTAGTTTAGCTTAGATTATAATGCAGCCTCATTTTACATTTTATTTTTAATAAAAGAACTATGAGATAGATGCTCCTGTTACTTGATCTCATTGATCTCATCAGTTTTTGATATTTTAGAGTGTGGTTGTTTTTTACAAACAATTTTAGAGATTTATGTAGGTATTTATTTCACCATGAGTAGACAATTTCAAGGACACAAAAAGGGAAGTATTTTCCTTCAAAAATATCTCTATATTTCAACCTTGTTGTCTGCTAAGAATCAATTGAATAGTGAATTTCTATAATTAGCCATATTTTTGCAAATATTTCTATCTTATTTTTCTCAAGGCATATTTAATGGCAGTTGCTCTTAACCTCCACCACTAGAGGATATAAGGAAGTGATACCTTGACTATCAAACTTAGAGGTTACTCGTACAATTTCCCCAAGAAACCTGAGTAGGTGAATAGAGTATATTTATTAAAGAGTAGCAAGGAGGTATGATTAGCGGTTAGCCATGGAAAATTCACAATAACTTAAAAAAGAAGAAAGTGAGTTGAGCCTAAAGATACATTTTTGTTCCCTCCCAAGGGTACCATCCACTACACACTAAAAATGCTTGATTATACCATATATTTAGATAGTCTACGTCTGCTTAAGTACCCCTTACATCAAGACAAACTCTAAGGAATACATAAAGGAGAGTCATCCTCTAACATAAATACCATCCCAATCTAAAAAAAAGAAAAAGAAAAGTTTTTTTTTTCAGAGTTGTCTCCCCATCTTCTTGCACAAAGCAATGTTTATATTAAAATATTTAAATATGGTGGAAGAGTCTTTGAGGGTGTAAGAGGCTAACTCGTCGAGATACTGAACAGGTATGTTCGTAGCGGGTACTGGCCTATGGTATGACTAGGTAAACTAGTCAGAGTACTGAACAAGCTTGCTAGAAGCGAGGCATTCTACCTAGTGAGGATGATAATCTGAAAAAAAAAAATAACAATTAAAATTCCTAAATATTAAACTTGTCCTGATGTACGACATTAATTTTAGACAAAGATGAAAAGAAGTATGTATGATTAAGCTAAGGTCAATGAACTCCATAAATCTTCCACTGGGAACTAACTTTAAGATTATCTTAAGACTCTCTCGCCTACCTCTTCTTAACTATATGTAGGATATTCTATCCTATAGGTGGGGCCATATTCTAACCGTCTCGTCAGACTAATATGTGAAATTTATCTCTAAACTTAACAATTTGTAAATCTTAGGCTATTGGGAGAATTTTCTGGTTCCCTATATTGTTGATTGTGAGGTGTCACAATACTTAGGAGTGGGGGAGGGGTTTCATGATCTCACAAATGATAAATACTTCCTATCTATAATCCATGAGAAGAGGAAGTAGAATCTTTGTAAAAATTATGTTAGATTGTTTTCACACTATTCTGGGTTATTGTATCAACAGTTATTTTTATTGAAATGTTAAATTATATACCACTGACATCACTGTGTGTTATAGTCCTATTGTACATTTCTTTGAAATACCGCTTAACTAGTTCTTTGTTTCAATTACATACTATTAAAATATTCCCTATAGATTTGTGTTACACACCTACCGAAAGAGGTAACCACAAACCAATCTTTTGATCTAGTAGCTAGCCCTACCAAATCAGAGAGGACTCTCTCTATGATCACAATCAATAAGGTGACTAGAGAAGGAAAAATATATTAGGCTAGTTATTTATCTCATTGTGGTTTTCATTTGGAGTCTTTTGGATGAGAGTATAGGTATAGGGAGATAGGCCAGGGTTTCCAAAAGATGAGTTGCAAAGATAGAATGGGGCAAGGTAGATATACTATGTAGCATTTAGGATTTGTGATTGTTTATAGGGTAGATGAGGTGAGTTTAAAAATGGGAATGATATCATGAATCCATTCATCAGAATAGGTGTAACATAACATGACAGTTTCATCCAAAACAAATCAAATAACTTTGAATTATGCTTATAATCTTCTGAAAAAATCATAGGCAAGCATGGAAATGGAAGCCAATTGTAGCAAAAGAGAAGCAACTTTGGAGGATGATTTGGAGGCCTTCCTCAATTATTTTTTTAATTAAAAAGTTATGAATCGAAATCTGAAGATGTCATATACACCCTGGAGTCACTAATCGAAACAAAAACCTACATCTAACCCCTTCAAAATTGATTCAAAAACAAACTGTCCAAAAGCGCAACAACTGTGACAGAAGCTCAATGAAAAACTAGGGGTCAAAGATGGAGAGATAAATTTTTAACCATAACACATTTTACAAATCGAGAAGATTTTTTTGTAGATAAGGTTGTTTTAAAGACAAACCTCTCTCAGTTTTGTGAAATTCATTCCCATGTTCTTGGAATATGTGCCACAAAAGCATAACTAAAACATGCAATTAAATTGGAGAATTTTATTTTTTGCAATAGGCCTCCAAGAAAGTTGAATATATCCCATTATATGATACCTGTGTAAAACATGAAGGAGTTTATTTTTATTTGGTATGTCCTTAGAAAACACCTCCTTTTGTTTTCCAAAATTAATCTTTATTTGGTAGAAAACCTCTTTTGAAAATGATGACCAAAAACAGGCAATTAAATTGGAGAATCTGATTTTCTGAAATAGGCCTACAAGAAAGTTGAATATCTCCCACTATATGATACCTGTGTAAAAAATGGAGGTTATTATGATTTGGTATGTCCTTACAAAAATACTCCTTTTGTTTCCAAAATTCATCTTTATTTGGTCAAAAACCTCTTTTTAAAATGATGACCAAAAACAGAGTCAAAAGCGCAGTGTGGTCTTGTAGAACACTTTTGAGTGACTTTTCCTGATCCATTTTCTGATTTAGTAGTGCCTGGCCATGTGTCTTTGAAGCTTGATGTCCCTGTTGGCCTTTTTCAGGAGCATCTCCAGGTGTTCATTGAATCTGGTAAGACAATACTCTCTGTCCTTTTCAAATTCTGTTGCAATGGTGCCTTCAATGTCTTGTTGACATAGTGGAGGAGATGGCTCAAGACTCATTTGACAATAGAAAGGCATGCAAATTTTTATTTGAAAATATAAAAAATTGACCTAGGACCACAAAAATAACCTTGAAATATTACATTTGATCACTGGGGACTATTGGACTCTATCAGACTCCAAACCCTCCCACTCAAATTATCTCTCTATCTAAACAAAAGACCAAGAAACTTGTTGATTCCCCTGCAGCCTCATCGGGCAAGAAAACTAAAAATCCGATTGATAATTATACAATCCCTCAACACCTATTGATCCTCAATCCAAGAAATTAAAAGAGGTAATTCAACAAGATTTCCCTTTAGTACCTACGAATAGAAGAGGAGCCAATCGGTTCAAAGGGGAATTATTTTGAAGAAGTACCCAAAGTGCAAGTGGAAAGCCTACTGTAAAACCCCCAAGTGCTTTATATCCTATCCAAGTGTCTTTCAATCATGAAATCCCCCATAAAAGACTCATGGAGGTTTCTCCAAAAGATTTTGAGCCTAATAGAGAAGTAAAATCTACATATATTCCCTCTCACAAGCACTATGTTACTCTTACTCACAGATGCCTAAATTAGCTTCCAAATATGATAGAACCTCTACATCCATCAAGGGATCCAATCCCTCTTCCGAAACATCTGATCATACCCCAATCATTGAAAAATTACAACAAGAAAATGTTCAGTTGTTGCAACAGTTGGAAGAGAAAAAGACTATGGATAGGCATCTCCACCACGACAATGCAGTATTACAAGAAAAACTGAATTCCCTCCAACAATTGGTTGATCAAATTACCAATGGAAATTGTAGCCTCTAGGCACAATTGAAACATCGTAAGAGGGCCAAGACAAAGTCTTTAGGACAAGAAGCTTATAAATTTAATCCACCCCCTCCTTAGCAAGTCTAGTCATGTTGCGTAATTCATTTTTGTTTACAATGGGACCTGCAAATCCTTAGGTGTGGGGGTAATGTTGGGATCGTATTTTGATTGTTTTGTTGCAATGTTTGAATCCTTTTTGAACCGATATTATATATGTTATTGACCATTTTGAAGGATTTTTCAAAGGATTTTATATCAATTCATCATGGATTTATACCAGGTATGTGTAATCAATCTTTTACAATGATTTCGAGCTAAATTCAGTTTAGTTTGATGTTTATAAGGATTTAATACATGATCTATGTGTAATAGGGAGAATTTGCAGTTTGATCCTCCATCCGATATCTCATCTGCCACTCCATCCGGTACCTCATCTGACACTCCATCCGGTATGCGATCTGACACTACATTCGGCATGTGATCCAGCACTCAGAGCACAGAGGAGTTGGCAGTTGTTTCATTGGCGGTCTATGGTGGATGAATCATTGAAATAGGTTTTGTGCCCCCTCATGGCCTCCATATACAAAGCTTCTTACACCTCATATTGGGTGGTTATGTTAATCGTTGAGTGGCTCACGAATTTTCTAGAAGCCAAAGTTGTTAGAGAACATTTACTGGATTTTCCATTTTTAGAGGAGGTCAACCCTTCCCGTGGTCAACCTCTCGAGTTGTAAATTATCCATAAATACCACTATCAGTGGAAACACCATAGGACAGTTTAAGACGAGTTTCATTTTGTAATTCAGACATTCTCTACAACTTTCGTTCTAGATTTTGTTTTTTTCATTAATGACAGAATTGCATTGAGTTAAGTGTGCATTTTGTTGTTGGAGAGTAGCCACAACCTGCTGGGGGGGGCACCAGTGGTCTGGGTGACTTATAGATAGATATCTCATGTGTTTTATTTGCTTAGTTAGAATTTTTACTTGTTTCCCTACTGTATGTGTTTTTCAGTTTTAATTACTATACATGTTTATTGTAATTTGCTTGTCTAATTCGTGTTTCTTTAAAATTGCAGATTGCTTATAGGAGTTGGTTATTTGTCACGCTGTGTTTCTTATTTCTTAGCAATTTCCCTTCATGCTACTAACTTAGATGATGTATTGAAGTTTAAAATTAGCTTCTACAAATTAAAATAGAGTATTATGTGAACAGAGGATTAGTCTAAACAGAGTTTTTATTTAGGATCGTTTGCAAGCTTCAATGGATTAATAGTTGCAAGTTTTTCAAGCTAGATTTAATTATCAGTTCAGTTATGTTTTCATAGATCTATTTGGTTCATTAATCTTGTTTTAGTATGCTAGGATAGAAATAGATTTTAGGGTTATGTTTTGTTACAGCATTCTAGTTTTCAAATCTGAGTTTTAATGATAGAATTAGTTTAGTTTAGATTATAAAATCTCAGTTGTGGATTTGAATTGCAATTTTAATTAGAAGAGTGGATTTGAATTAAGATTTTTAATCACGAGTTCATGAGTTTGTAAATTCACTTGAATTAGTTTTGAGTTTGTAGATTTCTATACGGAGTATTTTCAATGTTATTTTAGTTACGAATTAGAATTAGAATTTCTAATTAGTGTGTGTTATGGGTTTGTGGATTTGCTTGAATTAATGTTTATTCTTTGTAGAATAGAAATGGTTATTAGTTCTTTTTGAGAATAGAGTTCACTTGTCAAAATAGTCTTGATAGGTTAGTTGTTACTTGCTTATTTTCTCAAGGATAAATAGCTTACTTGTTGTTGCTTACTTAAAAAATTGAATAGATTAACTAGCTTTAAAATAGATTGTTATTTTCTTATTTAGAAATAGTCCATCAATTCCTTGTTTGAAGTTGTGTCCGGTAAATAGTTCATAATTCTAGAATTTCTTAAAGCTCTTCATTATTTGAGTTTATTGGAATTAGATTAGATTAGGCTAGGCTAGGCTAGATTAGAGCTCTAGACCTGCATATACAGTGTTGGCACCTCGAAGCCTACGAGCCCCGGGTTGACAATTTAATGTTGAAATAAATAACATATATTTTACTCGACATCGCTAGTTCATTGTATCACTTTCCACGCTTATTTTTCTTGTTCTAGAAGAGTTTGACTGTAAAATCAAAATGATATCAGTGGTAAGAGATTGTTGGTTTGAACCCATAACGTTGATTGTTCATATATAAAGAGATACGACTTGGGTTTGGATTAGAATTTGTGTTTAAAGGTTAGAAAGTAAAATTGATTTTAAAATTGTTTGCATCTCATCTCCTCTTCATCCTTTTTTATTCCCAATTTTTTTGCCTCTGTTGAAAGAAAAATAACCAAAGTTAAATGCAAATGTTGACATGTGAAACAATGTTATTCATATGCACTTTATTGCGAACCCAATACGCATTGTCAACATAACCATCATAAAATCCCTCCCAGCTCTTGTTGATGTTCATATCATACTTGGATGACTTGACAAAATTTTGGGTTCACTTTCATAGTTCATTCATTGTGTAACAACACATACTCTATTCATTATATATATAAATCCATAGTTTGGAAAACCATGAGTTATCACATATTGTTGACGATACTCACTATGGTAATGGTAAATAATATGGGCCTACAATGCATACCAACTTAAGTTTGTGAATGATAAAAGGAATGATATGGAAAACAAATTTGGAATATTCCCAATACCAATCCCTAAAAATTGTTTCATGCTACTAGTTGATATATATATATATATATATATATATATATATATATATATATATATATATATATATATATATATATATATATATCTTGGATGTATTTGAAAATGTGTGCAAATTTTAAAAGGCACGTAATGGAAGAAAAAAGGTTGAGTTAAATCATAAATGGCTTTTACATGAACATTTTCGCTTTATACCCTCATTATTTATCAATTTTCATAATCATATTCCCTCTATCATTTTCCCCAACCATTCATAATTTCATTTTCGTATATTTGTCATTTTATCCTTGTTGGTGGAAAACCAGCCTTACCCCAACCTCCAACGCCTCCTAGTGTGACTTTGCAGCCTCGCCCCAGTATCATGGACATTCCTGAGCCGCCTATTCAACTTGGAAATGATGGTTGGGATATTAATCTAGTGAATCCTCCTTCTGGTATTGCATAGTGGCATGACAATCTCGAAGATCCCCCTCTACCTCATCACACAATGCATTTTTCTACATCAACTGATCCAAGGTCATTTATTTTCTTAAAGTTTGTTTTAGATTAATTAGAAGTTTTGAAGTCATCCAGTGCTAATTAATGCAAGTTTTGCATAGTTCAAAATGATTATGCACATGTCACATGAAGTGATCCAGACTGGTCTTTCATTGTGATATTTTCTTTTGACAATAGATGCCCATGTATGAGTTTTAATTACATCTTGGAATTACAAGAATTCCGTTGGTCTAGGCCCTCACATGGACCTAAAGAGATGTTTTCATTTGTAACTGAGAGTTGGCATTAATAAAAGGATTTGTTGATTTCTTCTCACTTTCATAACTATTAGAATAATTTTATTTGAGATTTGTTATTTATTACATACTTCAACATCTTTTCTTGTACATTTGTATTTATAATTCTTTTATTTATTTTATAATTATTTTCATTGTATGTTCTTAGATAAAACACATAAAAATTATATATAAAAACATATTTAAATCCAAGAATCATATTTCCTGAGGCCTGATCAATATTTTCAAGGGTTATAAACTAGGGTAATAATCTCGTCTTTCTCAGCTAGCCTCACGAGATTCAAAAAATGTTAGTGTAAGGAGGAATACCATTCCTTGCATCAATAGGGGCCAAGGCGTGCCAAATGGCACATTTGTCAAAACTGTTTCTATGATGTTTGTCAAAAACATAATCAACACAAAAGACTAGCTCTACAAGAAATGAGAGGAAGACTAGTCATTGTATTTTGGTTACATATTTGTTGCAATGAGCGATAGTTTAGATGACCAAACCACTCATGCTAAAGTTTGCTTAAGTCATTTCTATGAGAAACAAAAACTGATGGAAAAGATGATGACCCAAAGTTGTCAAATTTGTACAACTTGGTAATACCATCAACAATTTCAGTTGCTAAGACACACATATGATATTTTAAATACTTGATTACAACTTGGTGAGGTGAAAACTCCACAACTTTATCTTCACTTGAATGAATGATATGATATACTGATGGAAGGTTGCAGGAAAGACTTGGAACACATAATACATCATTTGAATTGTTCTAGACCTTCAGACACTAAGATATCCATCATCACCAATAAATATTTGTTTGGTGTTACACTCATTAAGAGAAGAATAAATGGATTTATCCTTATCCATATAATAAGATTCTTCATAATCAATAAGACACTCATTAGAAGAAGAAGTAGATGTTGCATTGAAAGAGAAACCTGAAGTAGAAAGTGCATGTCCATGAGAAGAAGAGGTAGTAGAAGAAGAATAATATTGATGGTGTGATTCTTCATTGTTGCTTCTAAGGCTTCCATCTTTTTAAAAAATTTAGACTCAAGATGGCCATCTTGCCCACAAAAATTGCAATGTCTTTCAGTCTTCTTACTTTTTTTTTTGGTCCCTTGTCACCATTGGGAGTAGAATCTAGCTAAGAGGGTTGGGGACCCTTGTTTTTCTTCTTGTTTTTGCGAGGATGTTGCTTATTTTGATGCTTGGTTTTTTATTTTTTGTTCAACCACTAAGGCTTCGTTAGATGTACCTACAGTGTTGATCACTCCAAATTGCAAGATCTTATGTTGCTCTCTAATCAGATAATCACAAAAAGACTCAAGAGTGGGAGCTTGGTAAGGACCCCCTAGAGTTTCTCTGGTGGCATAAAAGGTAGATACAAATACAAAATATGCACTGCCAAGCTTAGAAAGAATAAGAATAAGATATATGCATCAGTCATCCTCCAAATCTATTTTACAATATTTAAGCAAAATTCTATGTGTTTTGAAATTAGATAAATAATATTGCATGCAAGGGAAATCATTGGGACTTAAATTCATTAACTGATTTTCAATATGGTGGGCTCAAATCACATTTTGTTTACCAAACACAACTTCAAGTTTATCCCAAGCTTCATTTGGGTCATCAATTCCTTAAAAATGAAACTGTAATTAAGGAGATATGTACATTTTGATTAGTCCATGTGCTTCGTCTTTTTTATTATCCCATTTGGCTTTCTTTTCGACATTAGTGGGGGCTTGTTCTTTTCCAAAAGTAATCTAGTACAATTATTCACTTCTTATTACATCCTCCATGTGATATTTCCATGAGAAGTAGTTGGTATTGGTAAGAAAAAGATCACTTGGAGATGTCATACTGACTATCTCAATGGAAAGATTTCCAAAAAAATAGGTTGTTTCAAAAAACAAACGATATTGAAAACAAACTCCATATGTGAAAGTTATGCACTTTAAAAAAAATGCATAAGCAGTAACCAAAGTGCCACATGACAGGTAGAAATTGGTACATGTGGTGATGGATTCATAATCAGGTGGTCTTTTGGTTTGTTATTCTCCTCTACCGCCTGATTTATTGACCAGGGTTCATGTCTTTCTGGTTTCCAACAAAGCCTCTAAAACTATCGGCCCTCCTGGTAAACCAAAAGGCAACACAATACACAGAGTGCACTGCGCAGTCTCACCCAAGATAGCTTTAAATGGGTGGTTGTAAGACTCAGATGTTTATATCCTAGGATTGAGTATGATATAGAGGTTTATTAATATGATCCATATACTATGAATCGTGATTGCAATCTACTATTACTCACGGGTGTGCATCTATCTTTCACATTTTATTTACCGAACAACACAATTGTATTCCATAACAATGTATTAACTCATTCATTAAACATAACAATTAACTGCTAAAATCAAACAAAGATATACATGCATTCATCACATTACACAGATATTACCATGGTTCACCCCCTCCTGGGCTATGCCCACAAATCTTTGGCTCTTGGCTCTTTTATTATGGTATTTTTGCATCTTCGACGTCATGCGCTTACAATTCTCTCAGATGTGTAAGATCTGTTTGAGGCGAACTATATCAAACCATGCTCCACAACCTGTGATCTAATCCTCAGATCTTCCTTCTCTCCTCTATTCTTAGATCAACGGCTTACAAAATTGGTTCCTAGCAACATTACATAGCGCATCAACTCGTACATAGTTACGATAGAACATTACAAAAGCTAAACTAGTACAAAAGAGAATCAACCTCTATATGATACCTACGCATCTCTATTTATATATATCAGGCTCTTCAGACATTTACAATGTTTTACCAAAACCCTAACCCTACCAACGTTAGGTCTTCCTCCCATGCACGCATGTTGTTCTTCCTGTAGCTGTCTCTTTCCTTGTACACGCTTTCTTGCATGTGCCCGTGATGTGTTACCTTCCAGCTATTACTTCCATTTCTACATGCTTTCTTTCCCACAATCATCCTTCTTTCCACTTCGACCTGGTGCCAAAAGGCCCCCAACACTGACATGTGACTCGTCCCGAGTCACCTAATCCTTCTAAGCTTCTTCGATCTCCTTGGTGATCGTCTGGAACTTTTCCTTGACCTATGTTGCTTTTGTTAGTGCCTACAATGTCTTCTCCTTGATGGTGTCTACTACGTGAATTGTCACTTCATTGCTCAACAATCTTGCACATTTCGCCTGGGTTTGTGCTATCTGCCTTTTAGCGCCTTCTGCCTGTGCGAGTATTTCTACTACCCATTCTTGTAGTGGCTCTATTTGATCCTGACGCTCATTTTTCTGTGTTTGCGTAGTGATAAGTTCTACCTGCATCTTCTTCATCTCCTGTGTCCCTTTGACTCATTCTGGGATTGGTATGGTTTTCTTCCTCTATTTGAGTTCTCAGATCGTTGCGTTGCTTTATCAAGCAATTCAGTTGTTGTGCTAACCTGTTGTTCCATGTCTTGCAGCTGCGTTGTTGCTTCTTTCTTCCTCTGCTCCTTCACTACCAGTGGAGTGGTTTGTGTGAGTTGTTCACGGAGATTCTCGATCTCCTTCTGATATTGATCAATTGCCTGCGCAATATGGTCAATATTTCCTTCTACTGGGAGTTCATTCCCTTGTGTAGTGCTTGGGAGTTTCTCAAAAATTCCTCCTACTCTTCATTCCAGTTCGTTCCTATGTTCTTTTTCCTCTTGAGTTTCGATCTTGGCCTGCTCACAGAATTTTTCCAGCACCTCCTGCTTCTTTGTTGTTTGTTGTAGCTTGACTAAGTTTTTATGTGCACGAGAATGTACCTCGTGGTTGATGCTAACCTGCAATTTGTGTAGTTCCCTTGATGGCATCTGTGTCAAGACCAATTGGATGTGGTCCAAATCCTTTAGGGGTGTCTGTGTTGGACACACCGACTACACTGAGAGGGGGGGGTGAACAATGTAGGGCTCTTTTTCCCAAAACTCCTTAGTTAATAATCACCATTAACTCATTACTCATTGTTGTCATTTATAAATAGTTAAATATCAACACATATCAGCAATATATCATCAACAAGTCATCACCACAAGGAACACAAAGAACACAAGATGTATGTACAATTTTCCTTTTATGATGGACTACAATCCTTGGGGTTTTTCAACAACTGAATAGAGTACAACTCTACAAGAGAACAAAATATATAATTCAAGACTCATCTTACACCCTCATCACCAACTGAGATGAGGCAAAAATCCTCAATAGATATTAATTTGTACCATAAACAAGTGCATCGACCATGCACCAACTTGTGCCAAACAACCTGTAATCAACCTGTACCATAAACAAGTTCATCCAACCATGTACCAAGTATATATAAATCATGTTTCAACTACTCATCAACAATTACTCATCAATATGTACCAACATCATCAACTATACACCTCATGTATGTGCCAACTCATCACCTGCTTGTCTCAACCATGACTAATTTTGGATTAGTCAACAACTCTAACTTGGAATAATAATAACTTTGTACCTGTAATGAATAAATATAAGAAACTGATATACAATTTTATTCAATGTGTTTTATGCAATTCCTCCAGGTTTCACTACTTGGAACCTCTCAGAAAAGGAGTTGTAGCAAAAATGGCATACCTTGTTGAATTCTGGCTTATTCTAGAGAGCGACCTTGTAGAGAGTTCCCCACACGTAATGTTTGTTAAATCGATTTGAAAATGTTACAAAACATACTAAATAATGTAATATAACCAACACAATTGGTATCACTGAATTTGGATCTGTTATGAATAAGCTATGACGTTTTTATCCGAAACACATTTTTTAGACTAGTTTTAGGACTAGCCAGAAACCCTATTTTCCACGGAGTGTATCTCCAAAAATGAAACGACCCACAAGCTGAATTGTTTACCACATATACATGGATATGTTTGCTCAATGGAATATCAATATCACAGTCTGAATTATTATAGAAAAAAAGTTATTACAAAAATGGTGAGATGACCTGTAAACAACATACCTTAGAAAGTATCATGAAAAACATTTATCTTCCCTTGAATTTTGACCCTCTTTTCTTCACCTTCCCTTTGAAATTCGGTTTATATATCCTTCGGTTACCTCAATCACCTATAGATATTAAATATTCTCAAGTGTTTCACACCAAAAATGGTCAAGAATCTCTCACAAGAAGCTCTCCACCAATACTCCAAAAGATATTCTCACAAGAAGCTCTCCATTGATCCACAAAAATGATGATCTACAAGAGACCATTGATTTCTTATTTATACTTTCATCCTCTAGGTCACGTAACCCATTTTTAGGTCACTCAACCCATTTCTAGGTCACTTAACCTATTTTCCTTATTTTAGGGTTAACCACTTTCCATAAATAGAAAGTTCTCCAATACATTATCATTTAAATATTCCTTCTTGATTTTGTCACCTTACTTTATCATTTCTTGATTTTGTCACTTCTGTTTATTATTTAAATAATCCACCTTGTCTTTGTCACTTTAATTTATAATTTAAATAATATTAACCCATTTCTAGGTCAGTTAACCTATTTTCCTCATTTTAGGGTTAACCACTTTCCATAAATAGAAAGTTCTCCAACACTTTATCATTTAAATATTCCTTCTTGATTTTGTTAGCTTACTTTATCAATTCTTGATTTTATCACTTCTCTTTATTATTTAAATAATCCACCTTGACTTTGTCACTTTACTTTATCATTTAAATAATGATTTCTTCTTTTAGGTCACTTTGACTTCTTTGACCTTGGGGGCTTGAAGCCTTCATGTGGGGGTCCTTTATCTTCGTAAGGCCATAACTCTCAAACCATGAGGATTTATGTGACATTCCACATACCACTGGAAATGGCATGAAAAGAAATATCCATCTAGGATAGTTTCACCAACAATTTCCTTGATCTTCATCTCATTATTCCACATACAAGCATGGGTCCTCCAACCATTCTTCTAGGATAACTCAATCCACAAAGCATCTTCCCGTGAGGGATTTCACCATAAGGGGACCACTTTGGAGTTCATCCATTTGTGCACCTTATCAATCATGATAAGACAATAATGAGAGCATGGGTCCTACAACCATTATTCTAGGATAACTCAATCCGCAAAGCATCTTCCCATGAGGGATTTCACCATAAGGGGACCACTTTGGAGTTCAACCATTCACTAGTACATTTGGGTCAAATTCTGACGGTGCGTTTGACGCAATTGCCACTTTATATTGTCAGGAGAATGACAAAAAATGGACCCCCTCAAACGTTGTTTTACATGACGTCTCTTTTCCAATGACATAGATTTTGTCGTTATTGCGACATCTTGGAGGTGGCAAGACCGACGTCTTGAACATGGAAATACCGACATCTGGAACGTGGCAAGAGAGACGTCTGGAACATGGCAAGAGAGACGTCTTGAACATGGCAAGACCGACATCTTGAACGTGACAAGAGATATGTCTTAAACGTGGCAAGAGAGATGTCTTGAACGTGGCAAGAGAGATGTCTTGAGCGTGGCAAGACCGACGTCTTGAAGGTGGCAAGAGAGACGTCTAGAACGTGGCAAGAGAGACGTTAAGAGGTATCATCTCTGACATGGTTGCTATGGGAGTGACACTCCAAGATGTCACAATAACGACTGTGTTGTAGGTATTTAAAAACAAAATACAATATCAATAACAAGAGGGATATGTACATTAACCTTTCCTAAGATACTAGCCATATCAATATTTAAATCTATATCATCGGTCTTAGGCAAGGTTGGTTGAGGAGGAGGAATAAATTCCAATGGTAAAGGGGGTCTTGTCTAATGAGGTTTAGGATCACTAGGATATGTCTTGAGTGTGTTATCACATGAACTCACAATTTTTGAGCTAAAGTCCAAAATCTCAAGTGCAATCATGCGTAATAAGACCACAAAAATATACTAGAGAGTAGGTCCCTATTTTTAGATAGGATCAAAATAATACTGTACTTTCTTGGGTATGTCGAAACAAGTGCCATCCAATACAAGATCCTATATACCAATGAGATAGTTGAGCAACATAAATTCCAGAGCCTTCACTAAAACCTCTGACAATTTGTTTGACATTTAGTAGACAATTATATCATCAATAATACAACTTGAAGTCATTGTAGGTATTGCTTTGTATCCTTTGGCTAGCACAACAAATTCACACGTAGCATGCAAGTGTTCTGTATATATACATTAAGCAGAAGAGAAAATTCATAGAATGCAAATTGTAGCAATTCAAAACAACCATAACATATTTGGACTCTAGATATAAAGCTCATAATCTCTCATTCCAAGACATTTGAAAATGCCAAACCATGTAAAATTCAATATCCCAATACTTGGTCAAAACAAGGGGCGAAAAAAGACAAATTTAAATACTTCAACAACTATAGCAAATTTGGCCTGCATATATACAACACATATGTATTCCAAGTTTAGTTTCAAATAACAACCAATGTTACTATTATATACACAGCTAATCCATCTAGTTTCAAATAACAACCAATGTTAACTGTCATATACACAGTTAATACGTGTAGTAGATATATTAAGTGACTGAACATCACAGTCATTTTTCATATCATTTTTCGATAAAAAATGTTAGTCATCCCTCAAAAGAATATTTGTCTACACCACCACCATATAAGTTGGCCAAATGTATATTAAGCCAATAAAGCCCTGTCTTTCCTAATGGTCGACCCTTAGCAAATTCTAGAAGTCCTTGATACACGTCTAAACCTAGATGATTTAAATACGGATGCATTGGGTAAGAACACCCTCGAAAATCCAAGTTATGTGTATAGTAAAAACATTCTTCATCCTTCATTTTCCTTACAACCTGATCCAGGAAAAGAACAATAACTTGAAATCACATACTAGCATCAAAGAATTTATGTAGAAATCTAGTAAGCTAGATGTAAGAGTAATGTGGAGTATCTTACAGTAAGTTTTAATTCTACATCACAACGTTGAGAATGCCTCTCACTATTTGTCTCCTTTTCCTTCTTTAAACACCATTTCCAATGTTTAATCTCTATTTCATCTCCTATATCTGGTTTCTCAGGAATGGGCACCTGCCAAGCCATTTTCACTTCATTAACAAACCATGCTTGATGATGCACAAACAGTACAAATCTCTACATTTGCTACACTTTTGTCTCAAGTATGTAAAATCATTTATACTATATTATACAGAACATCACAATCCATTTAAAATCATGACAAATACTGAAAAAAGAAAATCAACTTACATCCTCCCGATCAATCAAGTCTGCAAGGTGACCTCCTCCTGCCCAAAGCCTATCTACCACATTGATGCAGAAGCATCGTAGGCAACCAACCAAGCAAGCGTAAAGGTGGAAGACAGTTGGAAGAGCACCAACGCACATTTTGAAATGCTTTGACGAATTAACGAATGTATATTAATGTAATAGCTAAGGGAAGCGTACTTACATTTATATCTTGGAGATGTGAACAGATTTGGAGCGATTGCTCTCATTTGTCGAATGTAATAGGCATTTAAGTTTGTTTAATGCAAGTAGGTAGATATGAATGTTGGATTAGACAATTTATAAGCGTAGGAGGGAAAACAGATGATAGACACCCTCACCCTTGTACCATTGTATCATTATTCAGAATTCGTAAGTTGTAGAGCTGCAGAAGAGAATAAAGGAGAACAAAGAATTTTATGCATTTTTGCTATTGATATTTACCATGTTCAGGAGCACTGGAATTAATAGAAGAAATCTTTGATTCCAAATCTTATGTGTTTGTTATGGTTGTTGGAACCACCTGTTGAATGGTATGTTGCAAGCTTGTTTGCATTCTCTGTATGCATTTCTTTCAATGCTATGTGTGTTTGTAAGTTCAGGAATTCCCAGTTGAATGTTTGAATTTTGGGTAAGGGGAGAATGAGTTTCAATTGTCTCTCTTTCTAAGAAATCCTGCAAAAAGTGCAGTGGAGGGTCCGCAAGGAGTGCGTCGACTAGACTCTGAGTTTTATCTCGAAACTCTCAGAAGAGATTCAGATTGCATTTTGCAGACCCAAGAGTCGTGAAAGGTGTGTGTAGGCCAAGTAAAGTCTTGGATTCCATGAATCCAGGAGGAAGATTGAGAGACTACTGTTGTAAAGAGTGCACAGGGTCGAAGACTCAAATAACCATAGGTTATTTGAAAGTTTGCCATAAGGAGTGCGAGCTGGGATCCTTTTGGAAGCTTGAGTTTACAAGTGAAATCTCAGGAGGGTTAGAACCTTTGAATAGTTCCAAAGGGAGACAGAGGTTGAAGTTGTCTCACAGGAGTTTGAGAAGTCAAAATGAACGGTGGAATCGCTTCAAGAAGAAGTGTCGAAGTCCCGTGAGTCGTTGGATCCCGTGGAACAACGAAGGTATTAAGACTGAGTGTCTTTCAACACCCTTAAGCTCAAGAGGGATAGTGACCATCAGATCTAGATCAATGGGAACCGTTGATCTCATATGTGAATTCGCATATCGGGGATTGGGAAATGGAGCAACCAGTAGTTTGAGCCTAGCATTTTGGATACCCGATTGGTGAAATCCCAATACAGCGTGAGCCGTCGGATCGAGGGAGACCCATACCCGTTTATCTCGTTGAAGGTGCGATTTCGGAGTTTAGGGTTGTGTGGAGGAAGAGGAACGACCATCCGCTGTTCTTACAAGTCGCGAAAGACGAAACCCCAATGGAAAGGTGGCAGGGACCCCACCCCGTATGCAAAGTAACCAAGGGCTGAAAAGTGGCGTATGTCCGTCGGTTGGGTGGAGTCAACACCCGTCGAAATTTCATGTTTCAAGGATTCAGAAGGCAAGAGCACGAGGGCTTGGTGCTACAACTCGTGAAATCGTGAGTCGTGAAAGGAGCTTGCACTTAGGCTCGGGTGTGGTCATATTGGAAAAGGGGCTGAAGAGGAGGCTTACACCTTAAGCCCATTCGAAATTTTGTGTTTCGTCTATTGCTAAGAGCGGTGGAATTTCATTCGAGTGTCCAACTCGTGAGGCCCGAAATCATTTGCGGGCTTAACAAGGAGTTCAGTTAACCCTTGTCGTTGTTTAGAGAAGATCCTGTAAGGATCTTGGCCTGAGGGCAAGAGGTCTGCAACACACATCAAGAATTCTTTTATTAATTCTCCATTTTGTTGAGCCAAGTGTATCCAATGCCTGCAAAGGGAAAAATAAAAACTCTTGAATATGTAGTCAAATCAAAATCACTTGATATACATCAAAAAGAGAACAACAAAAAGTTGAGCTCAATAAGGTGATAGAAACCTTAGCTAATCAGGATTTAGTATGTTGTTTGAAATAGGTTCAAATTAAATCCAAAAGGGAAATGAACATCTAACACACATTAAAGTGCCTCTACAAACCAGTGGGCCAACCACACTCCACCTTGCATTCAAGCTATGTCAATAAGAATTGAGGTATGCAACAATAGCACACTAAATCCATACCTGATATACTCTCTGTATCTGGTTCCTTTGAACTCTCTTCATTGCTTGTCGTTGCTAATTTTCTCCATGTATGTGCATTACATAAGAAGGAAAGATTAAATAACCTCCCTTATCATACCTAGAATGAATTAGAGTAGTTTTTTTTAATACCATGCTCCTTTTCAAAACAATCAGCATACCAAAGCAAGTTCTATATAGTATTGATTACCAACAAACTGAATGGAACAAATTCAAATTAGAAACAACAATCCTATATTGAAACAACAGGGACAATATTAAAGAAAATACAATCAAGATATACAATTATAAATTGCATAGGTTTTTCATTAGCTACAAGTTTTAATAGCAGGTTGAATGCTTGTAAAGTGAGATGAAACTTTTGAGAGGCCTCTGTAGCATTTTTCTATGGGTTGCCCCATTGGAAACAGATGGCAATTTTTATTTTCATACAAATTATTTTCTATTTAATTCCTTTGATAATATTTGCAATACAAAAATTCATAAAATAGCCAATATTTTTCCGAATTCCAATATGCTTTGCTCATGCACTTTTTTAAGAGTAAGGCATATGCCTGCACAACCCTCCAACAAACTCAAACATCATTGGTTTGTTGTAGAACTTCAAATTTCCTTTCAAAACTTGATGAAGACAATAGGAATTTTATTATGCCAAAGCTCTTGCAGAACAAACTCAGACCCTGCCCAAAGAATAGGTTTGACCAACATTGGCATGTAAGGGATCACCATGTGCCTTGCCTGTAAAGGAAAATAAACATCCATAGTAAGGAACAGTAAAAGAGTAATGCATTTTTAAATCTTTCTTTCTTTCTTCTCAAAGTCCTGTCAAAAGATATAAAATGAACATCTCAAAAGCTCACACTTTCTCAAACCCATAAAATCTGTAGGAAACCATCTATAGAAAAATAAAGTTTGATATCTTGAGAAACGTTATCCAAAAATCTATTACTACTTAATGACCACATCAAAAATTAATCTTAGACGATTTAAATAATCCCTCAATAATATGGTTGGATTTTCAGCATACCGTTCTTTCAAGTCCCCTCTTCACCAGCGGATCACATTCTATAACACCAAATGTCTTCATGCAATAATATTGGATGATAATTTATGGCAACTAATTAGCATTTGAAGTCCACAAATAAATGTCATCACCTTGTTTATAAGGATACTTTCACCTTGTTTATAAGGATACTTTACTCACAGATAATGATCTAAATACAATTTTACCGTTAGCATCCACTATCAAGAAATAACCAAGACTGGTGCATCACCAAAAAAGAAAATAATGAGGCAAAAGAAAAAGATATTATATTATTGACCACTTCGAGGGGGGGGTAATCTCCAAATGAGTTCATATAAATCAACATGTCCCATTTGTACATATCATGTCTTATGTAAAGAGTGAAAGGAAGAAAAGAAGAATAACATAGTGAATGTAGGATATATAGTGTAGCTCTTATAGATCATGTTAAAAAGAGAAGATAAAGAAAAAGGTAGATAAGGAGAAGAAGAGAGTAATATTGCGGGTAGATACATAACAATAATTGCCTAATTTCCTACTTTGTGTTGGTCACCAAGCATAGGAAATTTAACCATCATGTAACTAGGTATTTACTTGAAAATCATTTGTAAATACTAAGAACATGAAACCCCAAACTTTGAATAAGAACTTAAAAACTACCTACCAATTAAGTGAAGAGGAAGAAATTAGGCGCATGCTAACTTTCAAGCTTAGATCCAAAGGTACTTTGTCTCCAGCTATTGGTAAATCCTGTCCAAAATTGTTAGCATGTAAGGATGATCCTAAACTTCCTAATAAACCTGGAGAGTCATGAGTTGAAGTGGCAACGGTTGACGCCTTATTATTTTCCAACCCCTTAAATGCCTTGGCCTGCAATCAAACATTCATTTTAGCATTATTAAAAACACATTCCAAAAATTTGAACGTATTGAAACTTCTAAAAGAATTGCATATATCTTAACTTGTCAATACTAATGATAAGGACTAGAAG
>ML797975.1:173180-195082 GCA_009831015.1 Picea engelmannii | reverse complement strand
AAATATACCTTAGGTGACCCTTTTGAATGGTAAAGAGGTGTTGATTATGTCAAAATGAGGTCAAAAGAGTGGTACTGGCATATAATTGGAGGTCTGTGGTATATAGTATAGGCAAAGAGCATGGTCAAAACCGGGGACCAACAGTTGGATGATGTGGAATTCCTTAAGGTCCACCTTCCAACATATCTTGTCCCATCGACCTCAACACTTTATCTGGGATCAAGATCATAGATTATTTGGAGTGCCTTGGAGCTTGCATACATCAATGGCAAGCCTCCTTGTTGATAACAATGGGAATACAACAATGTCTCTTGATTGTCAAACCTTGCAGGCGACTCGACTTCGACACATTCATTCGTCCCTGTCAAGATGCACTCGGGTACCTTGACACCCATTTACATTATCGGTGAGTTGTCTCGCATTGGTTAACGATTTTCATCATTGATTGGTAATCCAATGATTTCTTCCCATGCTCGACTTCGACACATTCATTTGCATGGTAAGAATTGTACCATGAAATTTGGCTTCAATGAAGACTAATGGTTTTATGGAATCAACAACAACTTGCAGTAGTACATTTTATTAGTTTCTTGTAGAAGCATGTTCATCTTTTTGTCAATTCAACAACAACTGCGGAAAGTGGCAGTTTCTGCAGCTATTGCTGTAGCAACCTGTTTTTGTTTTTGCAACTTTTTCCAGAGGCAGTTTTGGCGCAAACATTGCAAGGGATTGGAGCAGAAATAAAAAAAAATTATGAGCTTCTGGGTTTTCTCAGAATATGATAAATTGAGTAAGACGCGGACAGAATTCAAAAATAAGCAATTTTGAAGGACATTTCAGATGGGTTTCTAAGGCAGATTTTCATTTTTCAGCATTATGGACAGATTAGGACAAATTTTGGTATTTTTACACAACATCTACTTTTCTTCATCAAAATGAAATTTTGAAAGCATGTGGTAGTAGAAAAGGTAAAAATACACAGTTTCCCTTTTGAATCACTCAATTCGTCCTTAAAATGAGTTCGTGGCGTATTTTTTTTGTTGCAACATTGGGTAGCATGAAGGGTGAAATAGGGCAGAAATTGATTTGATCATAACTTTCAAACCGTGCATCCGTTGGTCCTGAAATTTTTATGGTAAATGCATTGAGGTAGGGTAAATAAAAAAGAAAATTCAAGAAAATTTCAGTGTGTATTCTTCAAGAAATTGGCCACTTTCACCTACAGCCATTTCTCATTTTTCGAAAGATCTGTTCAACCAATCGCTGAGATTTTTTTTCGGAAGATGCATAATATATTAATATTAATGGTAACAACCTCCGAAAATTTCAGGGAATTCTGATGTACCATTTGAGAGAAATTGAAAAATTCATTTCATTTTACAATTTCACTCCATCTCACTCCACTTTCACTCCATCTCACTCCACTTTTATTCCATTTCACAAGTCATATTCCACTTTCATTCCATTTCATTTCACATCTATATTCCATAGCCATACTTCAATTCTTTTTACAAATTGCATGTTGCAACCACATCTTATTCAACAGTTCTGACACAATTGTACAACCTACAAAGAGATGATGATTACAGGAAATTGAAGGATACTATTTTGAAGACCAACATGCTAAAAGAGGACCAAAGGAACAACATCAAGCACAACAATTAACAAGGTCAAAATTCTGAGGTAAATTATGAAAGTTATTTTAATAGAAAAAAGTTAAAACATGAAATAGATACAATGTGTATAATCATATGTTTCCTAAACAACCTATCATTCGAATTGATTAACATATCTTGGCCATATCCTTTATCCAACATTCCATAACAGTACTCATTAAAACCTTGATTAATGACTAACGATCATAATCACAAACGTAACCTACTAGTCCACATCTCCTTAAGATTGTGATATTCACTAATTTCACCACAAGTTCATCATAAATTCTCCATCAGATCCATAGCCACTTCATTTTCCCTCATAGGTTAATTACCTCCATCCATTCACCTCCATTACAATTTGCAGCCAATCCATATCTAAGTACATAGAGGTAATTCTGACGGTTAGGCGTCATTCTGCAGCTAATCTATCTCCAAACACAGAGAGAGAATTTTAAAGGGAAAGCATCAGACTTTGCAGCCAATTTATCTTTAAGCATAGGAAAGTAAATATGAAGGGGAAGATACTCTGCACAGGTGAAGAATGGGTCTAATTGTCAAAACAAAGCTAGTAGGAGTTAAGTATCTAGAGGGATATCCACAAGTCAGGGAGCTACTACAACAAGCAAGATGGTTGAATTTTATAGAAAAAATTGATGGCTTCCATAAGGAGATTACAAAATCATTTGCTAGATCTTTTGATGGAGCAGAAGTAGAGATTGGAGACATCAAATTCACAATAACAGAATCATTTTTGGCTGAGGCAACAGGACTCCCAAGGCAAGGAGAATAGTGGTTCAAGAATAAGGAATTTCATAATGAGTCTTGGAAGGAGATACTGAAAAATCCAGGGGACAGTTGGGAAGGATTTCTTGTAAGAAATCATTTTCAAGAAATAGAAGAATAAGGCTGGATGTTTTGGTTGAAGTATTAGAGCACATGCAATAAGGAAGAAGAACTTGAAATTTTGGTAAATTGCATGAGGACATGCAATAGTATTGCAGTGGGGGTATGTTGAACCCTAGAATTTCCCTTTTCTTTACAAATTTCTCATTTCATTTCACCTCTCTTTCATTAATTGATAAGCCCCAATCAATGAAGAATGTTTAGGATTGTCCCAAGGATACATGCAATTGGTTAACATATTGTATTTTCATGGTTTTTGTGTTTTAATAATTTTTTGCAGTATAGCTACAGAACACAGACGTTTTGTAGCCGATCAGGCGTTCTGCAGCTATTTTTGTGGTTGAATATGTTCCAAGTGTCAGTTGGAGGATTGGTCCACATGGGTGTTTCTAGAATGATGCCTACATGGATTCTATCTTACTCAGTCAGTCCAGATCAACAAAAAAATGTGCCTAAACTCATGGTCAAAGGTGGAGTCAAACTGTGTTATCCAAATGCAGTAGGACTCTTGATTTGAGTCCAACAATCCTATTACAAGTCTAAATTCGAATTAGCAAGAGTCCAATAGTCTTATTGCAAGTCTAATTCGAATTAGCCACCTGTAGCAAGTATATCTCATAATCAGTTATGTAATTTCCCTTTAAATATTGGTTGTACAAGACCAAAAAGACAGTTCAGAAAAAGTACAGTACAATTCATATTTGCAGTGAATACTCTGTTTTCCAGACTCTGTTTTAATAAAGAAGATCAGTTCTTTGATGTTGTTTTGATCACATCTTCAAGGAGCCAAGGAATTCACCGAATTGGTAGCAGAGGGCCCCTGCTGCTAAGGAGGTTTTTTATGCTTTCTAGCTAGGTTTATTTCAGTTTCTTTGTTTAGTATTTCTTTCTTCTTATGCTCAAGTTTACTGCTTTCATAATTAACAATTGTTATGTTCAACCAAGTAAAATCCATTTTTCCTATTTCCAAATCTTATATTAAAATGGTTAGTGACTTATAGAAATAGTAATTGTTTAAGCATTTTCATTCTTTTTGTCATTCACTTAATTAATTGTAGTTAGAAGATCCCCATTCCATTGCAACTAATAATCTCTTTAAAGGACATTCTAATTGAAATTGAATCTGAATATGATTTGCAAGAATGGCTAAATGATTAGATTTAATGCAATGTTTGAGTTATCAATTGCATTTCCTGTTTTCATTTTTAAATCTCAATTGAGTCATAAATCCATGGATTAGGTTTACTCACTAATTGAAACACTTGTTTTATCTTTTTAATTAGAACTAGACCTTAGAACTTGTCCATAAAACTCTAATCTCTCTATAGGAAGTTAACTAGTTTTACAACATTTCCTTTTCTTCATTTTAATTAGATTTATTCTCACTTTCTAGCCTAAGATAAGACATTAATGATTAAAAGCACAAAACCCCCAAAACAATAAGAAAAACATCAAAACAACGGAGTAAGAAAAAGGTCACTTAGGCACATATAGTGCACTACACTTCATCAAAGTTACAAGCCCTGGTTGATAATTAATGGAAGCAATTTAGGAACACTAAATTGACTAAACAGTCCTCTAAACAATCTATAGTGAATATAATGATGTTGGAAAGAAACAAAATTTCCAAATCAATGGCATCCATGATCAGGTTGTATGGAGGTCTAAAGTGACCATTGGAGGGGAAAACCTAGTTTCCAAAACGTCTCAATTACGACATCAATCTTCACCAATGTGGCAAGAACAACGTATATGTCACTAATGTGGAAAGAGAGACGTTCCGGTGGAAAACGTGGCAAGAGAGATGTTAACGTGGAAAGAGAGACATCAACATGGCAAGAGAGACGTCAACGTGGCAAGACCAACGTTATCAGGCAAATCAATCTTCACAAATGTGGCAAGAACGACCTATATGTCACAAACGTGGCAAGAGAGATGTTCTAGTGGAAAACGTGTCAAGAGAGACGTTAATGTGACAAGAGAGACATCAACGTGGCAAGAGAGACATCAACGTGGTAAGTCCGACGTTATCGGGCAAAATGAATTTTTTTTTTTAAATTTCCTCTATTTTGCGACAATATGGACAATTTTGTCCATAACACCGCAAATAAAACGTCAGAATTTTTACAATATGTACTAGTGATTTATGCACCTTATCAATCATGATAAGACAATAATGAGTCATCTATACATTTTTCCAACAATGCATCATATACCAATGAAACCACATCGATCCATCTTCATCATGTATCAATGACAACTCATTGATCCATCTTCATCATATCAATGACAACTCATTGATCCATCTTCAATTATGCATTCTAATCAAAGAAAATACATATTAAATTACATCAATCATCAATCAATCAATCCTTTGGCATCAATCAATCACTTGACATCAATCAATGAAACCATTGGCATTAATGACAACATCATCCAACAGTCTGCCCCATGATTTCATCCATGTGCAGCATGCTAGGTTTGATGTAAATTGTTGTGTTTGTGTGTGGCATGGAGTGGAATGAGTCTCATTCTTCTACCTCCACTCTTTCTTTGGTCTATATTTTCAGTGTCTATATTCCTCTGTTGTTTCTTGTTATCTGTGCTTCCCCAAATTTCTTGAGGAACTGTCCCATTTCTGTCATCTCTTTTTGCAGTTTATCCCCCTGGTGTGCTGCATGATCGAAATCTTATGCTAAGAAATCCTGGACCATTATGGAAATCATTTCCCCATAGTCCCCCATGATCGTATAATATGGCTATGCTCATTGCACATTTGATTCCTTTTGAGAACCTCCTTCCTACGCGGTTGGTCTCTTATTCCCCCTCTGGTTCCTATGTGATGGGGTTTGGGCCAGTCTCTTATGCTCCCTTAGCTTGTTTCGGTTGTCCATTGGTCAGTTGTGTAGTCTCTTTCTTCCCCTTCTGGGTCCCTATTTTCTTTGACCCTTCATCTTCGTAAGTCGTCTTGCCTTGGCCCGTTCATGGTTTCTCAAGCACTTGGATTTCTGGAGGCTGCGTTTCCGCCTGTTCTCTCTCTCCTTCTATTGTTGTTTCCGATAATTCCCGAGTAATAGTTGTGATCCTCCATTCATTAGGCCATTCATTGATGACCATGTCGATATCACCCTCTATGATGTAGTAGCGCATCTGTAGCCACTGTTTATCTGGATCCTACCTTGGTTGTATCCACATTGTCTGTCATGTGGCCCGAAAATTGGCGATGTTTTCATATCATGCGATAGCCTCTGGTGTTATTCTCCATGATCGAATGATAGCTTCTTATATATGCCATAGGTGTGATTCAAATATTATTTTTTTCTCCCTCTTATGCCTGGCCTACGGCCCGGATCTTAGTAATAGGTATCTTTCTCCCACTGGCTGTGGTCTGGTACAGAAAATTACATACCCTGGTTCTCGCCATCCTATGAAGGCTATTAGGGTAATCAACCATGAGTAATGAAACTATGTGCCTATGTCCTGTGCATCCTTGCAGTCCTCTTGAAATAAGTTCAATAGATATGGTGCCCAGCTCATAGAGGTGTCTTCTACGCACTCAGCTACAACTACAATGACTCATGCTGGTACTTCCTATTTGTGACATTTTCTGAGCAATTTGCAAGATAAGATCTTTGCGCCAAATTGTGTAGTTGTGTTGTTGATTCGTTTGATTATGATGCCCTTCATTCCTCTGGTGGTGCCATATTTCTACTTCATTTCTTCTGCCAACATTTTCTCCTTGGATTTGTCATCCAGAATCAACATGAGATCCATACCCTAGGTTGGTATCCCTGTGATTTGTGCGATAATATCAATAGTTATGGGGACAAGTTTGTCCAACCATATGTCCCCTCCATGTGTGACTACTAACAGTTGCTTGATGCATGTTGTCACGTACTGACCTCTACCAAAATGTGGTAGCTTCAACAAATCTAATATTCTTGTTCTGTCCATCCCAGCTGCCCACTGGTGTGGCTGGATAATCATTTCTCCAAGTTGGTTTATGGCTATGGTCTACATAAACACCCTCTGTGCAAGTTATGGGAACTTGGTTTCGTCTGATACATCATGGTCGGAATACTTGAGCTTCCTGACATGACCCAGTAGCTCTGGTTCTACCTGTACTCCAGCTAGTATGTGTGGTAGAAAAATTTATGCTACAGGTTTCTTATGGAGTGAGATTGGTATTTGAACTCTGTCTTCCTACTGTGGTGGTTGGTTCGAAGTTCCAACAACTTCTGGTTGTTCCCCCATCAACCATTTTGGCCAAGTCGAGGAATTTGCAGTGGTCTCCTCTACTCATTGACCTGATATGGTCATTTGCGACTCATCTTGTTGCACTAGTGCTTCCATATTTTGTGCCATTCCTTTAACCTCTAGGGTTGCTTCGGTGTTTTTTGGCTGCACTTCCTCTTGGGTTTCCACTTCCTTGTTCTGAGACGCCTACGTCGTTGCTGGCATATCCTCTTTCATGGCCTCTACTTGTGTCTTTTGAATCTCTTCCATTATCAGTGTAGATTTCACTGGTATCCTCTCTGGGATGGGATTTGGTCGATGTCGATGATCTTCTGCTGTTGTTGTTCGTTCTCTTCCAGCGGTCCTCGTGACCTAGTTTGAACCCTGGTTGGTATGGTTGTCTGGCTTGCTTCTGCTGGCTTCATTGGTGCCATACTAGTGACTGTTGAACATTTTCTAAGTTCAAATAACTTCTGGGAGTTCTTTGGTCTCTCTATGTTCATTCTGGCTGCTATTACTCTCTCTTTGTTTTCCTTTCGCAAATAGACCAATTTCTCACATGCTCTCATATTGTATGGGCTTGTCACAAACATTTTCAAGGACGCTTCCTCCATTATGTGTTTGATGCATCATAACTGTGGGTTCAATGCATCTGTGGCGGTTTCATACTTTCTATTACATTTTGTTTTTCGTCTCCCATTGGCGTGTTTAATGTGATGTCCCATTGGTCCTTGTCATGCTTTAATTCCGCTTAGTGTTGTCCTGTCATACTGCTTTACTGACTTTTCATTTCCCGCTTATTTTTCCTCTGTATGTAATTATTGTTGCCTTTGCTGAATTTTTGTTTCGAACATCCTGTGGCCTTTCTATCTCTAGCATGCTATGCACTTTTTAGTCTTGTTTCCTTTTTGTTCTCTTTTTTATTTTTATTTCCTTTTTTCTTTTTTTTTCTGCGCAGTGGGTGGTCGACTGTCCTTGTACAGCTTCAGTCGGATCCCATTAATCATTCCTCTGAGGTCTGTTCCTGCTAAATATATTAACTGTATATCTCCTCCATCGGTGACATATTTTACCTCGTATGGTCCTAAATAATGCATTATGATCTCCCCCGAGTGTTGAAATGACTTGTTGTCATAGAGAAATACTATATCTCCTTCCTTAAACATTTTCTTCTTGATGTGGCAATCATGCCAAGATTTATCTCTTTCTTTCTACACTTGTTGATGAAATCCTACTAGGATTCGGTCTTCCTCCATTGACAATAATTGATTCAACCTTTCATGTACTGCACCTCATTCTGTCATCTATGTCATAGCTATTACGCGTAAGCTGGGTACTAAAAATTCTAATGGCACTACTGCTTCTTGTCCATAGACTAGCTTGAATGGTGTGTTCCCTGTCAACATTTTTCATGTGGTCCTATACGCCCATAATACTGCTGGTAAGTTGAGGTCCCAATCATCTTTGTTGATGTTAAAGATCTTTGTCAGTGCGTTCTCCAGAATTTTGTTGAAGGCTTCTACTGTGCCATTTTCATGTGGGTGATATGGTGTGCTCATCTGGTGATGAACTTCAAACTCTTTAGAAAATGCATGGATGGTGTTGTTTATGAAGTGTGTGCCTTGGTCACTCATCAAAACTGTTGGGCACCCAAATCTAGTGATGAATTGTTCAAACAAGAAGTGTGCAGTTGTCTATGTGCTGCAATCTTTTACTGGTGCGTATTTTTCCCATCTGGTTAGGTATTTCGTCGCAGTGATAATGTATCTTTCCCCTGTTCTTTTGGCTAGTGGGTTAATTGGTGCCACACATTTGATTTCCCATTTATCAAATGCTTGTAATGTTACTTATGGTCGTAGTGTCCTCTTGTCCACTCTGTTGGGTTTGCCTACCCTTTGACATATGTCGCATCCCTGACAGTACTCTTTCGATTCCCTATGAATCCTTGGCCACCATAGTATTGTGTGTAGTACCTTCTGCGTGGTACCTTTTCCTTCATAATTCCCTCCTGTGATTTCTTCGTGGGCTTCTGCTAAAACCCTTGGTCATTCGTAATCTAATACATACCTTCACAAGATGTTATCTACACCCATCTTGTATAGGTGTCCTATGATCAAATGATAGTCAGTTGAGCAGACTATCAGGTTCTTCTTTTGTGGGGTGGTATATTCTTTCGGCGCAGTACCTGTTCTCAAATACTGGATGATCTCTGCGAAGTAGTCATCAACAATCTGTATTGAGAATAATTGTGCATCCAGAAAGTTGTCTTCTAAATTCGTAGGTTCTTCTCCATTTGTGACCCTGGACAGGTGTTCAGGGCCTACATTCAGTTTTCCTGGTTTAATTATTACTTCAAAATTAAATTATTGAAATAGCAGTAACCATCGACATATTATCGCCCCCAACACTCGCTTGTTGACTAGGTATTTCAGGGTTGAGTGATATGTAAACATCTTAAAGTGTTTTCCCAATAGCTAATGTATGAACTTTTGTAGTGCATAGACCATGGCTAGGCCTTCTCTTTTTGTCATGTTATAATTCTATTCTGAGTCTAATAACTTTCTTCTTGCGAACGCTATCGGGTGATCCAAGTCTCCTACTCTTGGTTGCGCTAAGATAGCACCCAGTGTTATCGTTGATGAATCTACATGCACATGGAATGTCTTTTTATAGTTTGGAAACACTAATATCAGTGAGTTAATGATCTAGGTGGATATCGGTGGCCACCCACCTCTTCCAATTGGCTCAAAACAGTTTTGTGACAATTTTGGCAATTTACTATTTTTAGCAGTTTTAATTTCTGGGGCCATTTTGAGGGCCTAAATGAAGTTTTTTCGGGATAGATATTCTCAATGATATCCATATTAATAATTGAGCCCCCAAAATTAATATCCTCGACGATACCTTTCCAACAGGTTATCATACGCCTAAAACAAAGATCGTATGCAAAAGTTACGAGCCTGGGAAGTTGATGTACTAGCTTACCCAAACAGGGCCCACATGACTTTTGGTGCTTCATCTCCTAGGGTTAGGTTTTTGGATGTCTAGGGTTTTTGGAATTCTTGTTTATTGTAAAAACACCTTAAGAGCCTCCTTTTAATCATCTTCTTATGAATGAGCATAGTCATCACATCTCTTCTCAGAGATGAGCCGCCACCATTCCAGCAAGCTTGTTTCCGTTGCATTTTATAGTTTCAGCTTATTTCCTTATTGAATAGAAAACCAGTTTTATTGTATCTCTATTATTTTGTGTTAAGAACCTATTAATAATCTATAGTCATTTCATTCTTCTTATAAAATCCAGATCAGTGGTATCAGAGTGGTCTTCTCCTTGTCGTCTTAATGCATGTCCCCAACAAGGTCAGAGTACAAAGAGTTGGGTCTCAAGCTTATTTCTATTGAGAAAAAAATCTCTCGCACACCCAAGCGACCTCTCATGGTAGGAGAAAATAAAGATGACAGGACAAGAGATCCTTTCAAACTGTTTATTGAGGAATCCATCACACAACAAAAAAAAAAGATGATGGATAGTTTCACGCAAATCCTTCGATGACTACCAACAGACAACGCATCTTATTTGAGCAGAGGCGCCACCCCCTTCAAGGTACAAATAAACTTCAATATTCCTATATTTGAAGGTGAGATAGGCGTAGATGTTGTAAACAAGTGGTTGAATCTACGATAAGGGTATTTTTTTGTCCATAACTTTTCAAATAGAGAAAAGATTACTTTTGCGCTCCTCAAAGCCGTTCCACACCTCAAATATTGGTGGGAAACTTTTTGTGAGCAAAAGGAAATAGAGGAACCCTCACTAATTACAGTCATGACCACATGGGATTCCTTCAGGGATACTATTAAGGAACAATATTACCCTATCAGAAGTTATGACGACTTGTATACCAAATGGACCACACTGTGGAAAGAAAGAGACCAAGCAGTGCCAGATTTCATGAATATCTTTCATACCTTGCGCACCAAGCTGGGTATCAAATATTCAGAGTGACATTTGGTTCTCAAGTATCACGATGCTCTACATAGATACATATAGACCGAAATGGAATTTTTGGACATCTCATCCTTGGGCGCGGGCTATCGATATGCTGTAAAAATCGAGCAGAAGCTCAAACAAAAGACGCGGCAATTTGGGCCTGGGAACCCCTCACAACAAAATCCAGAAAAGGATGGCCCCAACCCACAGACAAAGGATAGAGAAAATATGGATAGTATCGAAACAATTATTCCAAGCCACAAGCAAAGAAGGACACCAGAAAGAAAAAGAAATATACCGAGAAGTGGTGTGACTTCCATAAGAGTCCTTGGAATAACATTGTTGATTGTCGCTCAAAGCAGTCTCTAGTGGCCAAAGTGAAATCCTCTAAATCAGATGTGGGTTCAGGCTCTGAATGAGAACCAGAAAGGGAAAGACAGATCATTGATGTGGAACCCAGTGCCACCAAGCTCTAGTCTGGTGAACCAGACGAGCCATAAGAAGGAGAGCGCCTCTTCCATTCACAGATGTGGTTAAAATGCACCCCTTTACACTTCTTTGTGGATAGCGGTATCTAGAAGAACTTCATCTCAGCAGAGGTCGTTAAGCGGTTGGCCCTGCTGACAACACCACACCCACAACCCTACACCATTGGATGTCTCTTTCAAGGAAGTGATCTCTGCATCATCCAATAGTGGCGACTATCGTATGGCATCAAGCCCTTCAAAGACAAGGTATTGTGTGATGTTGCTCCTCTCGAAGTTTGTGATGTTATTTTGGGCCAACCTTATTTATGGAAAAGTCATGCTCTATATGAGTCTAGGCCTTGTAGTGTTATTATTAATTTGAACAAGAAATTGTACAGGATACCCGAGCCAGTCACGCCTAGTGCTATTTCCTTGATCTCTACTAAGAAATGCAGGAAGGTCATCTCTCAGATGGGGAAGTTTGTATTCTTCGTGATTCACTCTCAGAATAAGTGAAAGATCATAGCCACATCTAGGGTCTCTGTGGCTAACCTCTCCACATAGCAGAAGCAAGTATATAAGGTCATGGAAGAATACTCATATGTCTTCTCCTCACCTACTGGGGTACCTCTGCACTGTCAGGTTAAGCACCCCATCGATCTAACCCATGGCGCATCGCTGCCCAATGGGCCAATATATCATTGCTCTCTATTATAGAATGAGGAGATAAGGTGACAGATCCAAGAACTACTCCACAAGGGGCACATCCATCCTAGCTCATTACCTTGTGGGATCCCAATCCTGCTGGTACAGAAGAAAGATGGAACCTGGCAACTCTGCATTGATTACCCGGCCCTGAATAAAATCACAGTCAGAAATCGGTACCTAATTCCCCGAATCGACAACCTCCTTGATCAAATCAAGGGGTCCAAATACTTCAGTAAGATTGATATGAAGTCTGGCTACCACCAGGTCCCAATAGAACAGACAGATGTATGGAAAACTACCTTCAAGTCAAAGGAAGGCCTTTTTGAATGGTTGGTCATGCCCTTTGGTTTGACAAATGCTCCACCCACTTTCATGAGGATGATGGATGATATCATGGGACCATTCACAAATACTTTTGTAGTTGTGTATCTGGATGACATTCTCATTTACAGCAAGACTTGGTCTAAACATTTGCAGCATATTCAGTAGGTTTTTCACACCCAGCGGTAGCACAAGTTATATGCAAACCTTGAAAAATGCTCCTTCAGCATGGATAGGGTCCATTACTCGGGATACATAATTGATCAACATGGCCTACATGTGGATACATCCAAGATCCAAGTCATCCATGACTGGCCAACCCCAACCACAGTCACTGAGCTTCAGTGCTTCTTAGGCCTTGTCAATTTCTACCACAGGTTCATGTTGGGATTCTCCCATATTACATAGGCCCTTAGCCAAATAACCTAGGGTGGTGGTAAGGCAAAATTTGCATGGGGCTGGTCCCAACAACAAGTGTTCGATGATTTGAAGCAGAGTTTTTTCTCAGCCCTAGTACTTTCACTACCAGACCTGCAACAACCCTTTGAGATCGAGACAGATGCTTCAGACTATGCAGTGGGTGTCGTTCTCACTCAGCACGGCCACCCCATGGCCTATCATAGTGAGACACTATTATATGTTGTCCATAAGTACCCTACTTACGAAAAAGAAATGTAATCCATTGTGAAAGCCTACCACCAGTGGAGAAATTACATTCTTGGGAAGGAGACAATCATCCACACTGATCAAAAGCCACTACAGTTCATGCAGACAGAAGGAAAATTGCAAAATGATCGCCATCAAAAGTGGTCCACATACTTGCAGAATTCCACCTCAACATCAAGTATAAAACATGAAGCACCAATCGCGTCACTGATTTCCTCAGCAGACCGCCAATCACGGCACTCACCACGGTGCTAAACTCCTGTGGCCATGAGACCTCTGGATGGCCCCAACTCTATGAGACAGACCCAGGCTTCGCCACCACCTATGAAATGTTGGGTGCAAACACAGTTGTCGATAATTTCCATCTTCAGGATGGGTTGTTGTGTCGTCTGGGCCATATCTGTGTTCCATCAAGTGAGTGAGTGAAGATGATATGGGAATCCCACTACAGTCGGGTGGAAAGACACTTCAGCATTGAAACGACAGTGGTGATGCTATAGAAACATTGCTACTATCCGAAACTTTGACAAGAGGTCAGCAAGTATATCAGGTACTTCACTGCCTGTGGCGTTATTTCCAAACTAACCACTAAGAAACAGGGCCTGTACACCCTTCTTCCTACTCCTAACAGGCCATGGGAATCCATCTCAATGGACTACATGTCGGGCCTTCCGTCCACCAAGCGGGAAAATGACTGTGTCTTTGTGGTTGTTGATTGCTTTTCTAAGATGGAGATTCTGGTTGCCTGCAAGAAGAACATCACAGCAGAGGCCATTGCCAAGATATTCTTTGAATGAGTCTGGGTACATTTTGGAATCCCATAAACCATTGTCTCAGATAGGGACAGTCAATTTCTCAGCACACTTTGGTCAAGACTATGGTCACTGCTGGACACCAAGCTCACCAAATCCATGGCCTTCCACCCCTAGAAAGATGGGAAAACTGAGGTCATCAATCGAATGATTGTGCATATCCTTCACATGTAAAATTCAAAGAACCCTCACACATGGGATGAGAGCCTTCCCTATGTCCAACATAGCTACAACTGAGCCCTGCATAGCTCAACCGACCACAATCCCTTTCAGGTGGGGTTGGGATTCCAACCATTGGGTCCCATAGATGTTGTACTTCCCCTTGCTGTCACCTCGACCGACTCATCTCCTGCTCCAACTAAAGATGACAAAGCCACTCGATTCATTGAGTGGATCCAGCACATCTACCAACAGGTTAAGGATATCCTACAGAAGTCCATTGACAAGTACAAGTAGAGCCATGATCAACATTGGTTACCACATAAGTTTCAGGTGGGCGACAAAGTTTGGTTGCACTTGCAATAAGAACGCCTTACAGGACCCCATCGGAAGCTTCGCCCACTCTATTATGGGTCGTACACCATCACCAAGGCCGTGGGGGATAATTCTAATCTAATATCTATCGATAACTCCTCTCGAACCACTCCTCACACTACATCTATGTCAGTAACCCCTCTCGAACCACTTTTGCTTCGTTTAGACTCAGGAATGTCATAGACGAAGAGGTCCCATAGTTGTCGGAGAGAGATTTTACCGAAACATATATGGGATCCACAGAACCAACCTTTGGTGATGAGTATAGGACTCATGTTCATCCTACCATTGCAGTAGATACAAATCCCACACCTTCTCATTTTGTATGGAGGACTTCATCAGGACGCGATCTCTATGAACATTTCGAATCCTTTCGACAACCCTTTAATCCCCATGACCCTCCTATTGAAAGTGGGCCATCTGGTCAAACGATGAATCATCCCATTGATCATGTCATTAACCCTATTTTTGGGTTAGCACAAGTCTATCATAATGCTAGACTCATCACCTCTACTCATTCCCAAGTCACTTCGATCCCTACCCCTGCTTTTACGAACTTTCACTCTACAACTCCACATGTTCCGCACGATCCTGCTGGGACATATTTTCACCCGAGAATGCAGACCCTTGCCAACCAAATACAACCAACTGGAGGGAAACCACCATCTAGCAGACCTGTCCCTCATGGATGTCCACCATCCTATGGCAGGCCTACCCCTCTTAGGGGACAACCCCCTTTTCATGTTCTTCCGGGAGGGAAACCTCCCTTTTCCAATCATACCCCAGTCGTTAATCCACCGCTGGCAGGGGGGAAACCTTCGTCTACTGGAAACCCTTCACAATCCTGGGGAGTATCTTTCGGAGGCACATTTACCCAACCCCATGTTGGGGGGAACTCATATCATAACCCACAAGGAGGAGTATCAAATCATGTTCCTTACGGACCGTCTTATGGATAACCTTATCCACGCAACATCCCAAACACCACCTGGAGTCCTCAATGACATCAACCTTATCCTCCCCATGGGTCTAATGTGTATCCTCCTCCTAGATCTACTCCTTACCCTCTTCAAGGGAAAAATGTTCATCTTCTTTCTGGGCAAGAAAATCACCCGGCTTATAATTCTCAGAACCCACCAGGTTATGAAAATGTTTCTCATCCATCATCAAATCCTATTTATCCTGGTCAACAACAACCATATGTAGGAGGACCTACTGGTTACAACTATCCACCTAACCTAGTTTATGGTCCTACTGGTGTTCCTATGCCACACCAGTATCATCCACAAATTAACTAAAATTTACCTTTCCTTGCGACTCTGGATCTCCCAGACTTGTCTCGGTTAACTAATGATCCTATTTTTCATTCACCAGTTTGGCCAGTTATTCCAGCTAAACTTCCTTCCGATATTCCGAAATTTGACAAAAAATATGGAGAATATCCAAATAACCATGTGATGAATTTCCATTTGTGGTGTTCATCAAACTCCCTCATGGATGATTCTATACATTTTCGTCTTTTCCAGCGAACACTTATTGGATTTGCAGCAAAGTGGTATATCGAACTACCACGTGCTTCTTTTCATGATTTCAACTCCCTTTCCATGTCTTTCCTCACACAATTTTGGGATTCCCTAATATTTTGGGATCATTCTTATCCAAGTAACTAATGCATTCTCTCCTATATATTGAGGGAATTCTCATGGAAAAGATTAAGCAAGATTCATTAGAGAATTAGTGAAAGAATTGTGTGAAGAATTGAAGCTTGAACAGCAGGCTAGGAAACTCCAGCAAGGATATCATAAGGGTTTTGATCTTCTTCATGCAAGTGAGCAAGTGTGTGTGTCAGACCCAAGGGCCATCAAAAGGAAGTTTGCGACATCAAGGCTCAGGTTGTAATCTTTACTTTCCATTAATATGATACAGTAATATGTCCCTTTCCCATAAAGCTATTTCCACTTTATTGTATAATTCCTTGATCATATACATAGATTGACCGTTGAATAGATTGTGCTTTCTTCACTTTGGTTGGTTTGTGTTGTATTGGTATTGACTACACGAGAGCACTGGAGCGAAGAAGGAGCAACAAAGACCATAGGAAGTGATAATAAGGTATGTCATTTGTTCTTGCCTCCTATTTAATTCAATGGTCATAATCTAGGGAAAGAGTCATGTTCTGTCTTGCTTTGTTCTAGATCCAGGTGGATCTAGGGAGATCGGTTAGTGTCCGCACCTACGGATTTATCCTATAACAAAATTGGCGACTCCACTGGGGACAAATCCCATTTTATTTGTGGCTTTTTGGTGTTTTTCTGTGGCCATTTTCTCTGGTTTCACTTTTCTCCTGTCCTATCAGTCTCTGAGTCTTCAGGATATCCTGATAGACCTTCTGGGTCCAGAAGCCTTTCTCAATTTTGCTTCATTTTTCAAATTTTTGATTATGTTCAGGCATTCTCGCACTATACTTCATTGCAGCCTACGAGAATAGGTAGAGTTCGCACTATGCCTTTAGGTTTCAGTGCGAGGTTATCACACCCTACTTAAGGGTTACCTATGAGAATCAATTATTCTCGCATTGTGTCATATTGCCTACCTACGAACACCTTTTTTCAAAATTTTGGATTTGAGTTTTGGTCTTTCTAATTGGCCAGATCAGTTTGATTGCCTCTTATGAGTTTTTTGGACCACTGATTGATATCTTTCTTGTCTTTGTTTGTGTGCATGGATAGTCTTAGGGTTTCAAGAATTTTCTTGTCATTTGTGTCTTGACTTTTGTTTCTTGACTTTTCTTGGCAAAACCATTCTCTCTGACTTCAGATTCTGAGTGTGTTTGATTAGTTAAGAACCAGTGATTGGTTGAAAGTTGAGTACTTGGTTTTTCTCATTTGCTTATTGGTTTGAAAGATCATTTTATTTTTCATTTGAAAAGACTCTTTTGGTTTGCTCTTTATTTTTGTTTTCATTGAAAGAGTTGATTAGGTTTGTCATTTCTTGTTCATTTGGTTTTCTATACTCTCGTTGTCATAGTGTGGGTCCTTTTTGAAAAGTGAACAAAAAGTTTTTCTTTCAAAAAATTCTTTTCATTTTAGAAAACATTGAAAATCAAATTATTGAGATTGTTGAAGTATTTGAAAAAGACACAATAGAGAATTGTCATTTTATAAGTGATTGTTTGCATTTGCATTTTAAAGAAAATTTTGCACTGTAGTTCAAGGTTGATCTGGAAAATTTTCTCTCTCCCATACATAGGATTCATTGAAAGAAAAGTGCTACATTTCATTCTCATTCTTGCATTATTGGGTCAGAGTCATACAACATAAGTTTCATTTTTGTTTCCTTCAAGTAAACAACAACTCTCAATAACATTGCATAATCATAAAATTTATCTAGTAACTCTTTTTCGGGCTCTCTTACACCAACATTTAGCTAGGCTAGCGCTTTGGAGTAGGAAGAGAGATACACTCTCCAAAAGCACAAAATACACAATAGCATCTTGTGTTAGGGAGTGTTAAATTCCATTTGCAACATCTTGTCCTGGGAAGCCCTTCTCACACAAGGGTCAAACACTAGGTCGCATTGATATTGGTAGAGTTACTCACCCTGCTTTGTTGATATCAGTGTAGAGATTTCACGTATTACGGGGATCACTCGGAGGTATACCCACAATGATGAGTGGAAGATTCTAAGTTGATTTCCGGCTAGATACCCTGCCCTTGCATGTGGATCGGACTGTCGACTATTCCCCCAGGCTTTATTGTTGTTGGTGGTGACCTTAGTGGCCCATATTTCTAAGTTCTTACCCAAGGTGATTGTGGAGGGGAAAGTCTTCACGGTACCTGGAATTGACATTGACCAAACTCACTCAGAATCCTTGGAGGGTATACCCACGATTATGTGTGGGAGCTTGCACCAGGGTGTAAGTCCGTTAAGCAGGTTGTCAGCGTAACTTTTCCACCCTAGCCCCGCCCCTTCTTGTCTCGTTGTTGCGACGTTGGATTTCATCACCAACTAGTGGCTTCGAAATTAGAAGGTCTTGTTTGTTTGGTGTTGCTTCCTAGATTTTGTTTACTAGCGCGTGTTGTTTGTTTCTCAAAGTTGACCATAGGATTTTCTTCGTGAAGTTTATCACTCATTTACAATAGCTCCTCCACATCGTTCACGTAGAATGCAGGGTTTATCTCCAGAGCATCTGGATGGTTCTCAACACTTTCCTACCGGTACACCTGAGGGCTCTCCTCGGCAAAGTGAAGCCACAGTCGTCACCACACCACAAGTGGAACGAACCGACTCTCTAGAACCTTTCTGAATTACCAATACTCGAGAGGATTTTCGACTTCACCCTGGTTCTGAGCGACCATATATGCGACTAAATTCTTCCGGAGAATTAGTGGTTACATCTTCTGGATCACCCGTTGGGCCTTTTCCCGGCATAGAAGGCCAAGATCCTTTTTGTTCTACAGGTTTTTTCCGAAGGGACCTTTTTGGTCCTGGTTCACATGTGGTCTCCGAAATCAACCCTCTAGTGTTTTCTGAGATAGAGACTGTACCGTTGAATACCACTTATCACTTTATTGTCCCTGCCGAAATGGCCCATCTCACGAATACTACGAGTGTCCCAACCGGGTTCACTACAGCTAGTCTTGCTCCTATAAACACACAACGAACGCCCAATGTCACTCCGACACTACCACCCAGATACCATGCGTTGAATGCTTCTATTCCAACACCTCCACAAACCCCATCCAGTTCTCCAGGTGGTCCTTCTTTTCCTGGGCACCCTATTCCCGGTTTTCTTCCGACACTCTCTCAATTTCCTTCTGGAAGACCTTTCTTATCTTCCACTGGCAATCCTAATCCTAGTGGCATTATCCCCACTCAATGTTACAATCCCTCGAGCCCGTCCATTCCACCAAACTTGCATATTCCCGTTGGTGGACAAGGTGGTACGATTCCACTTCCTCTTACCGAACACTTTCTAATTACTAAACAACCTTCGATTGGGACACAACATCCGGTTGGAACTCCACCTATGATAGGGGGACCAACTCCACCTTTTGGACAAAATATACCTCCCTCTTTGGCCCAATATTGGAATCAGATGATACAAAATTCTCCTCACACGACTAGGGGGCAGCAGTTGCCTGTCCCTACTATAGGCCAACAATATCCAAGTATACCCAATCCTATTTGGGGTACGAATGCTCAAACTCATGTCCCCTCTCCAGGTTACAATCCCTCGAGATACTATCCTCTCCAACCACCACCGAATCTGCCTGGGTCTTCCCATTATGCACAGACCGCTTACGGTCCTACTAGTTTGCCTACAGGGCTTCCACCCCAAAGCCACCAGTATCCGCAGGTGAATCAACAGTTACCTTTTCTCACTACTTTGGATTTTCCAGATTTGTCTAGGATTTTAAATGATCCTGTTCATCACTCTCCCCAATGGCCTATTATTCCAGACAAGCTTCCATCAAACATTCCTAAATTCGATGGCAAAGTGGGAGAGGACCCGAACAATCACGTTATGACTTTTCACCTATGGTGTTCATCCAACTCATTGATGGATAACTCTATTCGTTTACATCTGTTTCAACGAACCCTTACCGGTTCTGCTGTGAAGTGGTATATCTAATTGCCACGAGGTTTCTTCTCTGATTTCAACACCCTAGCTATGGATTTCCTTACACATTATCAGTTACCGATCTGTTATGACACTGGGACTGAGATTTTGACTTCCTTCAAATAGAACAAAGGAACTCATATATCTGATCACATCCATGAGTGGCGAAGGAGACGACGTCTCATTAAACTTGAGCTCCCCGATCAGTTACTAGTAGAATGGTTTACAAAATCATTTGTGAAAAAAATCAGTAAGGAGATTGCCATGGGTGGCGTAGTCACAGAAGAGCAGGCTATAAGTCATTCTCAATATCTTGATCTCATTTATTCACAAATGGGAACTCTTTATGATTTACTACCTGATCTACCTCATCCTAATGCTTCCAGCACTTCAACTACTCCAGCTGCCTCGCATGCGGATGATGGTGTGATTGGTACTGCTCAAACTCAATCACATTTTGTTTCAAGCACAAACCCTAAATATTCTTCTTCTAATGTTCAAAATGCTCCGTCTCCTGCCACTCCCACCGGGAAGACTTCTGAGGTAAATGTTGTCCAATCTACCCCAACCGGTAAAAACAAATCTAAAAAGGGGAGAGGCAAGAATAAGGAGGGAAAAAATAATCAAGCAGAGCAACCTAAAACTACTCCTGTTGATGACCGGGATAAGCACAAACCCCGATACCCTTTCCTTATCTGTGGTGATGATCATTACACGAAGGATTGTCCACGACGTGCCGAGGTCACTAAGTTCCTTCAAGGAGCTCCAAAACCACTTGCACCGGCTGTCTTGTCCCAACCCTTCCCGTCTCTATTTCTGTTCTAAGACTTTTGCGACCATTGTTTTGATCAGAGAGTTCTTTCAGATTCATCCCATATGTTTTTTGATTTTCGATGTTTCGGACCAAACTAGTGTGGTCCATCATCAGGAAAGCGTTTGTGAGAAATGAAGGAAAAAAGGATATAACAGGTATATAAATACTTGAAATTTTTTTGTAAGGAGCTGACTTATTGAAAATGAAATCAGGAATTATAAAATTTTAGAAATTATAATTGTTTGTTTAATTAATTAATTATTTGTTTGTTTATTAATTTTTATTTAATAAGAGTCGACTGGACAATGTTTATAAGTTAATATTTAGAATTATTCATATTGGCTAGGGTAGGGATCCAATTTTGACTAATTTTCCATCCATCATCTATGTTTAGATTATTAGGTTGTTTTTCAATTTCGATTGCTTGTCTGAATTTCCTATTGTGATAGTGATCTATTCTGGCAAGGAATTTGGTTTATTCAATACAAATGTGATGTTTAGTTTTATCTAAGTGGAGCTGAGGGACGAGTTTGATTGTGTTTGATGTCAGCGGCATGTTCTTGAATCCTAATTCTAAAGGAACGACCTGTTTCTCCTATGTATTGTTTACCACACGAACACGGGATCATATAGACACCTTTATGTTCGATGGGATCAACAAATTCTTTGACTGACCTAAGGGAATTCCTAATAGTGTTTAGGGGTTTGAAAGTTTCCCCAATTTTTTTCTTCTTTAAAATCCTTGCAAGTTTGTCTGTTGTTCCTTGTATGTAGGGTAAGTAAACCTTAAACACATCATTATTTGTTTGTTCTTTATTCCTAGGTGTTTTGGTGGCATTTTGAAAAGATTTCATTACCTGATGTTTTTTATAGCCATTATTTTTAAAAACATTAAGGAGGTGATTTTTCTCTTCCTCTAGGTGTTCATCATTAGAAATTTTGAAGGCTCTAGTGGTCAAGGTGTTTAGAACACCTAGTTTTTTGGAGGGGTGATGATGGGAATCGGCATGAAGGTATTGTTCAGTGTGTGTTTTCTTCCTATAAACTTGATGGGATAAGGATCCATCAGGTCTTTTTGTGACTCTGACATCTAGAAAAGGAAGACTATCATTATTTTCAACCTCCATAGTGAACTTGATGTGATCGGATTGTTTATTAAGGTGAGTCACAAA
>ML797975.1:145448-173130 GCA_009831015.1 Picea engelmannii | reverse complement strand
TAAGGGGTTTTTATTGAGTTTCTTATAACTTCCACTGTTATTGAGGTGATCCAACATTTTTTCAATGTAGTTTTCCTTATTCATAACGACAACAGCCCCACCTTTGTCTGCTTTTAGAACTACTAAATTCTTATTATTGTTTAATGATTTTAGAGCCAAAAATTCTTCTTTGGTGATATTGTTCTTTGGTGGTTTTACTCTACAGAGAACTACTGAGCAATCTTGTCTGATTTCTTCTTTAGCATTATCTGGGAGGTTTTTAATACTATTTTCAATGTTGCATAAGATATCTTCAATAGGAATTTTGCGAGGGGCAATGGCAAAGTTAAGACCTTTTCCTAGTAACCTAGTAGTGTTTTCATCGATGGGATGGGTTGATAAGTTTATAACTAAATTTTTGGGTACAATGGTTTTGACCTGGTTAGTCTTACGTTCAAGGTTGTTGACTTGTTTACTATCATTATTGGAGATATTAAGGATGAGATTTGGGTTCACAGTATTATTGCAGATCGTGTCGGTGTTGGGTAGACTTATTACTTTAATCTTATTATCATTACTATTTGGTTCGTTTTTACATTGGCTTTTACCGTTGTCATTCACGACCAACCCTCCTCTTCTACGACATCATATGTTTTGATGTGTACTGGTGATTCTAAGCAAAACAACATTGCACTCATGACTCGAGCCAAAGATTATTCTCCATCTAAGGATAAGGTTGACGATTTACCTCCTGCTTTGGTACAATTCTCTCCAACGACTCCACCTACCAATGGTCCTCTTCATATCAAACGATCGAGCCTCGACACAGTTCTGCGACCCCCACCTAAGGGTGCCATTTGGAAATTGTCTTTCAATCCTCATGCTCGTGCGGCCCAGAACTATAGTATTGTTGAAGATCTGGCCCAAGCACTTTCTGCGATGTCAGACCTTGAAGTCCTTCAAACTTCTCCTGCACAACGGAAGGCATTGTTGAAATATATAGGTGGAATTGACCCGACAGATACAAATTTAATAGTCTTTGACTTGGAAGATCACATTCCAAGGTTATCCCCTCAACTCACGTTTCAAATCCAAGTGGTTGTCTCCGACAAAAAAATTTGTCGAACTGTTATCGACGAGGGTGCCTTGACTTGTGTTATGTCTCTTGCTTGTTGGAAATCCATTGGCTCTCCTCCCTTGAATGAATCCTAGAACACTCTTAAAGCCTTCAATGGCTCCAGTTTTAAGCCCTACGGTGTTCTTCCTTCATTTCCTATCACGTTAGAAGCTAAAAAAGTCCAAGTTGAAGTGGAAGTCTTCAACACTCCCCTTGATTATAATCTTCTTCTTGGATGCAGCTGGATCGATTCCATATGTCCCGTCGTGTCAACACCTTTCCGGGTAGTACATTTCCCTCATCAAGGAAAGGTTGTTACCGTCGACCAACTTGCCTTCTTCAATTCTGATACCCGTACTGGCAACGTGTCGTTTATTTCTAAAACCCCACCAGGTTATGAGAACGTCAGTGTAGGCCTTTTAAAGGACTCCTCATTAATGGGTACTTTTCCCATTCCACCACCTGATGTTCCACGCTTGTCAGTTGCTTCTATCAACATGATCTCCACCATGCCTCACGAACTTCCTGCATCTCATGACCCTTGGATTGTCCCTGACCCTGGAGATCATCTTCGTTTCGGCGACGCCATGCCCTTCATTCCAGTTGAATCCGCCTATCAGGCCATTCAATCGGCAACACCTTCTACCCCTTCTCTTGACGAGTTGTCTCCCGATCCTTTTCGTGTGATTTTTCCCACTGACAAGATGATCATATCCGTCTTGGAGGACACCCCTTGGGATGATGGACATCATTGTTCCATCCTCTTTCTGGAACAACACACTCTTGAGAACTACCAACGGATTTTGACTCCGTCGACTGTTGTTGTCATCTAGACGGTTCCCACAACTACACACGATGTGTTTGTTGAAGGGAACTTAAGTAATATCTCACCCACGATTCCCATTGACATATCCATTAAACTTGGGATTATCAAAAATGTCCATATTGGAGCTTTGTGTTCTTCCGAAGAAATCATCACCTATACGTCTCTTTTCAAATAATTTCGTGACATCTTCGCCTAGAGCTACGAAGAAATGTCAGGTATCGACCCTGCAATTGTTGTACATGAAATAAAGACGTACCTCGGCGCTAAACCCATCCGGCAATGCCTTCATCTAGTTCACCCATGTAAAGCGGCTGCTATCAAGCTCGAAATTGAGAAACTTCTGAAAGCCGGCTTTATTTATCTAGTGGCTCTTACAGAATGGGTTTCCAATCCTATCCTGATTGACAAGAAAGGAGGCAGTATTTGTGTATGTGTTGATTATAGGGATATTAAGAAAGCTTGTCCCAAAGACAACTTTCCTACCCCCTTCGTCAATCAGATTGTCGATGATTGCGTCGGAAGTGAAATCTTCTCTCTCATGGATGGTTTCTCCGGCTATAATCAAATTAACATTGCTCCTGAGGATCAACATAAAACTGCTTTTATTTGTCCTTGGGGTACTTTTGCCTAAAGAAAACTTCCTTTCGGACTTAAGAATGCGGGCGCAAATTTTCAACGCGCTATGTCTTACACCTTTCATGATATTAAACACATCATTCAACCATATTTGGACGATTTACACACTCATTATATGCACAGATTTGATCACCCTACCCACCTTCGAGTCATTTTTGTTCACTGTCGATTCTATCGTATGCGTTTAAATCCTCATAAGTGCATTTTTTGCGTAGAATTTGGCCGTCTTCTAGGTTTTATCATTTTGCGTCAAGGGATCTGGGTGGATCCTATTAAGGTTGAGGCGATCCTTAATATCCCTCCTACTTCTACACTGCACCAGTTGCAAAGTTTGCAGGGGAAAGCAAACTTGCTTCGTCGTTTTATCCCTAATTACGCCGAGATCACTCGTGGTTTTACGTGGCTACTAAAGAAAGATTCAGTGTTCGTCTGGGATACCATTGCCAACAATGATTTTGAAGCTTTGAATTTGTCACTAACGCAAGCTCCGCTTCTCTTTCCTCTCGATTACAGTCACGATTATTTCCTTTATCTTGCTGCCTCGGAGTACACTATTGGAATGGTTCTCGTCCAAGAGGATGATGCGCATGACAAACATGTTATTTACTACTTGAGTCGAAGTCTCACCCCAACTGAAATCAAGTATCAACATGTTTAAAAATTGGCCTCAGGTGTCGTTCAAGCCATCCAATGCTTCCAGCGCTATATCCTCTCTCGCAAAACTACGGTGATTTCTCATTGCAACCCTATGCAACATATTTTGACACGTCAATTGCTAGGGGGGAAATACTCCAAATGGATTGTGATACTCCAGGAGTTTGACTTGGAATTCGACCACGCCAAGTCCAAGAAATCCTTAGTTTTTTCTGAGTTGATATGCGATTTTCCTCACTCTGCAATGGAAAATGTAGCAATAGATTCATTACCCGATGAATCTCTTTTTCTTATTAGCACTGATGATCTTTGGTATGGGGATATCATTATATATCTCCAAACCCAGACTTTCCAGCCTACTTTGTCTAGTATTGAACGATGTCGCATACGCTATCAAGCTCGTCAATACATTATCCTCAGGGATACTCTTTACCGTCGGGGGATTGACTCTGTTTTTCGACATTGTCTAACGTTCGACGAAGCCGAGAAAGCTCTGAATGACTGCCATTCTGGAGTATGTGGTGGTCATATGTCTGGGTATGCTACTGCCTAGAAGATCTTACGTGCAGGGTATTTTTGGCCTTCTTTGTTTAACGACTGCATTATCGTCGTTCAGAAATTCCATGCCTGCCAGAACTACAATCAAAAAATTCGATCACATCCTGCTCCTCTTCACCCTGTGGTCTCAGTTGGTCCTTTTGCGAAATGGGGAATCGATTTCATGACATGTCACCCTCACTCGGTCGGGGGGCATGGTTACATCATTGTAGCCGTTGATTACTTTACGAAATGGGCTGAGGCGATGTCGACATTTGACAACACTGGAAAGACTACAACCTTGTTTCTTTTTAATCATGTCATAGCTCGTTTTGGTGTTCCCCAAGCTATCGTCACTAATAATGGTAGCCACTTTAGGAATTTTGTGATGTCTGAACTTACGGAAAAGTTGGGTCTTTGCCATGATAACTCAATGCCCTATTATCCACAAGCTAATGGTCAAGTCGAAGCGATTAACAAATTTCTCATAACTATTCTTCGACGAATGATAGGGATTCATAAAACAAGTTGGCACACAATGTTATTTTCAGCATTGTGGGCGTATCGGACATCTATCAAGTCCGCTACTGGGTTTACGCCTTTTCGGTTAGTCTATGGTGTGGAAGCCATTGTTCCTATAGAATGCGAGATACCCTCTCTAAAGCTAGTTGTTGAACTCCTACCCAACACTTCTGCTGAAGAAGAACGTCTATTGTATCTAATGCAATTAGATGAAACTTGACGTGATGCCACCCTAGTAATAGAAGCCCAAAAAAAGCGTGTCAAGGCCCAATATGACAAGCATGTCAAGCCTTGCGTTTTCTCTGAAGGTGATCTTGTTCTTCTCTATGAACAGGATCGAGATTTGTTAGGAGATGGAACATTCGAACCCATGTGGCGAGGTCCTTATATTGTTCGCCGAGTTTTGGAAAAGGGAGCATATGAGTTGGTAGATTACGATGGTATCCCTTTGAGTGAACCCAGGAATGGGTTGTACTTGAAGAAGTACTATGCATAAATCATCAGTGCACAAGTACTTGTATTTTAATGTATCATACTTTGTGTGTGCTACTATAGCTTTCTTTTTTCGTTATCTAGTCTCTATCCTTATGTGACGTTGTGTTTGATTTCCAGATGTTGGAGTCTTCACTACCCTATATTGGCTTCGCTGATGGTGCTAGTCGTAGTACTCGGAACCTTGCTTCCGCTGCGTGGGAAATTTATACCCCAACAAACGAACTTGTATCTTTACGAGGTGTGTGCCTCGGCCGTGCGACCAATGACATTGCAGAGTATAGCATCGTTATTGAATTATTGGTTGATGCTATCTTGCTCGAAATTCATCATTTGGTTGTGCGACTTGACTCGCAGCTTGTAGTACTAAAGTTAAGTAATATCTACTCTATTTGAAGTCCTACTTTGTTACGGGTGTATTTGCAAATTCGCCTCTTGGAACGTTATTTTGATCACATTGAATATCAACATATTCCTAGATGTCTAAATACATTAACAGATGCATTGGCTAATTATGTATTGGACAGACATTTAAATCATTTATAAGTCAAATACAACAAAATTCACACAATATAAGGTAAACCAGTAGAAGCCGTCTGTATATATAACGATTTAAAAGAGTTTTTTACAAAAGTTTGTCCGAAGACCAAAATGTCAAAAATTGAAGCTTATAGCTTCTACAAAGTGATGTCATGGATGACGTTCATGGTAACACACAAATTCCCTAGAAACCCTACGAAGCAGTCGACTCATAGATGCTAATACCCCTACAGTATGATGCTGATCATTTCGTGGAACCTCTTCCAGAGTCATGTCTGGAATGTCTGCAGTCAGGCCCTCTAGATTATGTTCCACCGCCTGATAATCCTCATCATACTATGGTGTTGCCGCTACCTCTCCTCGCCGCTGGATGGGAGAAGTGTCGGGAGGTATGTAAGGTCCAACATCTGTGTTATTAGCAAATGATTTTGTATTAGTCTTTGGACAAACATATAAAACAAAAACATTTGAATATGATAAAAATTTCAAAAACATTTAAAAAGAGAAAATGTGTGTACTTCTTACCAAGGTCCCCCCACTAAGCATCCTCTGGTATTACCAAATCCGTATCTCCTCAGAAATCCAGCCCAGCATAAGCGTACTCATCAACCATCAACATCTGTGGTTGAATCCAGTCAAAGAAAGTATCATCATATCTGATGATCGGTCCTGCTACGTGCCGGGCCATGAGCCAACACCATCTTAGCATCTGCGGATCCCTGGGAGCCAGTAAATTCCACTCCACCTGTAGCCTCAGTAATGGGACCCGCTCAAGGAAGAAGGATACCAGTAAAGATCCGTACACGAATTTCTTCAGTTCACCTTGCCTACATTTGGTCAATTGCTTTTTTATACTGCGAAGCACAACATCAGCCCTGTTGAACACTCGAGGCTCAGTAAACTCAATAGCGTACTGGAAGTAGCTCTGTAAAGCCATGTGAGGAGCAGAACTCCCATCCATATGAGCTATAGTAAAAAGGATATTACGGAGGGTCAAATCTTGTACCCCCCAAATCACTACTTTTCCTTTCTTTCTCTCAGCCTCGGGAACTCAATGAAAATTGCAGTACTCACTCATCTTTAGCCCACCACATCTACTGCCTGTCAGGCTCGCATAGTACCCCTGCCATGACAAACCAGTCAAAAAGTAAATGTCCTCAATGTCTAAGGACAATGTGTGGACCCCCACATGAAACACCTGCTGATCAAGGTCCCACATATGCACCAGGTACTCTAATAGTCTGACTTGGGCCCTCATGCCTAGGATGCGAAAGTACTTCAAGAGCCCACAGTCTCTCAAAGAAGCTATGGTAGGAGGATGATTTTTTTCCATTGCATTGTCCTCTTAATGTTCCCTTTCACGCCACTCTAGCACTATGTTGATGGCCAATTATCTACATAAGGAACACATTAAGAGGATTAATAACTTTTTTCATTCCTTAGATCTTTTTCTTTGGCTAAAAATTTAAAAACAAATTGGGCTTTGCGGTTCTCGCAGGTGCCCTGTGTGCACAGTGCAAGAACCTCGCAGGTGGCCTTAGGCTCACCTGTGAGAACGCCTCATTCTCACAGGCCCCGTATAGCCTGCCTACGAGAATGGCAGCGTGCATGTAGGGCTTAGAAAATCAACTTAAAAATGAAAATTCAACCAATGAAATTGTAAATTTAAACCATGAAAATGTCAAGGACAAAGAGCCTACCTTAATGTCACAAACGGCTCGTTGAATGGTCTCTCGTAGCTCCCACAATCTGACGCCGAACTTGGAGGGTAAAAGAGGGGTTTTTTGAGCTCAATAGTGGAAATGTAAAAATGGTGTGGTAAAAAGAGTCTTTACTCCTTTTATTTACTTTTACTATATCATTTTGGTTTTTCATGATTATTTATCTATTAAACCCTAATCCCTAATGTCATGTTGAGTGTAATTCTTGCAGGTGTTATGACTTTGATGATTAAATACAAGGTTACAGACATGTTTTTCTTTGTTATCGCATGTTTTTTATTCTTTTTTTATGGTTTTTACATAAAACCTCGAGCGTCGTTTTTGTCCGTTATTGCGCTCGTAAATACATGAGAACGTGATCGAGCATACTTTTATCACTTTTTCGGGCTCAACAAGGTTATACGAAAAAGGAACCCCCTGGAGTCCTCTTTAAGCTCTTTTCAAACTCTCTAAACATGAAAAGATCGTTGAGCGACCTTGCTATTTTCACGCTCGATAAAGTATTTGAAGTACACGTCTGGTGAGTGATAATTTATCTCTTTTTTGGTCTCATTTAGACTATTTTACGAAAAAGGAACTGAGATAGTTCTCTTTTAAGTGTTTTTCCAAACTCTATAATCTTGAAAAACCTTCGAGTTTTCTATCTCTGGACTCGTTAAACAAACATTGACAGACCCGTGATGGGACCGAACCACTCCTTCTTAGGGTTCGTTAAACATACTCTGAGGGACTCATCCGAAGGATGAGCTTACATCAACAAGCATATGTTATCCTCCTCAAGCTTGCGTAAAAATAAAGAGGTACTCGCCAGAAATGGTGGGGGAAAATTTGGGAAAGGGATATGTTTTCATCGTCGTATTGATTGGCAGTGAGTGTCGCTCTTGAACATGACACCCCCTCTTCATCATTTGAAGCCGGTTTGGGAAATCCATTTTTTCTCTCATTCGATTGATTACAAGGTCATTCCCTGTGTCGTATTTGAGTCAATGTTGTCAAATCATTGGTCGTGTCGTTCATATGTTCAAGAGAAGTCCATCTGAAACCTATATTGAGTCGGCCATCTACAGTTATCCATTCTCTCCGTGTCGGCCTTCCCTGTGTCCAGTCCCACTCTGTTTCACTTTCAAAATCTGTTACTCATTTCATGTCATTTATGGGGGATACATCAAGGCCCTCCTGTGACGAGTTTTGTTCCATCGACTTCAGCTCATTATCCGGAATCAAGACTTATAAATTATTTGGTACCTTGGAGCTCATATGCCTCAATGGCAGGTTTCCTCGCTTTCGATAGTGGGTTTACATCATTAACCCCTGATCAAAACATTCCATCAGATGTTCGACTTCAAATCATTTATTCACACTCGATGGATTGTACTATGGTACCTTGGGAGTCATTGACATCAATGGTGATTTCCCTCGCACTTGTTAACGTTTTCATCAATGACCGGTAATCAAGTGGTTTCTACCATGTTCGAATTCAACACATGTAATCACATGGTTAGATTCGTAATTTGAGTGAGGAGATGGAAGGCCCTGGATATCGTCTTTGTGATCCAGGTTGCGATGGAGTATGTATAATTTGCGACACATAGATCCACTGTGTATTTCTCGTGGCTATGTCGTATTGATTTGAAATTTTTCACATAGATCCACAGTGTATTCTGGGTGGCTATGCTATATTTTGACGGCATGGATCCACAGTGTATGATTGGTGGCCATGACCCAGGTATACAATGTTATCCGTCTATGATCTGAGTATGGGAATGCCTACCTCAGAATTGATATATATGATATTCTACAGATGCTTGGTTGTTCGCAGGTTTTCGATTAGATGTGCTCCTGGTTCTCGACAAACACATGCAGCTTACAAAGTCTATCGGCTGTCACTATTTCCAACCTCATACTTTGGGGGGCATTCTGTTACCCATGATTTTGGTCATCATGATGATGTATTGATGATGGTGTACTCAAGCTCTTCATAAGAACTTTCTCTTGAGAAAAAGTTATTTTCATCTCTTCCAGAAAACTCATTTTTGAAGACTGTTCGCAGGCTACTAGTATATTTGCCTGCGAGAATGCATGATTCCCACAGGATTCCTTAAGCCAGGGTGTGAGAAGTTCGCACTCTGTTGAACTGCTAGGGTGAGAACTCTTTCTAAAGCAAGGAAAAATATTAATTCTCGATGCTTCTAGAAGGGAATCTTCTAGAAGGATGAGATGGCATTCGAATGGTTATCCTAATACTGGATTCCCTGATATTTTGGGATCATTCTTATCCAAGTAACTAATTCATTCTCTCCTATATATTGAGGGAATTCTCATGGAAAAGGTTAAGCAAGATTCATTAGAGAATTAGTGAAAGAATTGTGTGAAGAATTGAATCTTGAACAGCAGGCTAGGAAACTCCAGCAAGGATATCATAAGGGTTTTGATCTTCTTCATGAAAGTGAGCAAGTGTGTGTGTCGGAGCCAAGGGCCATCGAAAGGAATTTTGTGACATCAAGGCTCAGGTTGTAATTTTACTTTCCATTAATATGATACAGTAATATGTCCCTTTTCCATAAAGCTATTTCCACTTTATTGTATAATTCATTGATCATATACATAGATTGATTGTTGAATAGATTGTGCTTTCTTCACTTTGGTTGGTTTGTGTTGTCTTGGTCTTGAATACATGAGAGCACTAGAGTGAAGAGGGAGAAACAAAGACCATAGGAAGCGATAATAAGGTATGTCATTTTTTCTTGCCTCCTATTTAATTCAATGGTCATAATCTAGGGAAAGAGTCATGTTCTGTCTTGCTTTGTTCTAGATCTAGGTGGATCTATGGAGATCGGTTAGTGTCTGCACCTACGGATTTATCCTATAACAGCAATGAAGTGGCCAAACTCTTCCAGGTAAATTCACAACCCATTGTGCTTACTCATCATTTTCCACAGCAACAATCCATGGTTTCTCAAACCCCCTCTCCTAGGGGCAGTTCTAGCCATCCTTATGATGAGGCCTCAATGAGTGAACATATTTATATGTTTAATGGGATTAATTTTACCACTCTCTCTAAGACATATGACACACTAGGTAACCCTGACAAAGGAAAGGTAACTAATGGTACCAGTACTTTACTGGATCCATCGCCATCCTCCATTAGTCCTCCATCAGTTAATCCTTCATCTGGATCACTTCAGATTGAGAAATCTATGTTTGACTCTATCTTACACCCTCCTAAGAGAACTATCCGCAAAGATACCTTTAATCATATTTCACGTGCCTCCCAGAACTACAATATTGTTGAATATTTGTCTCAAGCACTGTGTGTTATGTCTGCGTTAGAAGTTCTACAACACTACCCCAGTTTAACGTAGAATGATTTTGGCTGCTATTGGTGTAGTTGATCCTGAGTCGTCCAACCATATCATGTTTAACCTGGACATTTATGCATCTCGAATCTCCCACCAACTTTCTTTCAAGTTGATGTTGTTGTTCACAATCAACAAATCCACTGAACTATTCTGGATGAGGGAGCCTCAACTTGTGTCATGTCTTTAGCATGTTGGAAAGGTTTAAAATCACCCACACTTAACAAATCCCCAACGATGTTACGTGACTTCGATGGGTGAGGTTTTCATTCCCATGGGATTTTACAATCCCTTCCCATCCAATTGGATGGAAAAAATGTCATTGTTTATGTTGAGGTGGTCAATGCTCCCCTCAATTACAACTTGTTACTTGGAAGAAGTTGGTTTTATGCTATGACTGTCATTTCCTGATCGGTCTTTCGATGTGTACAATTTCTTTATCAGGGGAAAATTGTCACTGTTGATCGGTTAGATTTTTGCACAACCGATGCTCATGCTCCCGCTACCAACAACATTCCTTTCTTGGGAGACCAAAATATCATGTATGAAAGTGTTGGTGTTGGCATGTTGAAAGATTCTAGCCTTATGGGTACCTTACCTACACCACTTCCACCGACTACATATCATATTGCCACCGTCGATATGATCTCGATCGCAGCTTATCAATCTTTGGAATCATCTGACCCTTGGATTGTACCTAGTCCTTTGGAATTCGATGCACTAGGTGACACCGTGTCACTTAGTTCAGCCAAAACCTCATACGTTTCTATCAAATCTCCTTCTCCCTCTTCGGATGACCAACATCTATTGGCACTCGACAATTACTCAATGCCATCACGGTTAAGTTCCTTGTCGTCTGCGATCGATTACATTTCCCCAATTTTTCTCTCGAATGCATCTATTATAGAAATTTTGAGCATTGACAAGCTACCTCGAGATGATAACCATCATCGATCCTCTTTTCTTCCCCCTCGTGAAGAAATTTGGGCAGATATACAGTCTATTTCCCCTCCTGATGTTGATTTTCCATCGCCTCCCATGCCTTCAACTTCCAATGATTTGGATCTAGTAGTTGACATGGTGATCTCTTCGGTAAGGCTATTGGAGCCTGATCTCCTTACACCTGTTGCGACCCTCGACATGTGTTCCTTCCAGAGTGATTTTCTTCCATCCAGTGAAGATCTCTTGGAAGCCATGAACAAGTTTCATCCCTTGACATGGTGTCCTTCCAACGCGTTATTCTCTTGGAAGTCATGATCAAGGAGAGTCACGAGCATAGTTTCTCTTATTTGTAGCAAGCTCGTTAAAAAAATGAAACAGAGGTCACGAGCACAGTTTTTCTTCTCTGTGGAAAGCTCGTTAAAAAATGAAACAAAATCTTTGAGCATAGTTTTCCTCTCTGTAGCAAACTCGTTAAAAAATGAAACAAAAATATGGGGATTGAACCTAGAGCCCTGAGCATAGTTCTTTTTCCTGTGTCAAGCTTGTTAAAAAATGAAACATTCACTTCTATTGAACCTTAATTTCATCCACCCTTATCCTTTTTCTCCATGTAGTAGAGAAATTGGTGACAACCTCAAATTCGGTGAATGAATTGAAGCTTAGAGGGAATGTCTCCAACATTTGATGATCATTCTGGAGTTAATCCCCTAGCTTTCAAGATAGGGGCATACCGAGCTTAGTCTTTATTCTTCCTCATGATCATAAATACATGAGAATGCAACCAGGTAAACTTTTATCTCTTTTTCGGACCTACATGGATAAACGAAAAAGGAACCCCTTGGAGTCGTCTTTGAGCTCTTTTCAGATTCTCTAAACATGAAAATATTGCCGAGTGATATTGCTTCCTTTCCCACTCATTAAAAGTTTTTAAAGGACGTCTTTTGAGTGATAATTTATCTCTTTTTGGCCTCAAAAGACTAACATTACGAAAAAGAAAAACATTGGATTCATCTTCAAGTTTTTTTCAGACTCTCTAAATATGAAAAACCACCGAGTTTACCTTCTTTGGACTCGTTAAACAATCATACATTGAAGGGCCCATATGGGATCGAACCCTTACTTCTTCTAGTTCGTTAAACAAAGGAAGAGGGACTTACCAAAGGTGAGTCATATCAAGCATGTGTTACCCTCCTCGAGCTCATTAAATTAAAAAGAGGTACTTGTCTATATGGATGGGGGAAAAATTGAAAGAAGCAAGCCGAGCAGTTTTTTGAGAACACTATCAATAACTCTTATGGTCACCCTTGAAAATGACACTTTTTCTTTGCATGCATTGTAATCCACTGAACCTCTGCACTAAGCCAATCCTATGAGTTTCTTTTACTCATTTGGGTCACTTGATGAAAGTCACAACATCCACTACATCATCACGTTTTGGTCCATGTCATGTTTTTGCTGTTTTGCCTCAGTGTTCAAGGGAAGTATCTTCCTCGAGAGTCAGCCATCAAAAATATCTTGTTTCAATACCCATGTCAGTCCATGTTCATTTGATATACCAATTACATCTCTGTGTCTATTTCATGTCGTTGATGGGGGATTCATTAAGGCCCTCCTTCGACGAGTCTATTCCTGTCGACTTCAACACATTATCCAGGGACTCAGACTTAGAAACCAGTTAGTACCTTGGGACTTGCATGCCTCAATGGCAGGCCTCCTCGTGTCCGAAAGTGGGTTTACATCATTGACCTCTGATCGGATGATTCCACGGATGTTCGACTTCATCTCATCTATTCACATTTGTCGGAATGTACTAGAGTACCTTGGGAATCATTGACATCAACGGCGATCTCCCTCGCGCTTGTTAACGGTTTACATCATTGACTGGTAATCAAGTGGTTTATGCCATGTTAGACATCAGGACATCTATTCACATGGTTAGATTCGTACTACATCAGGATTGGTAAGAAGAACCTGGGTTGAGGGTCATCACTCTTATGTATACTTTTCCCAGGTTGCGAAGGAGTTCTTTTGAACTATGACACATATATTGTTACATAGATCCACTTTGTATTGGTTGTGGCTATGTCATATCGTCTCGTAGATCCACTGTGTACTCTTTGTGGCTACGATTAGTTCAGGTCATAGGAGTATAGATCCACATTGTATCTACAATGGCTATACCATTTTGTCAATATAATTATGGATCCGTAGTGTATTTTATGGCAGCCATACCTAAAAATTCTTTATCACTCAAGCATAGGTATGTTTGCCTTGGATTTTTGAAGCATGTCATAATATTTGTTTGATGGTTGTGTGCAGATTTTTCTAGTTTCATAGCATCTATACCCTTGCTCGAGAAAGTATACAAAGTACTTCAGTCATCATCGTCTTCTAACTTTGTACTTTGGGGGGAAATATGTTACACCTCAAAATTACTCACTTTGATAGTGTCGCAAGTGTCGTCATTACAAGTGTTGTAAGTGTCGCATCTTGTCCGCAAGTGTCGCATCTTAACTACAAGTGTTTCAAGTGTCACAAATAGTATACTACCATCTTGCCTATGTCGTGCCTCTAACGACATCACAAAGACACTTAAGACACCCCAAAGACTAGTTTTGAAGAAGATAAGTCACTTGACATGGAGTACAAACCTTTTTCCATGGAAAAAACACTCAAAAAATGAATTTTGGAGAGGAGTGCTCCCCTACCCACTGTTAGGGAGTGTTGGAACTCCCTGAGCCTCTTTGGGGGAGTGCTTGAGCACCCTGTGCACCCTTTTGGAGGAGAGCTACCATTTTTTTAGAAAATTTTGGGTTTGTTGAGGAAAACAAGAGAAGAATCCCTCAATTCCTGAAGGTATTTGGATTTGAATAGATGGTCAAGGCATGATATTAAGGGAGATCCTCAACTGAAGGAGAAGAATCCTCAACTCATCCCAAATATCTCTCAAGTGGTTGGACCTCTCCAAGGTTATATAAGGATACCTTATCATGGTGAAAGGTAGAATGGAGATTGAGAATTACATCAAACTTATGATATCATGAGTGAGATTTCATCAAAGAAATCAATGGATATTATTTGAGCAAAGGGGTTGGACAAGGAGAACTGGAAGAAGTTGTTGCACCTTCATTCAAAGGATTGTAAGTACTTTTACTTGTTCTCATTATTAATCAATGCTTGGCCTGTTTCTTTCAAACTTATGCTTGTTCCACATGAGTTTCTCTGTAGTAGACGGATCTATGTTTGAGCTAATCTCAATAGAGTAGGAAGTCTTTTGTACCTTTGTTTGTTTTACAGGACCTATCAGGGAGCTCAGGATCGAAGCTCAGCCTAGACTTTGAGAGGACAAACGTCTCTAATAAGGTACATATATTTCTCCTTCTCTTTCATTTATTAGCTTGATTAGATCTAAAAGGATGTCAGTGTCCATGTTAAGCACTTTTCTGTCTTGGCCTTAGGAGTCTAAAGAACAAGAGGGAATCCACTTTTCCGCAAGGGGATTCACCTACAACAGTCCCCCCACATTCTCTAGCACTTCATCCGTGAATAGTGTAGGGAATGGGTCATGTAGGCATGAATCGTTCAACTTCCTCAAGTCGATGCATATCTTGATCCCTCTTCCTTGTTTCTTGTCATGTACTACCATCGGGCTTATCCATTCTGATTCCTCAACTAGTTCGATGATGTCGTCTTCAAGCATCTGATCGATCTCATATTTAAATTTTTGTTTATATATGGGGTTCAGTCTATAGGGTCACTGTCTAATAGGTCTCACTTCAGGTCTGAGTGGTATCTTCATCTCTCCCAGTTCTCCGGCTATACCCTTCATCTCTGTAAATGTTGTGGGAAAAAGGTTTCTATATTCGCACAACAATTATGTGATGCTTTCTATTGTTTTCTCATCCCAGTAGTCTCCAATGCTGGCCATTTTGGGCTGCTCAACTGTCCTGATGTTAACTTTATTTACTTTATTGGCATGGCAATGATTTCTGATTCTATGGGTGGTCCTTCCACATCTCTTTTTCCTTTGATTTGTTCTCTGATTTGTTTGCCTACCCATATTACTGCATGGTCTATTCTTGCACATCTTCATGTGGATACTTCGTGTAGTCTCTGCTGCTAGTTTTCTAACCCGACATCTGAGTTTGTTATGCATGAAGTAATGCTCCGCCAATAGAGTACCCTGTATGCAGTTGGGTTTGCGTAATCCTCATTGCATGTAGTTGTTCTGTACAACTAGTCGATCTCCTCTAAGTACAGGTAAGTGGGCTCTACAAACCTCTCCCCTTCTGATGGATCTAGTGGTGCTATGACCCTGTATTCTCTGGATTCAAATGTCATTTTCCTGGCTTTCAAATTGATTATGTTCTTGTTGTCAAACGTCCAATCTAGACCAAGCAGTATTGGGTAAGGTGTTGTTTCGTCCACTATTTCAATGACTTCAATATCTTCTTTAGTGCGTACCCCATCAAGATCTATTGTCACCCCTTTCAGTATACCTATTAGTAGGACTCTATGCTAGTTTGTTATTTTTAATTAGACATTTGAGTATCCTGGTGTTGGCTCTCTGATACATTGCCAGGTCTTCTTAGGTAGCACATTCACTTCAAATCCTAGGTCTAGTATAATGCCTCCTATGTTGAAATCCCCAATGTTATCATTTAGTCTAAATTCCCTACTTGTTCTTCTTCTAGTGTGTAGGTGATTGACAGTTTTTTGTTCTAGTTTTTCTTCCATCTTGCTGCTACATTTCTCTAGTAGGTTTTGCAATATTTTCACAGATGAAGGATCACTTAATACTTTCATGCATGATTGCAAAAATCCTTTGATTGTACTTACTTTTCCCTTGGGTTGCATTCCGATGGTATGATCCAATGATGGTGGCATCTCATATTGTGAGGCTTCCTTGCATGGTTGCACAGTTGAAGTCGATGTTCTATCCTCCTTCTAAAATTCTTGTCTGGATTACTTAAAGGTCTCCTTTTCTTTGGGCACGTCGAACTTCTTTCGTGGTTTAGTGTTCTTCTTTACCCATTGGTTCTATGCTTGTTCCTATCGAACTGCGTCATTTCCTGTTTTCATTCCTCCACGAGTGACTATATTGTTGTTTCATTCATCATCCCTAGCTTCGGTTGAAATCCACTGGACATTATAATTGTTCTGGTTCCTCTTTCCCTGAATATTTACTAGTAGTGTCAAACATTCCTCTGTATCATGGTCCGATGCGTGACAATACATACAAGTTGCTGGTGGAAGTGGACATTCCTGTGCATAATGTCCCAGTTGCTGACAATTGCGACATGTGACTGGTCCTCTATCGTGTTTGAAGCCTCCTCTAGCTCGTCCTCCTCTTCAGTAGCCTACTCAGTCACCTCTTGGCGCATTATATTGTGGTGCCTGATTGTACTGCGTGGTATTGTACTAAGGTTGTGTCAGGTTATACTGCAACTTCATGTTATTGTATGGTTGTTGCGCAGTATTGTACTGTTGTTGCGCAGTATTGTATGGAGTTAGGGCTTGATTGAACTATGGCACTACTTGCCTAGTCATCATTTCGGCCTGTACCCTGTATGCATCTAATGTTCTTTCCTACATCAGCTCCATAGTTCTGTAATATTTGTCGTTGTGGCCTATTGACTTACAAAAGGTGCAATATGAATTCTTTGGAACTCTCTAGTATTTCTACATCATCGTGCAATTATAAGGGTCGTGACCCGGTTTCTTTCATATTTCACACCATAATCCTCTCTATGGTAGCAGATTTGGAATACCTATTTCCATATATTGTGAGAATGTTGGGCATTCATTCTTGTGGTGTCCTTCTATTCTGCATGCAGTGCAACAAACAACTTCTCATTTGTCCTTTTTCTTATTCTGGTTTAGCTGAAATGTTAGATTATTCAAATCCTCCTTCACTTCCTCAATAGCTAGGTCCATTTGTTGGTATTGGTTCTCTTCCAGTTGCAAGGCTTCCTGCAGAGCCTCTACCTACGTCTGAAATTTGTGTTGTCGTAAGAGATATTTTAAGTGTGGGACTAGTGAGTTGAAAAAAAGGTGTCGATGTTGCATCTTGATCATAAGGTATTTAGATTTCCCTTTAGTCACTTGAATCTCTGGTCAATCTCCCATACAGATTCTCCTGGTTTCTGTCTTATCTTGATCATATCGTTCATGTACTGATCCTTTGAGCTCGGCTTCTGGAACTTATTGATCAGTAGCTTATTAATGTTTTCCAATGTCCTCGTCATCCTAAGGGCACTATTTATGTCTAGACTCATTTACCAGTCTAGTGTGCGGTCTCTTACCATAATCGCTAGATGCGCAAGTTTGGTATCTTCATTAGTGATCTGTTTTTCCTCCTAGATATTTGCACAAATGAACAAATTATTCTCAGGGTCTTCTGTTGCTTCTCCTCAAAATTCTGGTAATCCGATAGTGGGATTGTGTCCTGCCATTCTGAATACTGAACTACTTCCTCCTCTGTACGGTGTATATACTTGACTAGTACTTCCTAAACTAGCTCATCCAGTTGTTGCTCCTAGGGTAGATGTAATTCTTTCTATCAGACTTCCTTCGAACTTCGGTTGTCTAAACGGTGGTGTTCTCTTTGGTTTATTAGTCATACATGGATTTATGGGTTCCACATTGACATTAAAATGGATAGGATGGTTTCCTTCTCCTCCCATCCTTGGGCCTCTCGTCCTCCTCTCATACATTGCACACAGGATTTCCTCAATTTTCTCCATATCCTGAAGATCCTATACCTCTTCCTCATCGCTCACCAAGCCTTCCCTCGCGACTACGGCTCTATTCTTAGTATTCACCTTATATTGGTATGGTACTCTACTACGCGTCATTCTTGATGATGCCAAGATCCACTTGAGTTGGTCATCATCCATCATGATTGGGTCCAAGGGTTCCTCCTCCTTCTTGCCTTTATCCTCACCTCCTTCCATTTATCCTCTCTCTGTCAGTGTTTCCCCACCTTCCCCCATGCACGCAGGGAAGTTTATCTATCTGATTCCATTGTCATTACACCTTTGTTATATAGAAATATCTTAATAGAAGTATACAAGGATTGAATGTACCTTCCTTGAGGTCCACGTAGAAATTCTTGATTTGCTGCGCTATATGACTTCGCTATGTCAACTGCAAATTTGGTGATGAAACCTGCCACAATACTGTCAAGCCAAAAGTATACTGCGCAGGTGAATTTGTTGTTCACCTGTTGTAACTTCTCAATATGTACATGAGTCCAATCTAGATGTCGGATATGGTTCGTCATGTGGTTATCCTTCAACCTTAGTATCCACTCTTGTAGTAGATGCGAAAAATCACAGAAAAATACTTTGTGTAGATCAGTAAACACGTATTTATCCAAATATTTGTGAGGTGTGATTATAGTGTTTCTATTGTCCTGTTTTTCAAACTCTAGCTCTTTGGTTCTCATCCAACCTTCAATTTCTGATTTTGTGGGGTTCCAAGGTCTCAACATCCCCTTCTAATGGCTCATTGGTCTTCTTGTTTCACTCGTTCTTTTCTTGTTCAATCTATATCATCTACTCGGTCCTCTATTGTTCCTTCTAACCTGACAATGGAACCATTTGTTAGTTTTCTATTCTCCTCTACCATCTAAGTTATTGACCCAGGGTTCATGTCTTTCGGGTTTCCAACAAAACCTCTAAAACTGGTAAACCAGAAGGCAACATAGTACATAGAGTGCACTGCACAGTCTCACTCAAGATAGATTTAAATGGGTGGCTATAAGACTGAGGTGTTTACAACCTAGGATTGAGTATGAGATAGGGGTTTATTAATACGATCCATATACTATGAATCATGATTGCAATCTACTATTACTCATGGGTGTGCATCTATATTTCGCATTTTATTTCCCGAATAATACAATCACATTCCATAACAATGTATTAACTCATTCATTAAGCATAACAATTAACTATTGAAAGAAAACAAAGATATACATGCATTCATCACAAATGCGTGCAAAGATAAAATGTCGTGTTCAAGGGTGACTGTAAGGGTTACTGGTAATGTTCTCAAAAACTTCTTGGCTTGCTTCTTTCAATTTTTCCCCCATCCAGATAGATGAGTACCTCTTTTTAATTTAATGAGCTCGAGGAGGGTAACACATGCTCGATATAACTCACCTTTGATAAGTCCCTCTTCCTTTTTTTAACGAACTGGAAGAAGTAAGCGTTCAGTCCTGTATGGGCCCTTCAATGTATGATTGTTTAACGAGTCCAGAGAAGGTAAACTCGGTGGTTTTTCATATTTAGAGAGTATAAAAACAACTTAAAGACGACTCCAATTTTGTCCTTTTTCGTAATATTAGTCTTGCAAGGCCGAAAAGAGATAAATTATCACTCGAAAGATGCCCTTTCAAAAATTTTAACGAGTGGGAGAGGAAGCAAGATCACTCAACAATATTTTCACGTTTAGAGAGTCTGAAAAGAGTTTAAAGAAGACTCCAGGGGGTTCCTTTCTCGTTTATCCATGCAGGTATGAAAAAGAGATTAAAGTTTACCCGGTTACATTCTCATGTTTTTACGAGCGCGAGAAAGAACAAAGACTAAGCTCGTTAACTTATTCTCATGTATTTATGAGCACGAGAAAGAACAAATACTAAGCTCGGTACTTTTCCCCCAGCTTGAAAGCTAGTGGCTTAACTCCAGAATGATCATCAAAGGCTGGAGACATGCCCCCCCCAAGATTCAACTCATTCACCGACTTTGGGGTTGTCACCAATTTCTCTACTAGATGGAGAAAAAGGATAGGGGTGGATGAAATGAAGGTTCAAATATGAGACCTAACGAAATACTTGATTCGACAGGAGAGGTGACTGTTTAATTTTTTAATGAGCTTGACATAGGAAAAGAACTATGCTGAGGGCTTCTGTTTCATTTTTTAATGATCTTGACTACAGAGAAGAAAAACTATACTTGTGACTTCTTATTGATCATGGCTTCCAAGAGGATAACACTATAGAAGGACACCATGTCAAGGGACAAGACTCGGTCATGGCTTCCAAGAGATCTTCACTGGATGGAAGAAGAATCCTCCCCAAGGAACACATGTCGAGGGTCTCATCAAGGGTAAGGAGATCAGGCTCCAATAGCCCTACCGAAGAGATCACCATGTCATCTACCGGATCTAAGTCATTGAAAATTGAAGGCATGGGAGACAATGGAAATTCAACATCAGGAGGGAAGATAGAGTGTATATCTTCCCGAATTTCTTCACGAGGGGGAAGAAAAGAGGATCGATGATGGTTATCATCTCAAGGTAGTTCGTCAATTCTCATCATTTCCATAATAGATTCATCAGAGGGAAAAATCGAGGAAATGTAGTCAATCGCAGACGACAAGGAACTTAACCGTGATGGCATTGAGTAACTATTAGGTGCCAATAGATGTTGGTCATGTGAAGAGGGAGAAGTAGATTGGATAGCAATGTATGATATTTCGGCTGGACTAAGTGGAACAGTGTCACCTAGTGCATTGAATTCCAACAGACTGGGTACAATCCAAGGGTCAGATGATTCCAAATATTGATAAGCCATGGTCGAAATCATATCGACGGTGGAAATATAATGTGTAGTCGGTGGAAGTGGTGTAGGGAAGGTACCCATAAGGCTATAATATTTTAGCAGGTCAACACCAATGATTTCATACGTGATCTTGTGGTCTCCCAAGAAAGGAATGTTGTTGGTAGTAGGAGCGCGAGCATTGGGTGTACAAAAATCTAACTTATCGATAGTGACAATTTTTCCCTCATGAGGAAATTGTACACATCGAAAGACCAATGAAGAAATGGTAGTAATAACATAAAACCAATTTTTTCCAAGTAACAGGTTGTAATCGAGGGGATCATCGACCACCTCGACATCAACAGTGACGGTTTTTCCGCCCAACTGGATGGAAAGGGACTGTAAAATACCATGGGGATGAAAACCTCACCCATCGAATGCACATAACATCATTGAGGATTTGTTAAGTGCTAGTGATTTTAAACCTTCCCAACATGCTAAATACATGACACAAGTAGAAGCTCCCTCATCCAAGATGGTTTGGTGAATTTGTTGATTTTGAACAATGACATCAATTTGGAAAGAAAGTTGGTGGGAGAGTCGAGATGTATAATTGGCCAAGTTAAACATGATATTGTTGGACGAATCAGGATCAACAACACCAATAGAAGCCAAGAGTGTTCTATGTTGACTGGGGCAGTTTTATAGAACTTTTAACGTAGACATAGCACACGATGCTTGAGCCAAATCTTCAACAATGTTGTAGTTCTGGGAGGCACGTGAACTAGGATTAAAGGTATATTTACAGATGGTTCTCTTAGGAGGGATAAATATAGAGTTGAATGAAGGTTTCTCTATCTGAAGTGGTCCAGACGAAGGACTAATGGAGGATGTTGATGGATCCAGTAAAGAACCGTTAGTGACCTGTTATAGAAGATGTTTATGGATCCCCAGTGGAGTTGCCAATTTCTGTTACAGGTGAATCCTCCTGCGGACAAGCAGATTCCCTCTTGGTCTCTAGACTCCTAAGGCCAAGACAAAAAATTTCTTAACATGTACACTGACATCCTTTTTAGATCTAATTAAGTTAATATACAAAAAGAAAGAAGAAATATGTGTACCTTGTTAACGGGATTTTTCCTCGCAAATTCCAAGCTGAGCTCCAATCCTGAGCTCCTTGATAGGTCCTGTAGAAAAAACAAAGATACAATGGGCTTCATAGTCTATTGATATTATCTCAAATACAGATTTATCTACTGAAGACAATTTCATGTGAGACAAACATAAACTTGAAAGAAATAGGCCAAGCATGTATATGTATTAATGAGAACAAATGAAGAATACTTACAATCCTTTGATGAAGGTGTAACACTGATTATGCTTCAATGGCATCTCACTTATGGGATCATAAGTTTGGTGTAATTCTCAATCTCCATATATTGTATATTACCTATGAGATCATAGGTTGCATATCTCCAATATTTTTTGTACCTTTCACGATGAGAAGGCCTCCTTATATAATCTTGGAGAGGCCCAACCACTTGAGAGATATTTGGGATAAGTTGAGGATTCCTCTCCTTAATTTGAGGATATTCCCTAAGATCATGCCTTGACCTTCTATTCGAATCCAACCACCTTCATAAATTGAGGGGGTTCTTCTCTTATTTGTCTCAACAAACCAAAATTCACTCAGAAAAGGTAGCGCTCCTCCAAAATGGGGCATAGAGCATTGTAGCACTCCCCCAAAGAGGCCCAAGGAGCGTTAACACTCCCTGACAATGCATAGGGGAGCGTTGCCTTCCAAATTTGATATTTGAGTGGTTTTTTCAGTGGCAAAAGGTTTGTACTCCTTGTCAACTAATTTCGCTTCTTCAAAACTAGTCTTTGAGGTGTCTTAAGTGTCCTTGTGATGTCGTTAGAGGCACGACATAGGCAAGATGGCAGTATAATGTGTGTGACACTTGCGACACTTGTGGTCAAGATGTGGCACTTGTGGACAAGATGCGACACTTACAACAATTTTAATGACGACACTTGCGATACTATTGAAGTGAGTAATTTTTATGTGTAATACTCCTTAGCAGTGTTTTACACCTGTAATGCAATGGACAACAAGACAAAGAACTCCTACTCTACTATGTAAGATTAGTCCAATAAAATCTATCTATAAGAAAAACATATGTGAAGAGACATAGGTTAGAAGTAAATAGGCCAAGCAATATATTAATGAGAACTATTAAAGAAATACTTACAAACTGTAGATGTAGTTGCAACAGCTTCCCCAAGTCCTCCTCCTCCATCCCTTGCACAAATTTTCCAAAATCATAGCTTCGATATCCTAAAAAAATTTCCCAAGACCATAGGTTTAATACCTCAAATCTCCACCCCCTTCTACATGGAAATCCCTAATTATATAGGATTTGGAGGCTTAACCACCATGGAGAGGATCACTCATCAAATCCACTAAAAATGGATTTTAAAGATATTTAGGGAGAAAATATATCTTAAGGATTTTAGGGAGGAAATATCTCTCAAGGATTTTAAGGAGAAAATATTTCAACCATCCATGAGATCCTCCACCTTCCCTAAAAAATAGGAAACCAAATGTGAGCTGGATTCTCACACTTAATTAATTTCTTTTTCATGAATATTAATAATAATCCATGTGCACTTGGTATTTTGGCCTTCATGTAATATATCCCTCCTCCACATTGACTAGGGATTGTGACATAGGTTATTCCATGGTGTCGAGGTGTATGAGACACTTATATGACTCTTACAACACTTAGGGTGGGGTAGCTAGGTGTGAAAATTTCATGTGTAACAAAATGCCCCCTAAAGTGTGAGGTCAGAAGAGAGAATCATGGTCGAAACACTTTACTATTTAATGCAAGGGTGTGGAGTTGGAGAACCTGGAAGAATATGCAAACAACCATCAAACAATATTAAAAAATGTTATATTTATGAGGAAGGCATACCTATGCTCAGAATACAAGATGACTTAAAGCACGGCCGTCGACCAATACACCGCGGATCCATGAAAAATATTGACTAAGGATATGGCCACCAAAGATACAATGTGGATCAATACCTCCATGACATGAACTGATCGTAGCCATGAAAAATATAGAGTGGAGCTACGAGATGATAAAACATAGCCACAGACCAATACAATGTGGATCTATGTGACAATCTATAAATCAGCATGCTCAAATGATCTCCTTCGCAACCTAGGCAAATAATTTTAACAGAGTGAATGATCAACCCAGAGTCTTCATCCCAATACTGATGTTGTATGAACCTATCCATGTGAATAGATTTTTTGATGTCAAACATTGTAGAAACCACTTGATTACCGGTCATTGAGGTAAACTGTTAACAAGTGTGAGGGAAATCACCAATGATGTCAATGAATCCCAAGGTACTCTAGTACATTCCAACAACTATGAATAAATTAGCCGAGATCAAACATTCGTGGAATCATCCAATCAGAGGTCAATGATGTAAACCTATTGTTGGAGGCGAGGAGACATTCCATTGAGGCATGCAAGTCCCAAGGTACTAACTGGTTTCTAAGTCTAATTCTCGGATGATGTGTTGAATTCGATAGGAAAATACTCGTCGAAGGAGGGCCTTGATGTATCCCCCATCATCGATATGAAAATGACATAGAGATGTAATATGGTGAATCAAATAAGTATGGAGTGACACAGGAAATAAAAACTGGCAATACTGCATATGGATGGTTTGAAGTGAAACTTCCCTTGAACATGATGAGGCAGGACAACTGACTTGGCAGCATTGACTCGACGAGTACCAAGAATTTAATGTGGCGACAATAAGAGCACTCTTCGAATTGATGAAAAAGTATGGCGACACATGGAATTGGTATGAATTAGAGACAATCGGATTACCCAACTATAAGACGAGACGCAAACATGTGCCATGTTCAAGGGCGACAAAATATTCCATAAATGATTCTCAAAAATTTGACCCACTTCCTTCAATTTTTACCCCACCCAGATAGACGAGTACCTCTTTTTAATTTAACGAGCTCGAGGAGGATAACGCATGCTCGATATAAATCACCTTCAGTAAGTTCCTTTTCCTTTGTTTAACAAACTGGAAAAAGTAACGGTTTGGTCCCATATGGGCCCTTCAATGTGTGATTTTAGCGAGTCTAGAGAAGGAAAACACGGTGGTTTTTCATGTTTAGAGAGTCTGAAAAGAACTTAAAGGCGACTCCATGGTTGTCATTTTTTGTAGTTTTAGTCTCTGAAGTCCGAAAAAGAGATAAACTGTTACTCGGGAGACGTCCTTTCAAAACCTTTTAAATGAGTGTGGGAGGAAGCAAGATCACTCGGCAATATTTTCATGTTTAGAGAGTCTGAAAATAGATTAAAGGAGAGACTCCAGGGGGTTATGTTTTCATGTAACCTTTACGAGTCCGAAAAAGTGATAAAAGTCTACTCGGTTACATTCTAATGTTTTCTTTCGAGCGCGAGAAATAACAAATATTGTTTTCTTCAGTGTTACAAGGTTGTTGAAAAGATATCGCTCAAAAACCTGCAAATATAGACAATTATGGCCCCAAAGCATTAGTGACTCCTCAAAAAGATTAAAAAAAACCAAAAAAAATTATATTAGTGAGAAATAGAAAAACTCAACCCTATCAAATAGTAAAATAGGTTAAGAATTTCATTTACCAATTGATTTTTACCAAATTATTCTAACTTTGGAGGGTGATTGTTGAGCCCATGTTGTTTAACTGGAGTGAGGGGTTCCTTTGAATGTGAAGGAACAGATCTCAAAGTGCAGGACAGGTAGGCAAAAGAAGTTTGGATAGAGCTCTTTTTTAGTTTTGTTCTTTTTGGAATGAGTATCCCAGATGCAGCCACATGTTGCATTGATAGCACATCCTACGACCAAGCCACAGATGGAGAGATGGACTAGTTTGTCCTCGAGATTGGGAATGAGCCTTTGGCATTTAGGTTTACAATTAATTTATTTGCTTGGTGGAGGAGACAATTGGTTGTTATCAAGTATTTTCCATATGCTAGAGTGGATTTTTGGGGTAGTGCGGACTTGGTGCTCCCCAAAGGAATTTAGTGGGATGTGTCAGGTATGAAACTAAACCTTGTCAAGTATTTTTTAATTTATATTTTATATTTTTTGTATGTGTACAAAGAGGGATCTAAAATATGTTTTTGTTTCATCATGGACACAGAGGCCCATCATGTCCGACAGATATGTCAGCACTAGGGCGTCGTGAGGACATGCAGATAACAGTGGAGCATGAGGTTGCAGTGGGAGGACTTCGGGAGGTTGAGAGGAACCTCTGAGGATTGACCATGGGTGTCCTACCTCTCAAGAGGCAATACATGCCTCTCCATTTGAAGAAACATACAATAGGAGTTCCTGAGATTTTGAATCACTTGCTCCAACGAGTGGCTCGTGAATTAGTGTGCTTATCAACGCACAATGTGATACGGGAGGAACAGGATGCTCAATATACTTTGTAGTCTTTTCATGATGATATTATGGGCATGAGGACCCATATTTTACCCTATTATGTACTTTTTATGTAAACAATTGTTTTTTATCACACATTTATATATATATATATATATATATATATATATATATATATATATCCGAGTTTTGTAGTGCCTATTTGATGTTATTATTTATCTTCTGTGATGTTTTTACTGTACATGTGATTCATGTATTTTTACAAATGTTTTATCTATGCACAATATACTGATCCAAAATGTAATTAGCTAACAAATTCGACATTGTGTTGAGTTCTCTTGGTATATGTATGTATTATATAAACTCAAACAATCTTTCAAGACGACGAACTCTCAAGTGGAGACGTAGTAAGACAGGGTTGTGAATGGCATAATCTCTATTAAGCTGAAAAACCACGAGTTGAGAATCTAGGTTGATAATCAAACGAGATATACCTAGAGAGGAGGCTTCAATTAAGAGTCTCATAATGACATGATATTCTTCCATGTTATTGGTTGTCGGTCCTAGGAAGATTCCTTCTGAACTCACTAACTCGTCAGAGTGGTAAATGACCCAAGTTACAGAAGCAATGTTCTGGGTTTGTCGACTAGCGCCATCCGCAAACCCAACTAATATGGGAAAGGGAGATGTCATCTACACATGCAAAAACAAGTCAAAGTATAAGCAGCTAAGAAAAAACTCATACATGCAAGAGAAAAGACACACCAAATCAAAAGTATATAGTACAATAGTGTACAAAGAACACATGCCAAATGTTCTATGCATAGTACTTCTTGAGGTAAAGCCCATTTCAAGGCTCACCAAGAGATATTCCATCGTAGTCAACTAGTTTGTAGGCACCTCTATGTAAAACACATTTTATGATATAAGATCCATGCCACATAGGTTCTAACTTCGTTGTCCCCAACTTATCATGAGTTTGGTCATAAATGAGGACTAGGTCTCCTTCTGCAAAAGTACGAGGTTGAACGGATTTTTCATATTGACTCTTCATTCATTTTTTATATGTCCCATTAACGAGACCAACATCATGACGTGTTTCATCCAACTTGGTTAAATTCAGGAATTGTTCCTCTTCAGCAGATGTGTGAGGCAAGATTTCTATGGTCTGTTTAAACGAAGGGATTGTTGATTAAGATTGGTTGTCATTGATGTCAACCCTTGAAGAAAGACCCGTAGCACAAATTTTTGGGTAATGGACCCAATAGTGTTTGATGTAAATATGACTCATTATTGTTTTGTCATGGTTGATAAGAAGTAAATATGGATGAACTCCAAAGT
>ML797975.1:125097-138208 GCA_009831015.1 Picea engelmannii | reverse complement strand
CCAAGTGACCTAGAATATGTTTTTAAGGAAGCTACTTGGAGAGTATAAATAAGAGGCAAGGCTCTCTCATTTGAATCACACTTGAGCATATTGAATATATATAGGTGTCTAAGGTTTAAAAATGATATCTAAGCCGAAATTCTAAGGAAAGTGAAGAAAATAAGGCCGAAATGCAAGGAAGGATAAATTCTTTTGATGGTGCTTTCTAAGGTATGTTATTTTCAGGTCATCTCACCATTTTCACTATAACTTTTTTTCTATAATGATTCAGATCCTGATATTGCTATGCAAGTGAGAAACCATATCCAAGTATCTGTGGTTAACAATTCAGCTTGTGGGTCATTGTATTTTGGTAGTTACACTCTATGGAAAATAGGGTTTGTGGCCAGTCCTGAAACTAGTCAAAATCAGGTGTTTCGGGTAAAAATGTCATAAATTCTTCATAACAGATCCAAATTCAGTGAGACAAAATGTGTTAGTTAGGGTACAGTATGTAGTATGTTTTGTAACAGTTTTAGGTCATTTCATCAAATAGTTTGTGCGGGGAACTCTCTACAAGGTCGCTCTCTAGAATAAGCCAGAATTCAGCAAGGTATGCCATTTTTTCTATAACTCCTTTTATGAGAGGTTCCAAGTAGTGCCACTTGGAAGAATTGCATAAAAAAAAATGAATAACATTGTGTATCAGTTTCATATCTTTATACATTACAGGTTCAAAGTTATGATTACTTCAAGTTAGGGTTGTTGACTAATTCAAAACTAGGCATGTGAGACTAAAGAAAAGTTTGATGAAAATGCTAGTTTCTTGCTGTTAAAGTTAATGAAGGTTTGCAGAAATGTGATTAGAAACACCATGTCTATTACAGAGCTACAAATCAGATTTTGATGATGAAATTGATGAGGGCTTTTGGTTGAGGTACATGTTGAGTACATGGTTGAGACATTAGTTGATGAGTTAGCACATACATGAAGTGTATAGTTGATGATGTTGGTACATATTGACGAGTCATAGTTGATGAGTAGTTAACACATGATTGGTACATACTTGGTACATGGTTGGATGCACTTTTTTATGGTACAAGTTGATTATAGGTTGGTGCATGGTTGATGCACTTGTTTATGGTACAGGTTGATTACAGGTTGGTGCATGGTTGATGCACTTGTTTATGGTACAAGTTGATTACAGGTTGGTGCATGGTTGATGCACTTGTTTATGGTACAGGCTGATGCATGGTTCAGATTTATTGGTACAAGTTTACAGCAGTATATCTCACAGTGATAGTGTGACAGTGGTTCCATCATTCTACTTCTACTTCATGGTGGTAGGACGGGGCAAGGAAAGGTGGTTGTAGCCACCTTCCGGTTGTAGCCGGAGAACATTGGAGGTTGTAGCCTCCTTGTGGTTGTAGCCAGAGATTTGGGGAGTTGGAGCTTCCCTCAGGTTGTAGCCTGAGAAACTAGGGGGTTGGAGCCTCCTTCCAGTTGCAGCTGGAAAACAAAGGAAGTTGGTGCTTCCAATGAATGTAATTCTTCGAGACATATCAGAAAAAGCATTCCGTGGTTTTTTCCCGATTTGGGTTTCCACGTAAAACACTGGTGTACCGTGTATGTGTATGATTGTTCATTTGTTCATTACTTATTTACTTTGCAGTTATTGGATAATAATGCTTCATTGATATAGCACTTGGATTATATGGTTAAAAGGGATTAAATTTCTCTATTACTGATTCACCCCCCCTCTCAGTAATCCAACAGGGATCTCACACTCAATCGGTAACACTGCTTATACATCATATACCAACTGGAATGGAGTGAATCCAATTGCATTTTTCACTAAAGTGCGGTAGGCCTAGAGTGCAGAGAAAAGTTGCAAGTGCCAAGAGGTTTTGTTTGTCCCCACCATGCGTTGAAGCATGGTCTTTAGGACTTTTTTGATAGCTTCAACTTGTCTGTTTTCTTGAGGATAGTAGGGGGATGAGTTTTCATGGCGAAAGCCTAACTTGACATGAAATTCACTCATCATATGGTTTTGAGAATGTGAGCCATGATCAGTGACAATGGCTTGTGGGACACCAAAGCGAGTGATGATGTGGTTAAAAACAAAGAGTGTTGAAGTACGACCATCGTTAAGAAATGGGGGCATAGCCTCAACCCATTTAGTGAAATAATCAATGGCAACGATGGTATAAGTGTGCCCCTCGGCTGAGGTAGGATTACATTGCATAAAATTGACCCACTTCCTTCAATTTTTCCCCGACCTAGATACATGAGTACCTCTTTTAAATTTAGCGAGCTAGAGGAGGATAACACATGCTCGATATAAATCACCTTCAGTAAGTTCCTCTTCCTTTGTTTAACAAACTAGAAAAAGTAAGGGTTTGGTCCCATATGGGCCCTTCAATGTGTGATTTTAGCGAGTCCAGAGAAGGAAAACACGGTGTTTTTTCATGTTTAGAGAGTCTGAAAAGAACTTAAAGGTGACTCCATGGTTGTCCTTTTTTGTAGTTTTAGTCTCTGAAGTCCGAAAAAGAGATAAACTGCTACTCGGGAGACGCCCTTTCAAAACCTTTTAAACGAGTGTGGAAGGAAGCAAGATCACTCGGCAATATTTTCATGTTTAGAGAGTCTGAAAAGAGATTAAAGGAGACTCCAGGGGGTTATGTTTTCGTGTAACCTTTACGAGTCCGAAAAAGTGATAAAAGTCTACTCGGTTACATTCTCATGTTTTTTTTCGAGTGCGAGAAAGAACAAATATTGTGCTCGTCAGTGTTACAAGGTTGTTGGAAAGATATCGCTCAAAAACCTGCAAATATAGACAATTATGGCCCCAAAGCATTAGTGACTCCTCAAAAAGATTAAAAAAAACAAAAAAAAATTATATTAGTGAGAAATAGAAAAACTCAACCCTATCAAATAGTAAAATAGGTTAAGAATTTCATTTACCAATTGATTTTTACCAAATTATTCTAACTTTGGAGGGTGATTTTTGAGCCCATGTTGTATAACTGGAGTGAGGGGTTCCTTTGAATGTGAAGGAACAGATCTCAAAGTGTAGGATAGGTAGGAAAAATCAGTTTGGATAGGGCTCTCTTTTAGTTTCGTTCTTTTTGGAATGAGTACCCCAGATCCAACCACATGTTGCATTGATAGCATGTCCTACGACCAAGCTACAGATGGAGAGATGGACTAGTTTGTCCTCGAGATTGGGAACGAGCCTTCGGTATTTAGGTTTACAACTGATTTATTCGCTTGGTGGAGGAGACAATTGGTTGTTATCAAGTATTTTCCATATGCTAGAGTGGATTTTTAGGGTACTGCGGACTTGGTGCTCCCCAAGGGAATTCAGTGGGATGTGTCAGGTATGAAACTAAGCCTTGGTAAGTATTTTTTATTTTTTATTTTATATTTTTTGTATGTGTACAAAGAGGGATCTAAAATATGTTTTTTTTTCATCATGGAGACAGAGGCCCATCATGTCCGACAGATATGTCGGCATTAGGGCATCGTGAGGACATGCAGATAATAATGGAGCATGAGGTTGCAGTGGGAGGACTTCGGGAGGTTGAGAGGAACCTCTGAGGATTGACCATGGGTGTCCCACCTCTCAGGAGGTGATACATGCCTCTCCATTTGCAGAAACATACAATAGGATTTCGTGATATTTTGAACCACTTGCTCTAACGAGTGGCTCTTGAATTAGTGTGCTTATCAACGCACAACATGATACGGGAGGACTAGGATCCTCAATATACTTTGTAGTCTTTTCATGATGATATTATGGGCATGAGGACCCATATTTTACCCTATTATGTACTTTTTATGTAAACAATTGTTTTTTATCACACATTTATATATATATATATATATATATATATATATATATATATATATATATATATATCCGAGTTTTGTAGTACCTATTTGATGTTACTATTTATCTTGTGTGATGTTTTTATTGTACATGTGATTCATGTATATGCACAATAAACCAATCCAAAATGTAATTAGCTAACAAATCCGACATTGTGTTGAGTTCTCTTGGAATATGTATGTATTGTATAAATTCAAACAATCTTTCAAGACGACGAACTCTTAAGTGGAGACGTAGTAAGACAGGGTTGTGAATGGCATAATCTCTATTAAGCTGAAAAACCATGAGTTGAGAATATAGGTTGATAATCAGACGAGATATACCTAGAGAGGAGGCTTCAGTTAAGAGTCTGATAACGACATGATATTCTTCCACGTTATTGGTTGTCGATCCTAGGAATATTCCTCCTGAACTCACTAACTCATCAGAGTGGTAAATGACCCAAGTTACAGAAGCAATGTTCTTGGTTTGTCGACTAGTACCATCTGCAAACCCGACAAATATGGGAAAGGGAGATGTCATCTACGCATGCAAAAACAAGTCAAAGTATAAGCAGCTAAGAAAAAACTCATACACACAAGAGAAAAGACACACCAAATCAAAAGTATATAGTACAATAGTGTACAAAGCACACATGCCAAATGTTCTATGCATAGTACTTCTTGAGGTAAATCCCATTTCGAGGCTCACCAATAGATATTCCATCGTAGTCAACTAGCTCGTAGGCACCTCTATGTAAAACACATTTTATGATATAAGATCCATGCCACATAAGTTCTAACTTCATTGTCCCGAACTTATCGTGAGCTTGGTCATAAACGAGGACTAGGTCTCCTTCTGCAAAAGTACGATGTTGAATGGATTTTTCATATTGACTCTTCATTCGTTTTTTATATGTCCCATTAACGAGACCAACATCGCAACGTGTTTCGTCCAACTTGGTTAAATTCAGAAATCATTCCTCTTTAACAGATTTGTGAGGCAAGAATTCTATGGTGTGTTTAAACGAAGGGATCTCACACTCAATCGGTAACATTGCTTCTACATCATATAGAAACTGGAATGGAGTGAATCCAGTTGTAGTTTTCACTAAAGTGCGGTATCCCTAGAGCACAGAGAAAACTTGCAAGTGCCAAGAGGTTTTGTTTGTCCCCACCATGCGTTCAAGCATGGTCTTTAGGACTTTGTTGATAGCTTCAACTTGTCTATTTTCTTGAGGATAGTAGGGGGATGAGTTTTCATGGAAAAATCCTAACTTGACATGAAATTCACTCATCATATGGTTTTGAAAATTTGAGCCATGATCAGTGACAATGGCTTGTGGGACACCAAAGCGAGTGATGATGTGGTTAAAAACAAAGAGTTTTGAAGTACGACCATTGTTAAGAAATGTGGGCATAGCCTCAGCCCATTTAGTGAAATAATCAATGGAAACGATGATATAACTGTGCCCCTCGGCTGAGGTAGGATTACATTGCATAAAATTGACCCACTTCCTTCAATTTTTCCCCGACCTAGATAGATAAGTACCTCTTTTTAATTTAACGAGCTCGAGGAGGATAACACATGCTCGATATAAATCACCTTCAATAAGTTCCTCTTCCTTTGTTTAACAAACTAGAAAAAGTAAGGGTTTAGTCCCATATGGGGCCCTTCAATGTGTGATTTTAGCGAGTCCAGAGAAGGAAAACACAATGGTTTTTCATGTTTAGAGAGTTTGAAAAGAAATTAAAGGTGACTCCATGGTTGTCCTTTTTTGTAGTTTTAGTCTCTGAAGTCTGAAAAAGAGATAAACTGCTACTCAGGAGACACCCTTTCAAAACCTTTTAAACGAGTGTGGAAGGAAGCAAGATCACTCGGCAATATTTTCATGTTTAGAGAGTTTGAAAAGAGATTAAAGGAGACTCTAGGGGGTTATGTTTTCGTGGAACCTTTACGAGTCCGAAAAATTGATAAAAGTCTACTTAGTTACATTCTCATGTTTTTTTTCGAGCGTGAGAAAGAACAAATATTGTGTTCGTCAGTGTTACAAGGTTGTTGGAAAGATACCACTCAAAAACCTGCAAATATAGACAATTATGGCCCCAGAGCATTAGTGACTCCTCAAAAAGATTAAAAAAAAACAAAAAAAATTATATTAGTGAGAAATAGAAAAACTCAACCCTATCAAATAGTAAAATAGGTTAAGAATTTCATTTACCAATTGATTTTTACCAAATTATTCTAACTTTGGAAGGTGATTTTTGAACCCATGTTGTTTAACTGGAGTGAGGGGTTCCTTTTAATGTGAAGGAACATATCTCAAAGTGCAGGATAGGTAGGCAAAAGAAGTTTGGATAGGGATCTTTTTTAGTTTTGTTCTTTTTGGAATGAGTACCCCAGATGTAGCCACATGTTGCATTGATAGCACGTCCTGCGACCAAGCCACAGATGGAGAGATGGACTAGTTTTTCCTCAAGATTGGGAATGATCCTTCGGCATTTAGGTTTACAACTAATTTCTTCGCTTGGTGGAGGAGACAATTGGTTGTTATCAAGTATTTTCCATATGCTAGAGTGGATTTTTGGGGTAGTGCGGACTTGGTGCTCCCCAAGGGAATTCAGTGGGATGTGTCAGGTATGAAACTAAACCTTGTCAAGTATTTTTTATTTTATATTTTATATTTTTTGTATGTGTACAAAGAGGGATCTAAAATATGTTTTTGTTTCATCATGGAGATAGAGGCCCATCATGTCCGACAGATATGTCGACACTAGGGCATCGTGAGGACATGCAGATAGCAGTGGAGCATGAGGTTGCAGTGGGAGGACTTCGAGAGGTTGAGAGGAACCTTTGAGGATTGACCATGGGTGTCCCACCTCTCAGGAGGCAATACATGCCTCTCCATTTGCAGAAACATACAAAAGGAGTTCCTGATATTTTGAACCACTTGCCCCGATGAGTGGCTCGTGAATTAGTGTGCTTATCAATGCAAAACATGATATGGGAGGACTAGGATCCTCAATATACTTTGTAGTCTTTTCATGATGATATTATGAGCATGAGGACCCATATTTTACCCTATTATGTACTTTTTATGTAAATATTTTTTTTTTATCACACATTTATATATATATATATATATATATGAGTTTTGTAGTGCCTATTTGATGTTACTATTTATCTTGTGTGATGTTTTTACTGTACATGTGATTCATCTATTTTTACAAATGTTTTATCTATGTGCAAGATATTGATCCAAAATGTAATTAGCTAACGAATCTGACATTGTGTTGAGTTCTCTTGGTATATGTCTGTATTGTATAAATTCAAACAATATTTCGAGACGATGAACTCTTAAGTGGAGACGTAGTAGGAAAGAGTTGTGAATGGCATAATATCTATTAAGATGAAAAACCACGGGTTGAGAATCTAGGTTGATAATAAGACGAGATATACCTAGAGAGGAGGCTTCAGTTAAGAGTCGGATAACGACATGATATTCTTCCATGTTATTGGTTGTTGATCCTAGGAATATTCCTCTTGAACTCACTAACTCGTCAGAGTGGTAAATGACCCAAGTTACAGAAGCAATGTTTTGGGTTTGTCGACTAGTGCCATCTGCAAACCTGACAAATATGGGAAAGGGAGATGTCATATGTGCATGCAAACACAAGACAAAGTATAAGCAGCTAAGACAAAACTTGTACACACAAGAGAAAAGAGACACCAAATCAAAAGTATATAGTACAATAATGTACAAAGCACACATGCCAAATTTTCTATGCATAGTACTTCTTGAGGTAAAGCCCATTTTGAGGCTCACCAAGATATATTCCATCGTAGTCAACTAGCTCGTAGGCACCTCTATGTAAAACACATTTTATGATATAAGGTCCATGCCACAAAGGTTATAACTTCCCTGTCCCCAACTTATCGTGATCTTGGTCATAAACGAAGACTAGGTCTCCTTCTACAAAAGTACAAGGTTGAACGGATTTTTCATATTGACTCTTCATTTGTTTTTTATATGTCCCATTAACGAGACCAACATCGCGACGTGTTTCATCCAACTTGGTTAAATTCAGGAATCGTTCCTCTTCAGCAGATGTGTGAGGCAAAATTTCTATGGTGTGTTTAAATGAAGGGATCTCACACTCAATCGATAACACTGCTTCTACATCGTATACCAACTGGAATGGAGTGAATCCAGTTGCAGTTTTCACTAAAGTGCGGTAGGCCTAGAGTGCAGAGAAAAGTTGCAAGTGCCAAGAGGTTTTGTTTGTCCCCACCATGTGTTGAAGCATGGTATTTAGGACTTTGTTGATAGCTTCAACTTGTTTGTTTGCTTGAGGATAGTAGGGGGATGAGTTTTCATGGCGAATGCCTAACTTGACATCCAATTCACTCATCATATGGTTTTGAAAATGTGAGCCATGATCAGTGACAATGGCTTGTGGGACACCAAAGTGAGTGATGATGTGGTTAAAAACAAAGAGTGTTGAAGTATGAGCATCATTAAGAAATGTGGGCATAGCCTCAACCCATTTAGTGAAATAATCAATGGCAACGATGATATAATTGTGCCCCTTGGATGAGGTAGGATTACATTTCATAAAATCAATGCCCCATTTGGCGAAGGGGATGACAGGGACAATGGGATGTAGTGGAGCAGGGTTGGTATGTGTTTTTTTCTAAAAAAAGTTGATAGGGTGGGCATTGTTTGACAACTTGAATACAATATTTGAAGATGGAGGGCCAAAAATTACCGGCACATAAGATTTTTTGGGCTATAGCCATCCCAGAAAGATGATCACCACAAGCTCCAAGATGACAGTCATTCAAAAAGTGTTTATCCTCATCGTGAGTTAAACAACGTCGTAGGACAATATCAATACCATGATGATACAAAGGTTGGCCAATGATAAGGTAGTGTTTAGAATGGTGGCGAATACGAGGACGTTCGTCATGGGAAATATCAGGCTGGAAACATTGGGTTTCAAGATAGAGAAGAATATCTCCATACCAAGGGTTTGATGTGAAAATGAGGAAAAAATATTCATCGGGAAGAGAATCACTGGGATCAGTATCTTCATTAGCATGGGGAAGATCGTAGATGAGTTCCGCAAAAACAACAAATTTTTAGATTTTGATTTGGCAAACTCAAGATCGAATTCTTGAAAAATAACAATCCATTTGGAATACTTTCCGCCAAGGACGTGAAGTGTAAGGATATGGTACATGGGTTTGAGTCCGCAATGACCGTGGTAGTGCGTAACAGTATGTAATGGTGAAATCTATGGACTATAATGACGGTTTCCAGAGGAAATTTCTCAATGTGTGAACATCGGAGCTTGGGACCAGATAGACTATTTCTCATATAGTAGATCACATGTTCGTCACAATTAGGATCCTCTTGAACTAACACCATAGAAATAGTGGAAGTCGAAGCAGCCAAATAATGGATATAGTCTCGTGCATAATTTGGAGGATGCAAGAGAGGTGTATGAGTTAATGCGTGTTTAAGAGCATCAAAAGAGCGTTGAGCAATGTCATACCAGATGAAAGGAGTGTCTTTCTGCAACAACCTCATAAATCCTTTAGTGATTTCGACGTAATTACATATAAAACAACGAAGAAAGTTTTATTTCCCTTGCAAACTTTGTAGTTGGTTTAGATTGTTGGGAGGGGGTAAAGCGAGAATAGCTTTGAATTGCAAAGGAGACTACGAATCTGAGGAATCGACCTAATTCAAAAGTGAAGATTTATTTGTGAGGGTTCAAACGAATATGGTAAAACTAACATCAAAGAAAAATGGCTCGTAAATGACCAATATGGTCTTGTCGAGTATATGAATGAGTGGGTAAATCGTCGAGGTAAGGTTCCACAATATGTTTGATATCGTAGAAAGCATACAACATGGCCCGCTGGAAAGTAGCACCATTATTTTTAAGTCCAAAGGGAAGCTTCTGATAAGTGAATGTCCCCCAAGGGCAGATGAAGGTTGTCTTATGTTGATCAACTAGTATAATATCGATCTGGTTATACCCTGAGAATCCATCCATGAAGGAAAATATAACGTTGTCAGCGCAATTATCGATGATTTGGTCGATAAAGGGTGTTGGGTAATTATATTTTGGACAAGCCTTGTTGAGATCCCTATAATCAACATAGACATGAATGGTTCCTTGTTTCTTAGCAACCAGAATGATGTTAGACACCCATTCTGTCAAGGGGACAGGATAGATAAAGCTAGACTTCAACAGTTTTTCAAGTTTTGCCTTTATGGCCACGGTTTTCTTAGGATGAACTGGGGGAAGTTTTTTTCGTACAGGTTTAACACCTGGGTAAGTTTTTATCTCATGCACAATGATCAATGGATCGATCCCTTGCATTTCTTTGTAACTCCAAGAAAAGACATCGCATAATTATTTGAATAAAGCAGTGTAAGACTCCACTTCCTCGGGCGAATAATTAGCATTGAGATGAACATTTTCCACGATACCTTCTTTGATCGAAATATCGATAGTGATGGTAGAAGAGATTTTTCCTAAATTCTCCTCAGAAGTAGTATCATGGGTAAGGATAGGAGATTGGGGAGAATCGAAAACACCAGGGGGAAGATAGAGTGTATATCTTCCTCAATTTCATCTAGAGAAGGGATAAAATATGATCGATGATGGTTGTTATCCCAAGGTACCTCGTCGATACTAAGAATTTCCATAATGGATTCATCCGATGGAAAAATCTATAGGATGTAGTCAAAAGAAGAGGATAAGGAATCCAACCAAGATGGAAATGAATAAGTGTTGGATGGCAATAGATGTTGGTTGTCCAATGAGGGAGAGGTGGATTGGATAACATTGTATGAAGCCTCAGTAGGACTAAGTGGCATAGCGTCACCTATTGCATTGAATTCCAAAGGACTAGGCATAACCCAAGGATCACATGATTCATAAGATTGATATGCCATAGTCGAGATCATATTGATCATGACAATGTGTTGTGAGGTGGGAGGGAAAGTACCCATAAGAGAAGAGTCTTTTAAAAGACCTACACTATGATCAAAATCTGGACTAGGGGTCAAAGTTTAGCTCAAAAATCAACGTTCTCAGAATTTCCTCAAAACGAATGAGAGTGTAGCCCTCATTGTCACGAACCCAACACAACTTGTTTGGGTTCAAATGGGCGTCGGGAGTGAGAGATATCGTGATCTGTTTGAATCGTCAAACAGGTAAAAAAAGGAACGCTGACTGTGCAGTTCGTACAGGCTGACGTGGCAGAGGTCGTACGCTGACGTGGCAGAGGTGACGTGGAAATTTCGGATTGGCTGACAGTTGGATGAATCATTTGACAACACGTGGCATCATTTTTGGCAAATGGTGTGGTGCCACGTGGCACCATGGAAATGGTTTATTGGTTCAAAATTTATGGAGTCTGTGGGGATCGAACCCCGGACCTCCCCCTTTTGGCAGCGCTCTAGCAATGGCCTCCCAACTGGCGTGCCATGCGATGGTTCTTATTATACGTATGTGTTTTTATTTATTTAAATTTGAACTATTGTATTTTGGCGCGGGGGTCGGGCTGCGGCTTAGCCCCAGCCTGCGGTTTCAGTGATCACACATGTGACCGGTGGTTACACATACACGCGCATTTCAAATGGTTAAGCCCCGGTCGCACACTCCATTACATATGACCGTGTCTATTTTTGCATGGGGTTTTGGATTCAGTTTAAACGGTTTAACCACACGCCCGACACTTGGCACTTAACTGTTGTCTTTTAAGATTTATCCCTTTTTCGTATTTGCAGGAGGTCGTATGGAGGACCCTTGTGACCATGGCCTTGGCGGTTAGGGGTTGGCGCGCCCATAACTGTCCTATAGTTTGGATAGTTTTGCGGTTGTGTGAATGTGTGTTGGGTTTAAGCACACATTTTGGAGCGTGTTCTTGGTTGAGAGCCCAGAGGTGCGTTTTGGCGAACCAGTGACAGCAAGCTTGAAGGAAGAGAATGGCAGGAGGCCTATCTTCTTCATTTTTTGGCCAAATGAGGTGTCGTAAAAGCCTAGCTAGGGGTTTTTGGATGTTATGAATCCATTGGAACTATTTTCACAACCATTTTAAGACTTCTTTTGCAGTTTTTTCACCATTGAAGTTTCTGGAAGCTCCAGGGAGCTTGAAGCCCTCATTGATTGAGGTCATGTTTTGGTGAGTCCAAGTTTGTTTTCTGTGACTGAATAGTCATTTTTGGCTAATTGTTATGCTCTTAACACATTGGGATAGGTTTCATAGGATTTTGAGGACTTTTATAGGTGTTTTTTCCACACATAATCTCAGGGAAGCTTAAGGCCACATGTACAAGAGGTCATGCCCGGATGAGCCATGATCCGTTTTCATAGTTTTATTAGTCATTTTTGGGGTTTTTATGTGTTCTAATCCCAATGGTACAGTCATAATTTCCATTGGAGTTGAGCAGCAGCTTGTAAAATAAATTTTGAAAAATTAATCCCAGAGAGCCAAGTCCATTAATGGAGGCTCAAGGAGATGTATCCCAGAGAGGGGTGAACTCCTTTATCATGTTGTTCTTGTTGTGAGTGTTTGTTGGTTATTACTTGCTGCAAGTTATTATTTGTTGTTGTATTTATGTAAACAACATAATTAATCTTGCAAAGACCTCACACATAAGCATTTAAAAGAAGATACATAAACTTGGCACATAAATTATTCTTGCATATTTTTAACACATGGAGCAAGGTCCTGTAAATTTTATTTTAATGAAGTAGAGGGTGCTTGCATAGCATAACAAGTCAGCCTTCTATTATTAGATCAGGTGGTATCAGAGCATAGTTTGTTTTGCTCATGTGTTTTCCATTGATAGCTTGAGATTTAGTTGTTGGTATTTGTGCAAGTTTTGTGTTGAAGTTTGATATCTTGCAAGGATGGAGGAAGCTTCAAACATTGATAGTTCTCATACATCTTCATTATCTAAGTTCTTTGACAAAGATATGTTGAAGGAGATTATAAGCATGAGAGATGTGATGAAAGAGATGTGTGAAGATAGAAAGGAGAGAATTTCCCTTGAAGAGTAGTTGATTGCCATGAAGGAGGAAAAAGATCAGCGTCTTGAAAAGTTGCATGAGATGGAGACTCAACTCCATGAGGCAAAGGAAACCCTTACCAAGTACATGCATGAACATAAGGTATGTAATGTTAGTTTATCTTCAAATTCCTCTAAAGATGAATGTTTTGGTGTTTTTGAAAATC
>ML797975.1:101486-124759 GCA_009831015.1 Picea engelmannii | reverse complement strand
TGTTGGAAAAGATTGACCAATTTCAAGAAACTTTATAAGCAAAGACAACGTGAAAAGAGGATGCAAAAGATTTGCACTCATTGTCAGAAGAGGGGTCATCTCATTGACCAATGTTGGACATTGCATCCAACCACTCATCCACAACACAAGAAGAAGATGGATAAATAGATTGGCAAGAATGGAAGAGGAGATTCCATCATCGATGTGAGTCAAGATGATTCACAAGAGAACGATTTTCAGCAGAAAAAGTCACCGTTGAGTTGGCTTGGAAAGAAATGGTTGGATTTCTTGAGCAAGTAAGGCTTGCATTTTTCTATTGTAAATGCACTTTTCAGTGTTATGTGTGCATTTATGTCAAGAGCATGATAAGTTGAAGCAGTTTATAATAACTTGTATGATGCAAGTTTGCATGTGAATGCAATTCGTTTGAAGACATTTTTGTTGTTGCACAACTTCGCCAGGAGGATGTAAAAGATGGATATGATGTTCGCTTGTTGCAGCCATATATCTTTTTCATATTCATCTCTTATGTACCCACATGTTTTGGGTTTATGTACTTATGTTTGTACTGGAAGGAGAGTTGAAGAGTCATGCACATGCATTTGTTTTTGTGTATGTGTAAGCAGTGAACCTGGTGATGGTTCATCATGAATGACTCATGATTGTAACATGATTGTGTATCATGTTTTTCGACTTGTCAGTTTGGGAAGGTTGATATGTTTCAAATGAGTCTTGACTGGTGTTGATGTTGTCTTGACGACTATGTTGTGTCGATCATGTTTTTCGACTTGTGTTTAGTTGATGGTGTTTGTTGGGTTGTAAGTTAATTTTGAGTACACCGAGATACAAGAAAACAACATGTTCTTTGATGAAGTATAAGATGCGATAGTTTGTTTGAAGAGAAAAAGACTTTGTTGGCATCATTTTCAGTCTTGTATAAATTTGTTTTCAAGATTGATGGTTTTCTTGGCTTGTGACAAGATGTCACAGGAACGTTTTTGCATCCATTGGAGAGTTGATTGTGTTGACGTCAAAGAGTTCGCAAGAGGGACTTGATTCTCAGTGGGAAGGTTGGCAGTCTTCCAAGCACAAAGAGAACAGTGGGTCAGCAGCAGCCAGAGAACAGTGGTTGAGGGACATAGCCAGTTGCAGTGCAAGGCATGTCAAAGTATCCAGGTAATTGTCGAAAAGACTTTTCAAGTAGAATAAGTTGATAGAACTTGAAAGCAGAAGAGTATTGAAGCTCAGATAGATAATCATAAGATTTTGTGTGTCCAAAATCCTTTCAGTGGGAAGGTGTGATCAAAATCTAGACCAGGGGTCAAATTTTAGCTCAAAAATCAACGTTCTCAGAATTTCCTCAAAATGAACGAGAGTGTAGCCCTCATCGTCACGAACCCAACGCAACTCATTTGGGTTCAAATGGATGTCGGGAGCGAGAGATATCGCGATCTGTTCGAATCGTCAAACAGGTAAAAAAAGGAACGCTGACTGTGTAGTCCGTACAGTCCATACAGGCTGACGTGGCAGAGGTCATACGCTGACGTGGCAGAGGTGACGTGGTAGTTTCGGATTGGCTGACAGTTGGATGAATCATTTGATGACATGTGGCATCATTTTTTGCAAATGGTGTCGTGCCACATGGCCCAGTCATGGGCTGCCACGTGGCACCATGGCAATGGTTTATTGGTTCAAAATTTATGGAGTCCGTGGGGATCGAACCCCGGACCTCCCCCTTTTGGCAGTGCTCTAGCAATGGCCGCCCAACCGGCGCCCCATGTGATGGTTCTTATTATACGTATGTGTTTTTATTTATTTAAATTTGAACTATTGTATTTTGGTGCGGGGGTCGAGCTGGGGCTTAGCCCCAGCCCGCGGTTTCAGTGATCACACATGTGACCGGTGGTTACACATACGCGCGCATTTCAAAAGGTTAAGCCCCGATCGCGCACTCCATTACATATGACCGTGTCTATTTTTGCGCAGGGTTTTGGATTCAGTTTAAATGGTTTAACCACACATCCGACACTTGGGGATTAACTGTTGTCTTTTAAGATTTAGCCCTTTTTCATATTTGCGCGAGGTCGTATGGAGGACCCTTGTGACCACGGCCTTGGCGGTTAGGGGCTGGCGTGCCCATAATCGTCCTACAGTTTGGACAGTTTTGCGGTTGTGTGCGTGTGTTGGGTTTAAGCACGCGTTTTGGAGCATGTTCTTGGTTGAGAGCCCAGAGGTGCATTTTGGCGAACCAGTGACAGCAAGCTTGAAGGAAGAGAATGGCAGGAGGCCTATCTTCTTCATGTTTTGGCCAAATGAGGTGTCGTAAAAGCCCATCTAGGGGTTTTTGGATGTTCTGAATCCATTGGCACTATTTTCATAGCCATTTGAAGACTTCTTTTGCAGGTTTTTCACCATTGAAATTTCAGGAAGCTCCAGGGAGCTTGAAGCCCTCATTGATTGAGGTCATGTTTTGGTGAGTCCAAGTTTGTTTTATGTGACTAAATAGCCATTTTTGGCTAATTGTTATGCTCTGAACACATTGGGATAGGTTTCAGAGGATTTTGAGGACTTTTACAGGTGTATTTTCCATAGATAAGCTCAGGGAAGCTTAAGGCCACATGTAGAAGAGGTCATGCCCGAATGAGCCATGATCTGTTTTCAAAGTTTTATTAGTCATTTTTGGGGTTTTTATGTGTTTTGATCCCAATGGAACAGTCATAATTTCCATTGGAGTTGAGTAGCAGATTGTAAAATAACTTTTGACAAATTAATCCCAGAGAGCCAAATCCATTAATGGAGGCTCAAGGAGATGTAGCCCAGAGAGGGATGAACTCCTTTATCATGTTGTTCTTGTTGTGAGTGTTTGTTGGTTATTACTTGCTGCAAGTTATTATTTGTTGTTGTATTTATGTAAACAACATAATTAATCTTTCAAAAACCTCACACATAAGCATTTAAAAGAAGATACATAAACTTGGCACATAAATTATTCTTGCATATTTTTAACACATGGAGCAAGGTCCTGTAAATTTTATTTTAATGAAGTAGAGGGTGCTTGCATAGCATAACAAGTCATCCTTCTATTATCAGATCACACTGACACTTTCATAAGTGATATTCATATCTCCCAAGAAAGGTATATTGTTGGTGGCGGGAATGCAAGCGTTAGGGGTGCAGTAATCTATCTAGTCGATAGTGACAATTTTACCTTGATAGGGGAATTGTACACATCGAAACATTGATGAAGCAACAACAGTAATGGCATAAAACCAACTTATTCCTAACAAAAAGTTATAATCAACGGGAGCATCAACTACCTCTACATCGACAGAGATAGTATTACCTACCAACTAAACGATTAAGGACTGCAAGAGCCTGTGATGACGAAAACATCTCCCATCGAATGCTCGTAACATTATAGGGGATTGATTAAGCGCATGTGATTTTAATCCTTTTCGACAGGCTAATGACATGATGCAAGTGGAAGCTCCCTCATCCAATATGGTGTGATCAATGTGTTGGTTATGAACAAATACATAAATTTGAAAATCCCCTACATAAGTGTGTTCAGACTCGTAAAGGTTATACGAAAAAGGAACCCCCTGGAGTTCCCTTTAAGCTCTTTTTAGACTCTCTAAACATGAAAAGATTGTTGAGCGATCTTGTTCTTTTCACACTTGTAAAAGTATTTGAAGAAAACATTTGGTGGGTGATAGTTTATCACTTTTTCAGTCCTATCAAACTACTTTACGAAAAAGGAACTGGGAGAGTTCTCTTTAAGTGTTTTTCAGACTCTATAAACATGAAAAACCCCCAATTTTTCTATCCTTTGACTCGTTAAACAAACATTGAAAGGCCCATATGGGACCAGAGTTTTCTTTAAGTGTTTTTCAGACTCTCTAAACATGAAAAACCCATGAGTTTTCTTTCTTTGGACTCGTAAAACAAACATCGAAAGGCCCATATGGGACCGAACCACTCCTTCCTAGGGTTCGTTAAACATATTTAGAGGGACTCGTCTGAAGGATGAGCTTACATTAAAAGCATATGTTATCCTCCTCAAGATTGCATAAACATAAAGAGGTACTCGCCAGAAATGGTGGGGGAAACATTGGGAAAGAAATGTGTCTAAACCTGTATTTCATGGAAGAGTCACTTTTGAGCATGACACCCTTTTACTTGCCTTGCGTCTAGGTCGAAAAATCTGCTTGTCTCTTGATCATTCCTTTATAAGATTACAAATTGGTCTGTGATCCCTGTTGTTGAGTCATTTTTTCCAAGACAGTTGTCCTGTTGTCAATATGTTCAAAATGAAGTTCAACCCAGAAATCCTTCTATTGCATCGGCCATTTCTCCAGTCTTTAAGCCTTCTATTGCATCGGCCATCCCTGAGTCAGTCATAAATCACTTGTTACTCTGATATACTTCAAATCTTGTTACCCATTTAATGTCATTGATGTGGGATATATTAAGTCCCTCCTATGATGAGTCTTTTTCTGTCTACTTCACTTCATTATCTAGGAATTAGACTTAGAAACTAGTTGGTACCTTGGAACTTGCATGCCTCGATGGTAGGTTTCCTCACTTTCGACAGTGGGTTTTCATTATTGACCCCTGATCGAGAGATTCCGTCGAGTGTTTGACTTCAACTCATTAATTCACATTCGTTGGATTGTACTAGTGTACCTTGGGAGTCATTGACATTAATGGTGATTTCCCTCGCACTTGTTAACGGTATACACTAATGACTGGTAATCAAGTGGTTTCTACCATGTTCAACTTCGACACATGTATTCACATGGTTAGATTCATACTTAGAGTGGTAGAGATGAAGACCCTAAACCTTTTCTCACAGATTCAGGTTGCGTTGGAGTATATTTAGTGTACTGTTACATAGATCCACATTTTATGTCTGGTGGCTATGTTCAAATTTGAGTCTTTAACATATAGATCCACAGTGTATTTTTGGTGGCTATGTTCAGATTTGAGTCATATTGGCATGCATCCATAGTGTATGTTTTGTGTCCATGACCTGTCTTACTTGACATGGATCTTCACATGTCGACATTTATGCTCTCAGTCATTTGTATTCTGAGTATGAGAATTCCTACCTCAGTGATGATATATTATTGTACTGTATTTCCTTGTTTGTTGGCAGGTTTCTGACCGACTGTTCCTTGTTCCCTACACACACACGACAAAGTATTTCATCTATCACTCTGTTATAACTTCATACTTTGGGGGGATCTCTGTTACACATTATTTTCATCATCCCTATGCCCGTTAATGATGTAAACCTGTATGTTGCCTTCAGAGGGGTTAGTGGCCTGATTTCCTGAAGAAAGAAGGGAGATGAACTTTTCCTGAGAAAAGAAATTGCATTTCCTTTTGTAAAAACCCTATTAAAGATGATTTTCGCATGTTGCTTTATGGGTAGGGTGTGAGAATTCCTAATTCTCATAGGCTGCACCATAGTTGGGTTGCGAGAGGTTTGCAGGTTTCTCTATAAGCAGGGTGCGAGAATGCTCATACATAGGAAAAACGAGCATCTTCTCAATGCTTCTAGAAGGAGAAACTTCCATGGTGAGGTGGCATCCAAATGGTTTGGATCTTACTCACTTTCATGATTTAGTGAGATCATCCTAACCTCCTCATCTTATCCTCTTCAACTTATAAAAGGAGAGGAGCTCTCATGGAGAAAGTTAGATGTTTTGGCTTGGGATTGTTAGCTTGGTTAGAGTGGCTTTGAGATTTGCTTTGTCAAGATAGATTGTGAGTAGCTATCAGATCCATGGTCTCAAAATCCTTGGAGCAAGAAGTGTGTGGGGAACAAAGGACAGTTGGAAGGGACCTTACGACATCAAGGCCATGGTTGTAATCTCTCTTTCACATTTAATATGATACAATAATACGATTCTTTCCTATAAAGCTTTTTGTGTTTTATTGTATGATTCCTTGATCACATACATAGGTTTATATTGAGTTTATGCTATTACTCTCACTTTGGTTGGTTGCATTCTTTTGTAGGTTCATCATTGTATGAGCATTGGAACGAAGCTAGGATGGCGATAGCGAGAGGAAGCGGAATTTAAACGGTATGTCACTTATCCCTCTTTAGTTAGTAAATTCAATATTTAAAACTTAAGGAAAGCGTCATGTTCTGGTGTGTTTTGTTCTAGATCTAAATGGATCTAGGGAGATCAGTTAGTGTTTGCACCTACCGATTTATCTGATAACAGTGACTATGTTGTTTCTCTGCCTTGTCTCTGGGATTTTGTGTCTTATCTTGGGCAACTCCTTTGCCTCTGTTCAAGATTTGACCTCTGTTCTGTTGACTCTACTTTCTAGCCAACGTATCTTCTTCTTTCAATGCCATCTGATACGCTTCCTCTACAATCATGACTGTCGTCATACTAAGTTCATATTGAATTTTGTATCTCAGGCCATTAATGTATCTGGCAACCTTCTCCTCATCTCTCTCTCTTTGTCCAGCTCTAATGTTCAATTTGACAGACAATCCTCTCTGTCTCAGGTTTTGCATCCTCCTGAATAGATTTATCTGGTAATCCTTGGGCATGAATTTTTTCTTTAACTTGGCTACCATTCGATCCCAACTCTTGATATTTTTCTTGCCTTTTCTCCTTCTGTCGGCCTGCAGTTCATCCCACCATAGCGTTGCATGTCCTTTCGACCTAGTGACATCATGTCTCACCTTTTTATCCTCTTTGACATCCTCATAGTCGAAATACTTGTCCATTTCTCGAAGCTAGCCAATCAATTCCTCGATGTCTAAATTTCCTTCATACATTGGAATGTCAATCTTCACTCTGGCACTCAATTTGACAACCACTCTCAACAAGAGTTCTTCCGCAACATCCTCAGCTAGAGATTCTGGTTCGACTTCTACATTTTCGATTTCTTCCTCGCTTATGTCTCCAGCATCAGGTGCTCTCCTACTTTTTGTTGTTTCCATGGCATCCATCCTTGCACGCAATTCTCTCATCTCCCTTTCCATAGCTCTGTTGGCTATAGTTGGATCAACAAATCTTCTAGGAAACATTGTGCTGACATTTATCTTCCTCCCTATAGAAGTCAATTATGTACTCTTCTCTGACACCACTCTTGGTACAAACCCCCTTCCCTCCAAAGGATTGCTTGACCTCCCGGTCTTGGATCGTTTGAATGTCTAAGTTGGAGTGACTCCTTGGGTCCCCACATCACCCAAAATTATCTCACCCACACACCGAGATTCTTCCACAAGTGACCACAACTATGACTATGGGTCTGCCTCCTTCACAATTTCAGATTTTGGGGATATCCTGAATCCTCTCTTCACTCCTTCCCAAAGCACTAAGCTCTAAGTATCCTAACTTACGCCATGCATCTCCTCAGATTCAGTGACCCCACAATGGCTTGAATTTTGCGACTCGTGAAACTCTAGGATTTTCCCTTACGATATCCACTCTCCCAACTTGAGAACTCTTGGATCTTGTCACCACGTGTTCTCTTGTGGTAAACAGTCAATATTTAATCATGACTTCGAATTTCACGACCTGGCCTTCGTCAAGTTTCCAACTTCTCAAACTACAAATTGTCAAAATATTTCCCAGCTATCTTTTTTGCAGTTTTACCAGATCTAACAGTCTAGAATCGTTCTTCTCCTTCCGAGAATGAATCTTGCACTTGCTGGCTTCGACAAGAAATTCATGGTCTCCCTTCCTTGAAAACTTTTGTCGCTCTCCCTCCTAATCTTTCCTTCTTTGATTTGTTCCTCTGAACAACCTCTTCGACCCGTAGTCAAATTCTAGGCCTGTGCACACTTTGCAACAGACTTCTCTCCTCACTCACTTTGTGAAGGATTGCGCACTCCTTGCAATTATTATCCAACCTCTTTTAACTCCCTCGTGACTGAATCACACTGTCCTTCATGAGTCTTCGAGTCTAAAAAATATACTCTACACTCCTTGAAAAATTCAATGCACTCCTTGCATATGTATAACTTCCACTATCCCTTCTGAGCTTTAGAGTCGAAATAGACTCAGTCATGCACTCCTTGTGGACACTATGCACACTTTTCACTCGCTCATGGAAAATAAATACCTGGGACTTATCTATTTCCACAATAAATCATACATTCAACAAAGAAAATGCATTTGTTGGCCCTTAACCAAGTTTTGGGATAACCTTGGTCATTTTGACCTATTTTGGGACTTCGACAGCTAGTCAACGAAGGAGCGCCAAGCGAAGTAGAGATCACGGGATCTCGATCCACTTTTGGGTTTCTTTTAGGGTTTTGGGTTAATGTAATGGGAAAGGGATGTCGGCCCGTGGGTTTACCCACGCTTAGGCCCACTTTTGTAATGTATAAATAGATACTTAGGCAATGTAAGAATGGTTGATGGCTTAGTGCTAGTAGTTATATCTATGTGATAGGATGTGGATTGTAAATGCTCCATGCATGATTGTAAGAGGCTTGCAGAGCTAAGTGAAAGTTGTTGTAAGAGGTTGTAGAAGGCTTTGTGCTGAAGTACAAGGAAGAAGGATCTAGCAAGCTGCGTAGATCTTCTGTCCTGTGCGAAGTAAGGGTTTTGAGTGGCTTTGTGTTGTAACCTAATGCAGGAGCATCCCTCACGACAAGTAAAACCAACGTGAAAGCAGAAGACAGTTGGAAGACATCCAGCGCAAGTTTTTTGAATTTTTAAAATTTTCCCTTGAAGATGATGTGTTGAATATAAATGAGATCATTTATTTTAGGCACCTTGGTAAGAATGTAATCAGACCTTGAGCCATATGCTCTCGTCTGAGATAGACAGAGGCATTTATAGTAGTAGTTGCAGGTATATAGAATTAAATTCTTAGATTAGATAGTTTTAGAGTGCAGGAGGGAAACCGGATATAGACACCCTCATTTGTATTATTGTAACATTAAGCAATAGGAGTTAGAAGAATCTAGAGCATAGGAGAATAGCAGAGAGTTGTAGAAAACACCCATGTATAGATCTGGGATTAGTAGAAGAAGTTGATTCAGATTCATGGTTGTTGTGTTACTCTCTGTACATGTGTGTTGAATGCTCTAATATTTCTTCCTGTTAGGCATTTTTGTTATGTTGTGCGTATGATTTCATGTGTTAAGATAGAAATCTGAGAGGAGGTGAAGTGAGTTACGATTGTTTCTCTATCTGAGCCAGGAGATTCCTGCAAGGTGTGCAGTTGAATTCATCCGCAAGGAGTGCATTGATGAAGGCCCAGTAGTTGAACTCTTGTTCTCAAAGCTCTTAGAAGTGGAAGGGAAGTTGTTGAGTGCAGAGCGCAAGGAGTGCGTGCAAGTTCCTCTAAAAAATCAGAGTGGAAAAGCTCAGGAGGAGCAAGGCCTTTGGAACTATCGGAAGTTTGCGCAGACGATTTTCCGTGCTAAGAAGTCCTCGAGAAGGAAGGAGAGGAATCGACGGTCAGGATTCGAAGAGGAAGATTGACGAAATGCCGTCAGCCGTTAGATCTCGGGAAGTTGCGTAGGGTTTAAGCCCGAAGGAGCAAACGAGGAGTCCCAGAGGAGCCATCGGGATATCAAGGCCATCAGGGTTTTGTTAAGGCAGGGAATCGAGACCTTGTAGTTCCCGAAATCCCAAGGAAGGATCTCAGCCGTTGATCTCGGAAAGACACGTGTCAAGGAGCCAGGGAGTCATCGGTGTTCAGTTCATCGGAGAATCGAGGTTTCTGAGGACATAGAACTCTCGCTTATTGAAATCGCGATCCGCGATTTCTCGATGGGGGTTTTGAACCGTCCATCGGCGAGGACGCGTGGCAGGAGATCCTGACGAGTCGGAGTTTGGAGGCATCGGATTTTTCCAAGGTAAGAAACTCGTGCATGTTGAAATCGTGATCCGCGACTTATCGATAGGATCGGAGCCGTCCATCAGCGAGGACAGATGGCGAGAGATCCCGGAGAGTCGGAGTTCGGGATATCAGGGTTCTCGGAGTCGTGAAACACTTGCATAATAAAATCGCGATTCACGATTTCCCGACACAGCCAGAGCCATTCGATTTGAGGGACACGTGTCCAAGGATCCGAAGGAGTTGGGATTCGGCATTTCGGGGTTTCGGCATACAACAGAATCGTTGCACCAGAAATAGCGATTCCGCGATACCCGATAAGGCGACGAGGAATCGGTGACGTGGAGGAGAGAGAGCTCACACATGCCTCGAGGATCGACATTTCGAGATTCTCTAGGATGAGAAACTCACGACAGGAGAAGTTGCGAAATCCCGAAATGCGATGGTCCCACAGTCATTGCGTTTCAGTGGAGGACAGGTGTCATTCATATCGGGTTTCGGGACCTGGAAGGGTCTGTGAATGAGTGTAATTAAAATCATGAAACTTCGATACACGATTTCTCGATCACCACAGGAGTGTGGGCCATAGAGGCCAGAGTAAGGGACAAGTGTCAGAAGGTAAAACCTTGCCGTAAGTCAATGCCAGGTGGCATCGGAAATCGGAAAATCGGAAAACCCAAGGGTGTGAGTTCTATGCATTTCAATATTGTGAATTCTGAAACTCCGATAGGGGGAAAGGACCATGGTCTTGTGGACCAGCAGGTCACATGCGAAAAGGATTCAGCCAGAGGAGCTAAGGGTTGCAGAGGTGCCATCGGAGATCGGGAATCAGGGATTTGCGAGGCAAGTTGTTCGCGACCTCGTAAGTACCGATTTCCCGAGGAGGATTTTCCCGACAAGAGCAAGGAAGGTGTGAAGTGAACATTTCATCGGGTTTCAGGGAATTGGGAGACCCGAACCTGTGAGTGCAGGGCTCGCGATCACGCGAGGTATGATTTCCCGATAGGACAACGGGAAACCATAAAGAGCATCCTGTGGGTGTAGGAAAGTCCCGATAAGGGATCTGAAGAGTATTTCAGCTCTTCGGGCCAAAGGAAGAGAAGGTCCTGGTGGGAGCAGGCATGCCTGGGTGGCGTGTTTGCGTCAAGTGGTATCAGAGCATAGAAAATATTATTTGCTTTCTATAGCAGAAGACAAGGAGAATTCACCATGCCGCCAAGGAGAAGAGGCAGACAATCACCCAATCCAGAGGAGGAAAGGGAATTTTCCAGAGAAAGAGGTAGACAAGGATAGAATCCAGACATGGAGAGAGAAATACGAAATCTTCGTGCCAGAATGGAGGACATGGAGACATCACGGAGGCGCAAAGATGATGTAGGAGATGCCAGTGAATCCGAAGATGAAGAGGATGCTGGACGCGGAGGAGAAGAAATCCCAGCAGAAGATGCAGCCAATGAGCGTTTAATTAAGGCTATCGCTCGGATGAGTTAGAGAACAAAGATGGATATTCCAGCTTATGAAGGGAGTCTGGATGCAGAAGAGCTGCTAGACTGGATTAGAGCTCTTGATACTTATTTCGATTATGAAGACATCGAAGAAGACAAGAAGGTCAGACATGCCGTCACAAAATTAAAAGGACATGCAGCCTTGTGGTGGGATGAACTGTAAGCTAACAGGCATTGCCAAGGACAGTAGAAGATTAAGAGATGGGACAGGATGATTTCAAAGATGAAGGCAAAATTCATTCCTAGGGACTATCAAATTTCTCTGTTCAGGAGGATGCAGAACCTGAGACAGAAGCTGATGACAGTGAAAGAGTATACTGAGGAATTTTACAGGTTGAATATCAGAGCAGGTCATCGCGAAAGCAATGACGAAAAGGTGGCCAGGTATATGAATGGCCTGAGGTATGAAATTCAGGATGAACTAAATTTGGCGACCATCCGAACGGTGGAGGATGCATACCAATTGGCTCTAAAAGCTGAGGAGAAGTTGAGCCATAAACAAAGTCAGAGGGGCAGAGGCAGAAGTCATCCAAAAGGCAAATCGGTTGCCCAAGATAAATACCAGAAGCCCAAGGATGACTGGAAGAAACCTCAGAATCAGACAGAGAGAGGTGGAAGTTCGCAGAGGGGGCGATATGCTAAACAAAAAGAGCAGTATACTGAGCAGAGAGGAGGATATGCTGATAATAATAGGTTTCCTTGTACCAAAGGTAGAGGAAGAGGAAGAGGTGGAGTAATCACATGCTTCACGTGTGGAAAAAATGGGCACAAGTCCGTTGACTGTCCAGATAGGAAGAAGGATGGAGGAGAAGCTCACATCGTCGAGGCACAAAGGCGAGACGTTGAGGTAGAGTACGCTGAAGGTGGAAGACCGCTGGTGATGCGAAAATTCCTTTTGACACTGGAGAAGGAGATGGAGAATCCAGCACAGAGAAACAGTCTTTTTAGGACTGCTTGCAAGACCAAGGGTTGGGCATGCAAGGTCATCGTGGACAGTGGAAGTACCGATAATCTCGTTTCAACCGAGATGGTAGAAAAAATGGAGCTGGAGACAACAAATCACCCGAAACCATACAAAGTTTCATGGCTACAGAAGGGACATCAGGTAAATGTCACTAAACAGTGCTTAGTTGACATTAAGATAGGAGGATATAATGATAAGGTTTTATGTGATGTTATTCCTATGGATGTATGTCATTTATTACTGGGTAGACCATGGCAATATGATAGAAGTGTAATTCATGATGGGAGGAAGAATACATATACCCTAGAAAAGAATGGGAGAACTCATATGTTGTGTCCAATTGAACATAAAGAGGTGAAGCCAGAGGTAAAAAACATAGTACTTCTCATGAGTGGGAAGGAACTTCTTACAGAAGTTAAGAAGAAGGAGGATCCACAATTCTTTGTGATCAGAAAACCGAGAATTGTTCTGACTAGCACAAGAATGGACGATTTACCAGGAGAAGTTCAGGAACTGCTGGAAGAGTTCGTTGATATTTTAGTGGACGAAATACCTCATTCGTTGCCACCGATGAGGAGCGTGAGTCACCATATAGACCTCATACCAGGAGCTAGTCTGCCAAATAAAGTCGTGTACAAGTTGACGTCGCAGGAGAATGAAGAGGTTAAAAGACAGGTCCAGGAGTTGTTGGACAAAGGCTTGGTCAGGGAAAGCTTGAGTCTGTGTGATGTTCCAACAGTACTCAGCCCGAAGAAAGATGGAGGCTGGAGGATGTGCACTGATTCAAGAAAGATTAATAAGATAACTATCAGGTATAGATTCCCATTGCCGAGAATGGATGATTTGATGGATTGCTTAAGTGGAGCAAATTTTTTTTCAAAGATAGATTTGAAGAGTGGATATCATCAGATTCGTATGAGAGAAGGTGACGAATGGAAAACAACATTCAAGACAAACGAAGGTTTGTACGAATGGCTTGTCATGCCGTTTGGCTTGACGAATGCACCGAGTACCTTTATGAGGTTGATGAATGAAGTCCTGAAGGAGTTCATCGGAAAATTTGTCATCGTGTATCTGGATGACATATTGGTTTTCAGCAAGACAAAGGATGAACACTTGAAGCATTTGGCTATTGTGATGAAGAGATTACAGCAGGAGAAGCTGTTGATAAATATGAAGAAGTCCTCATTCATGAAGACGGAACTCATTTATTTGAGATTTGTTATTTCTGCAAATGAGTTGAGGATGGATCCAGATAAGGTGGAGGCAATTAAGAATTGGCCATCACCGAGAAATATTTTCGAGGTGAGAAATTTTCATGGATTGGCTAGTTTCTACCGGAAATTCATCAGAAATTTCAGTGGAATTAGCACAGCAATGATGGACACAGTCAAGAAAAGACATAAATCTTTTCACTGGACTGAAGAAGCTGAGAAGAGTTTCAAATTGTTGAAACAAAAGATTACAGAGCAACCGGTTTTCGTGTTGCCATATTTTCAGAAAACATTCCAGGTAAAATGTGATGCAAGCGGGTTTGCAATTGGAGCAGTCTTGAGCCAGGAAGATAGGCCGATTGCATATTTCAGAAAGAAGTTGAATGAGGCAAAAGAGAAATACTCCATGTATGATAAAGAATTCTATGCCATCATACAGGCATTGAAGAAATGGAGGCACTATTTGATTCCGAAAGAATTTGTTTTATATAGTGATAACCATGCATTACAATTTGTGACTCAGTCGGAAAAGTTGAATCAGAGGCATGTTAAGTGGGTTGAATACATGAAAAATTTCACTTTTGTGATAAAACATATTTCTGGTACTGCTAACAAAGTTGTTGATGCTTTGAGCAGGAAGTGTTTGTTGTTGCAGGAGTTCAAAGTCAGGACATTAGGCTTTGATGACCTTAAGGACATGTATGTAGATGATTCAGACTTCAAGGAAGCTTATGAAGCAGCTGAGAATCTAGTTCTCAGGGACAGAAGCTAGTGGATAGAGTATGTGATCCAGGACGGATTGTTGTTCAAAGGCAATCAACTGTGTATTCCAAATTGCTCCATGAGGGAGAACTTGTTGCAAAGCTGAGCAAGTCATACGTTTGGCTAGGGATGTGGTCAAAAGTCAATAAGTTTGTGGATAAATGCAGAATTTGCCAGCATTCAAAAGGAAGGAAGCAGAATGCGGGTTTTTATCAACCATTACCCACACCTGAGAAGCTGTGGGATGAAATTAGCATGGATTTTGTATTGGGATTACCGAGGACACAAAGAGGTGCTGATTCAATCTTTGTGGTAGTTGAAAGGTTTTCTAAGATGGCACATTTTATTCCATGCCAGAAAACCAGCGATGCGACTCACATCGCAAATTTGTTTTTCAAGGAGATTGTGCAACTCCATGGATTTCCAAAAAGCATAGTTCAAATAGGGACACGAAATTCATAGGGCATTTCTAGAGAACATTGTGGAAGAAGCTCAGGACTAGTTTGATGTTTAGTTCTGCTTATCATCCTCAGACGGATGGACAAACATAAGTAGTCAACAGAAGTCTGGGAGATTTGTTGAGGAGCTTGGTGACAGAGCACCATAGCAGTTGGGATAGCATATTACCGCAAGAAGAGTTTGCTTACAATGATTCAGTGAACAAAAGCACAGGGAAAAGTCCATTTCAGATTGTATATGGAATGCAACTGAGAGGGGTTTCTGAATTGAGGGATTCAGGATAGACTGATACTAGCAGTGCTAGTGCAGGAGAATTCGTTGAAGCGATGATGGAACTTCACAGCCAGGTGAAGGAGCGACTGTTGAAGTCAAGTCAGGAGTATAAGCGCAGAGCAGATCAGCATCAGAGACAACTTCAGTTCGAAGTTGGTGATCTGGTTCTAGCACATTTGAGGAAAGAAAGGTTCCCGAGGGGAACATACAACAAGCTGAAGATGAAGAAAATTGGGCCATGCAAGGTCTTGAAGAAAATGGGACAGGATGCTTATGAAATTGAGTTACCAGATGGCATTGGAATATCTCTGATATTCAACGTTTCGGATTTATATCCATATAAAGCTGATGAAGCAGGAGAAGAAGGTGATGATCAACTAGAGGTCCAGTGGCAGAAGCAGATGCCAGTTGCAGAGAATCCACAGATGGAGCAGATACTGAACAAACGAGTGGGTAAGAAAACCAGGAGGAAAGAATATTTTGAATATTTGGTTAAGTGGAAGGGTCATCCAGTTGAAGATGCCAGCTGGGAGACTGAAGCAGAGATTTAGAAGCATGGACATACTATGCAGGAGCTCATGGATAGGAGCCCATGCAAATTTTCAAGCGAGGGAGTATGATGCAAGAGCATCCCTCACGACAAGTAAAACCAACGTGAAAGAAGAAGACAGGTGGAAGACGTCCAGCGCAAGTTTTTTGAATTTTCAAAATTTTCCCTTGAAGCTGATGCGCTGAATATAAATGAGATCATTTATTTTAGGTGCCTTGGTAAGAATGTAATTAGACCTCGAGCCATACACTCTCGTCTGAGATAGACATAGGCATTTATAGTAGTAGTTGCAGGTAGATAGAATTAAATTCTTAGATTAGACAGTTTTAGAGTGCAGGAGGGAAACTGGATATAGACACCCTCATTTGTATTATTGTAACATTAAGCAACAGGAGTTAGAAGAATCTAGAGCATAGGAGAATAGCAGAGAGTTGTAGAAAACACCCATGGATAGATCTGAGATTAGTAGAAGAAGTTGATTCAGATTCATGGTTGTTGTGTTACTCTGTACATGTGTGTTGAATGCTCTAATATTTCTTCCTGTTAGGCATTTTTGTTATGCTGTGCGTATGATTTCATGTGTTAAGATAGAAATCTGAGAGGAGGTGAAGTGAGTTACGATTGTTTCTCTATCTGAGCCAGGAGATTCTTGTAAGGTGTGCAGTTGAATTCATCCGCAAGGAGTGCGTTGATGAAGGCCCAGTAGTTGAACTCTTGTTCTCAAAGCTCTCAGAAGTGGAAGGGAAGTTGTTGAGTGTAGAGCGCAAGGAGTGCGTGCAAGTTCCTCTGAAAAATCAGAGTGGAAAAGCTCAGGAGGAGAAAGGCCTTTGGAACTATCGGAAGGCTGCGCAGACGATTTTCCGTGATAAGAATTCCTCGAGAAGGAAGGAGAGGAATCGACGGTCAGGATTCGAAGAGGAAGATTGAAAAAATCTCGTCAGCCGTTCGATCTCGGGAAGTTGCACAGGGTTTAATCCTGAAGGAGCAGACGAGGAGTCCCGGAGGAGCCATCGGGATATCAAAGCCATCGGGGTTTTGTTAAGGCAGGGAATCGAGACCTTGTAGTTCCTGAAATCTCAATTAAGGATCTCAGTCGTTGATCTCGGCAGGACACGTGTCAAGGAGCCAGGGAGTCATCGAGGTTCAGTTCATCAGAGAATCGGGGTTTCTGAGGACATAGAACTCTCACTTATTGAAATCGCGATCCACGATTTCTCGACGGGGGTTTTGAACCGTCCATCGGCGAGGATGCGTGGCAGGAGATCCTGACGATTCGGAGTTTGGAGGCATCAGAGTTTTCCAAGGTAAGAAACTCGTGCATGTTGAAATCGCGATCTGCGACTTCCTGATAGGATCGGAGCCGTCCATCAGCGAGGACATGTGGCGAGAGATCCCGGAGAGTCGGAGTTCGGGATATCGGGGTTCTCGGAGTCGTGAAACACTTGCATAATAAAATCGCGATTCGCGATTTCCTAACACAACCAAAGCCGTTCGATTTGAGGGACACGTGTCCAAGGATCCGAAGGAGTCGGGGTTCTGCATTTCGGGGTTTCCGCATACAACGGAATCGTTGCACCAGAAATCACGATTCCGCGATACCCGATAAGGCGATGAGGAATCGGTGACGTGGAGGAGAGAGAGCTCACACGTGCCTCGGGGATCGGCATTTCAGGATTCTTGGGGACGAGAAACTCACGACAGGAGAAGTCACGAAATCCTGAAACGCGACGGTCCCACAGTCATTGTGTTTCAGTGGAGGACAGGTGTCATTCGTATCCGGTTTCGGGACCTGGAAGGGTCTGTGAATGAGTGTAATTAAAATCGCGAAACTCCGATACGCGATTTCCCGATCACCACAGGAGTGTGGGCCATAGAGGCCAGAGTAAGGGACAAGTGTCGGAAGGTAAAACCTTTCCGTAAGTCAACGTCAGGTGGCATCGGAAATCAAAAAATCAGAAAACCCAAGGGTGTGAGTTCTATGCATTTCAATCTCGTGAATTCCGAAACTCCGATAGGGGGAAAGGACCGTGGTCTTATGGACCAGCAGGTCACATGCGAAAAGAATTCAGCCGGAGGAGCTAAGGGTTGCAGAGGTGCCATCGGAGATCGGGAATCGGGGATTTGCGAGGCAAGTTGTTCGCGACCTCATTAGTATCGATTTCTCGACGAGGATTTTCCCGACAAGAGCAAGGAAGGTGTGAAGTGAACATTTCATCGGGTTTTGGGGAATTCGGAGACCCGAACCTGTGAGTGTAGGGCTCGCGATCACGCGAGGTCCGATTTCCCGATAGGACAACAGGAAACCATAAAGAGCATCCTGTGGGTGTAGGAAAGTCCAGATAAGGGATCTGAAGAGTATTTCAGCTCTTCGGGCCAAAGGAAGAGAAGGTCCTGGTGGGAGAAGGTGTGCCTGGGTGGCGCGTTTGCGTCATAACCAATTGAAGACACTAATAAAGAAGAAGAGTTGGTGGATGTATCCCTAGGGAGGGGGTGAACCACATAAATCTATGTAGTATGCTTTATGCTTTGACTTGATGTGTTTGTCTCTTCCATTGCTAAGTGCTTTGACTTGATGTGTTTGTCTCTTCCATTGCTAAGTGCTTTGATATATTTAGATAGATCTACTTAGGCTTCATGCTTCTTAGATGTGTATGAATGTTAGATATGATGTGTATGAAGATGCTTAGTGTTGATCTACTGGATATGATCTATTTTACTGTTGCTAAGTGCTAAAATATCTTAGATCTAAGTGAATGTTGAGTTTCTCTGTGCTATCTGCGAAGTATAAGAAGGGTTGAATATTGATGAATAATCGATGTTAAGTGTGCTATAAGGATATAATCATAGATCTATGTCCCAGCTAAGGTTGCAGACACCTGAGTATTGCAACCACCCCTGCCTCTACCTCGGGTGAGACTTCATCTGCTTCACAGGTGTTTCCGAAAGGGCTGATAGTTAGGGCTTTGTTGGTGCGCTCTTGAGAATTGAACCCTGGGTCTACCCATGTGCCAAAAAATGGTTCTGTTGTCGGGACCTGAAACTGTGATTGCTAGGAACTAGAGAAGAAGAAGCTTTGTGCAAAGAAAGCTTTGTGTGTAGATTTGTTTCCCTAGTGCGCAGTGTTCTACTTAACCTGTGAATCTTTGTGCCAATAAAGAAAGGTCAGATATGAAAAAAAGAGATCAGATCTGCAAGAAAAGAGGTTGATACTGAAGAAAAGAAGCAAGATCTGAACGCTTTGTATTCTAAGAAAGGTAAAAGTGGGATTTTATGATTAAAAGAGGTAATATCTGTAAGCTCTATGCTCTGATAAAGGTAAGAAAGTTCTATATATGAAACCTTTGTACTCTATAGAAGTCAGATAAGTGGGAATTTTTGTTTCTAGAGCATGGATCTAGGTATTTTTGATAGATTATGTCCTAGCTTGAAGACTAGGGCATTGTTAGATGAAAAAAGGTTTGATATGAATAGATCTGATAAGAATAGTGATAGATATGTTATACCTATGCATAGAAAGAATGTTTGGACTAACAAATGGATGCAGGATCCTAGAAAGAATTTGTTGCAGATTGGCCCCTATGATCTTGGTGTGAAGTACAGAAGAGGTTGGGGATCAGTTACAAGAAAGAGAGGATTAACTCTCTGTTACAGTTGTAGGAAACTGGGACATCTAGCTAAGGACTGCCCTGGTGGAGGACCCAGTTGTCTTTGTTGCAAATCTTTGGACCATGAAGTATTGGATTTCCCCAGAATGATTGCTAAGATTTAAAGAATGAATCTACATGAAGAAAACCCTAGGACATCCCCAGAAATAGCAGAACCTCAGAATTAGAGAAAGTATTAATTCATATGAAAGAAACCCTGAATGAACACCGACATGTCAGATTATCAGAGATATTTAAAGAAAAAGAATGCATCAAATTAAGGATAGGGGACTTCGACATTGATTGTGTTCTAGATGAGGAAACACAGATGAATATCATGACAGAGAGAACATAGGAATATATACATGATCCCTTCACTAGGAGGAATAGGACTCTTCATAGGAAAATTGGTAAAACCTATGTGGAAGGCTCACTCAGATATCTACGAATGTTAATGGAACTTCGACTGAAGAATATTTTGAGATTATTAAATTTATTGAGGACAACGCCCATTTTACTATGTTACTTGGAAAACCTTGGATTAACATAAATCACGTTAGATGGAAGGAAGAAGAAGAATTTTTGAAATAGAAGAAACAAGGATTAAAAGATTTTATGACCAAGAAGATTGCATAGTTGATTGAAGAACAGAAGAATAGATCGAAGCTCCTTGACACTAGAAACCCCAATGTCGAAGATCAAAGAGTGTTAGAAGGCTCGCAAAATACTGAAGCACCTGTCCCAGAGAAAGAAGAATTATTACCCCGGAGAGGATCTCAACAGCGCGTAGTGACTATGCTAAAGAAGATAGGAATCGAAACGGAAAAAGATAGACCGAGTTGAAGATTACTGGGAAGAAGGATAGAAAGTTAAGTAAGAAGAGGGTGAAGATTGAAAATTTATAGGAGATTCCAGATGGAACATCACAGAAAGAAAACTTGTAGAATCTAAGCTTCGTCGGGATATCAGAACAACGACCTGTGGCACTTCGCCGTGGCGAAGCAATATAGCCATTGGATGGATATAACCATTTGACTTCCGTCCCGAATGGATAGAAAAGCATTAAAGGATCACCACCAGACCGTTGGGCCTCGCCATAACGGATATATCAATGTTAATGGAAGCTTCATACCCGTTGCAAGTAGACCGTTGTCGAATTTCTTATTTAGTTAGTCGTGCCATGACCAAAGAACACTTTTTCCAACCGAGAATCCAATGCCTGTAGAACTAGTGGTTGTTGTGATCTGATTTCTCATCATAGTGCAGTATCTGAGATCATCATGACCTCGATTATTTTTCCCAAGAGCGCATGTCCGACGAGCTCACCGCAGTTGAAGAATTCGTCACAGAGGTCCTCCTTGATTTAATGACTAAGAGATTCATGTCATAAAGAGGAGTGTCCACTGGAGTCCAAGCATCATCAACAAAAGGAGTATAAGCTTCTCCATCCACTTCTCAAGCTGGACCGTCCCGACAGGTCGATGAGAAGTGAATGAAGCATAAGGATGATCTTGCGAATGCTAAACTGATTCTGAGCATTTTTCCCACTTACCTACCCCCTCTACTGTTGGCAAATATTTAACAGACAGCGAATTTCATAAGTACAGGAAGAGAGAATCGCATAAGAACAGGAAGAATGTACAGAGGATTGTTTGCAAATATTTAACAGACAACAAATGCTTGTCATTGATGGAAAGTACAAAAGTGAAGATGGCATGAGTACAGGAAGTTTGTAATCGACAGGCAAACAAAAGATAAGTTCAGAGAGGTCGAATGATCAAAGGCGAATGATCGAAGGCAGCGAATGATCGAAGGAAACACAACATTGATTGAGTAATCGAAGAATATCTGATCATTGAAGAGGAGGACAAATCTCAGCTGTCACATCCAAGTGCAGGATCCGACCATCGTTGGATCAAGAAGAACCCGCACGTCTTTTAAGGTACAAGGAGAAGCGAGCGTAATCACGATATGAAAAATCGCGACTTAATCTGAGCCGTCAGATCAAGGTTTGATATGGACCGTTGTTTCCAGCCCATGTCAGAGTTTTGGGGAACGAGAGTTGGAGATGTCAAAGTTTCTTAACATATGGAATCCCGATATCGCGATATGCGAAATCGCGATTTAATCTGAGCCGTCAAATTAAGGTTGAATCTGGACCGTTGATTCCAGTACATGTCAGAGTTTCGGGGATCGAGAGATGGAGATGTCAAAGTTTCTTAACATAAGGAATCCCGATATCGCGATATGCGAAATCGCGATTTAATCGCAGCCATTGAATCGAGATCAGATCTGGACCGTTGATCTGACCCCATGTCAAAGTTTCGTGAATCGGGACTTTGAAGTGACAAAAACACTGGACATCAAGGATGTCGAAATCACGATATGCGAAATCGCGATTTAATCATAGCCGTTGAATAAAGATCAGATTTGGATCGTTGATCTAACTCCATATCGAAGTTTCACGAATCGCGACATGGAGAGGCAAAGAACCCAATGCAAGAAGAATGTCGAAATCGCGATTCAATCGTAGCCATTGAATCAATCGCATCTGGACCATTGAATCATAGGACATGTGGCAAGTGATCAAAATTTCGCTGAATTGGGGTCAACGAAGCATAGTGTATAAAATCACGAAATGAGAAATCGCGAAAGCGCTTTTTTGCATAGGCGCTTGGTTATGACCATAGTCTTATTGGGGAAGGAGCTAGTGCAGAAAATTTGTGCATCGGGACTTCGTAAATTGCGAAATGAAGTGTCGAGACACTTAGCACAGGATTGTCGAAATGCCGAAACCCGATTTAAAGGCAATGTTAATAAAGTTCATCCAACGGCGCAGAATATGATCGAAGGGTTACTGTTCTCTCTCTCACAGTTAACTTTTCAGTTACAAATATGTTAGTGAAATAGACTCATGATTTCCAAACAGTTGGTGTTTCAGTTGCTTGGACTGTGGTCTGTCATTTTCTGAAGATAATGTGAAGTGGAACTGTGTGGAGGGGATTATAAAAGAAAATGAGACAGATTGTGTCTGGTTAATCATTCTGCATGAAAAATAAATGAAGCTGTAAGAAAGGGAATACAAGAGCATGCACAGTGTGAGATTGAGAAGATTAGCAGTGTGAGATAAAGCTCAGAAAAGTGTAACAAATGACGAAGAAAACATGAAGTAGAGAAGAATGACAGAACGAGTTGATGCAGAGCAGACCTGTTGAACAGACAAAGGAAGAGAAGAACAGAAGAACAGTTTGTAGAAGACCGGATTTACAGAACAAAGAAAGATTGGTAAGAATTGATTCATCTGCATAGTTGACTTCTTATTTATTTATTCTATTCTAGGGAGGTTGGGAGGTGCTCAGGAGGACTTTTTTCCTCATAGGTTCAAGTGAGAGCTTGAACACAGGAAGTTGTAGCTTCCATCTGGTTGCAGCCAGAAAAATCAGGGTGGCAGGGTGGTGCAAGGGAGAACAAGTGTTCTCTGTTATACAGGTTGGAGCCTGTGTAACTGGAAGTTGGTGCTTCCATCCAGTTGGTGCTGGAACATATAGGGAGTTGGTGCTTCCTTCTAGTGGGTGCTAGAGAAACCAGAGAGTTGGTGCTCTCAAACAATTTGCAGCTTGTAAAACAGAGGTAGCAGACTCACATTGAGTTGGTGCTCAATTAAATATGATGTACAGAACTTAAAAGACTGCCTATCATTTCGAAGAAGAAGAGGTTTTCTCCCTTTATGGGTTTCCTCGTGAAAATCTGTCTCTGTGTATACCTTGTGTGTGACTGGTGTTTTTTACTTTTACTGTCCATATGTTGTATAATGTTGATTATCACTTGAAGAAATATTAAGAATATTTTAATAGACTTAAAATTGTTTAAGCTCAAGGACAACTGATTCACCCCCCCCCCTCTCAGTTGTATTAGTAATTTCAACAACTGGTATCAGAGCAGGTTCCTTTTATTTAAAGGTAGATCTGTAAGCTTAAACATGACAAGTCATGAAGGGACTTCAGCCTCTAAGCCCCCTCTATTTGATGGAACAAATTTTTCCTTCTGGAAGATTAGAATGAGAACATATTT
>ML797975.1:30617-79189 GCA_009831015.1 Picea engelmannii | reverse complement strand
ATGAAAACAAACTGGTATGTACAATGAGGATTTAGAAACACATTATTTCATGAAGTGTTTAAGATGCTGCCCATTTACAGGGGCATTGAGAATGTCTTGAGAATGTCTCCATCTAGGTTTTATAATAACCAAGCATTTTTTCCTTCAAAGGCCGAAATCCTGTATGGGCCAAACCAGATCGGATCAAATTTGCCATGTTTTCTAGTGTCCTCTTTCTTGGCTTCCCATTTTAGGACCAAGTCGCCAAGGAGGAATTCTTTATCTTTAACTTTCTGATCGAATAAGGCCTTCATTTTATCCTGATATCTTTGCAACCTTTCATTTACTTCGGCCCTATTTTGCTAAACTTCGACCAGCTAGTTTATCCTTCTGGTAACGTCATTGGGTTCTTCATTTGAATCCTGCCAGAGTTTCATTACTGGAAGAGAAAGGTTTATTGGTAAAATGACATCAGTGCCATATACCATATGGAAAGGGGAAATCCCAATTGATCTTTTAGTACTTATTATGTTGGCCCATAGAGCATATTTTAAATGGATATGCCACACTTTCTTGTTTTCAGTCAAAACCTTTTTTATCATGGTAATTAGGCTTTTTTTAGATGATTCAACCAGACCATTACCTTGTGGATAGTAATTTGTGCAGTGTCCTATTACGATGCTATATTTTTGGAAAAAATTTATCATGGCCATTGACTTAAATTCTTGCGCATTATCAGTGACTATCTTTCGAGGACAACCAAACCTGGATAAAATATTATCTTCCAAAAAACTGATTACTACCGAATCAGTTGCATTTCTTGTGGGGATAGCTTCCACCCATTTAGTGAAATAATCAGTAGCAGTTAGGATCCATTTGTGCTGCGCACTGGAGTGTGGATGGATTTCTCCAATGAAATCAAGTCCCCATTGCTGAAACGGGGCTTCGGTTTTAACTGGAATAAGGGGAAAATTCAGGACCTTCTGTTTTCCTGCGAACAACTGACAAGGGACACAATTTAGGACTTTAGTGTTCACCTCTATGAACAATTTGGGCCAGTAATATCCAGTTCTTAAGATTTTATAAGTTGTTTCTCACCATGCATGATGTCCTCCACACACTCCGACATGGAATTCATCCATAACCCCTTCTGTTTCAGTTTCGACTAAACACCTCAGTAGGAAACCCAAGGGATCTTTCCAATACAATTTAGCATCTATGATACAGTATTTTACAACATGTAACTTTAGCGTGCTAGCTTTAGATAGGGTTAACTCACTAGGACATTGAAGCATAAGTAGGTAATAGACGATGTCGCGATACCAGGCCGAAGTAGAAAATTTGTCTTGAATTTTGGTTGTAGGTGCAGTGACATCAAGCTCGTCTATTTCCAGGAATCCCTCATTCTCTTGCAGCTGATTTATCCCAAGTGTTTTTGAATTTGATTCGGCAAGCAATTTGGCCAAACCCTGACCTTTGATAATTTTAGTTGGTTTGACTTTTAGGTCAAACTCCTGGATCTTAGCTAACCACCTGCCTCTTCTTCCATCGTTGTCTGGTTGCACAAGGATATCCTTAACATAGCTAGAGGGTACATAAGCAATGATATTTGAGTGCAACACGTAAGTTCTGAAATCCTTGAGATATTTCACCATTGCATAGGCCTATTTCTCCAATATATCATATTTCAACTCAGCATCTCTGATACTTTTGCTAAAAAACGCAATAGGCTTCTCAAAACTTTCCTCGTTTTTCTATAACAATACAGCTGCGATAGTATGGTCTGAAGCAAAAGAAAAATAAAAAACTCTTTTGTGTAATATGGACTTGCCAGGACCGGTGCTTCACTTATTACTTTCTTGATGCATTGAAATGATGCTTTGGCTTCGCTCGTCCATCTCACCTCGCTGTCCTTTTTGAGCATATATGTTATCAATTTTACAATTTCAGCAAAGTTAGGGATGAATCTCCTCAATAAAATTATTTTTCCTAAAAAATACTGAATTTCTTTTACATTTCTAGGAAAATTTATAGTATCTATTGCATCAACCCTTTTTGGATCGATTTTGATTCCATCTTTAGACACGATATGGCCCAAGAGTTTACCTTCTTGAATTGCGAAATGAGATTTCTTGGGATTGAGTGACAAACCAAATTTTCGACATTTCTCAAAGGTTTGTTTAAGGTGCATTAGATGTTCTGCATAAGATTTGGAGAATACAGTCAGGTCATCAAGATAAATAATGACAAACTTATCTCTTTCACCCACAAAAGAGATATCCATGGCTTGCTAAAAAGTTTCCCCTGCATTCATTAAACCAAAAGGCACTTTATCATACATAAAAGTACCCCAAGGGGTAGTGAAAGAAGTTTTTTATTTATCGTCATGATGCACTACGATCTGATTGTAACCTGAAAAACCATCAATCATAGACATTTTGTTATATCCAACTATTTTTTTTAAAACATTATCCATCTTAGGTAATGGGTAATTGTCTTTGAGTGATGATCAATTCAGGTTTATGAAATCGACACACAGTTTGATCTCACTGTTTTTCTTTCTCACTAGGACTAAATTAGCTACCCACTCAGAATATCTCAGTGGAACTATGATTTTAGCATCTAGGAGTTTTTTGACTTCTTTTTCTATCACCGGTAATAGGATAGGGTTAATCTACCTGAGTTTCTATCTAAAAGGTTTGATGCCTAGTTTTAGTGGAATTTTATGTTCCATGATACTCATATCATAAGTTCTCAACTCGTCATAAGACCAGGCAAAAACATCTTTGTATTTTTTAAGCAATTCAACATATTTACTCTTGATTTTGGGAGACAGGTACCTGGATACTTTAACTAATCTAGGACTCTCTTTGGTACCTATATTGCAATATTCGACCTCTTCCGAATGAGGCTGTAAGGTAGTCTTCAAAGGGATGTCATCATGATTAAAGAGCCTTTCTAAGGGAATCAGACCCTTGGGTATCTGATTATTTTTTAAAACAAGCATACGGTGATTAGCGATTTTATCTTGGAACTCTCGAGGGTCTTCCCCTTCCTGCATGATCCAAATAGGATCATTTTGGTTCTCTTGGTCAGCATGCATTTCGGCGAACTCGTCTACTGTTTCTAAAAAAATTCGGAGTTGTTCATCATCCTCAAAGACTTGTCAATGTTGTATGTTATTCAGTATGGAAGGCCTATGTCTCATTTGTATATGATATTTTAGTTTGAAAGCAGTGGGAGGTGCGAAAGTCGAAGTAGCTTTGGCTAAAGCATCTTCCTGTTGATTTTCTGCTCTCGGAACGAAGCGAATATTAACAGAGGAGAAAAAAAATTCGATTAGGTCCCAAACAAAATTTCGATATGACCTTAACCTAGGATGTTTGGCCTAGTACTGGAGATTAACCTATTTCACGATCAACTCTGCATCACCAAAAACTTCCAAGTTTTTAATTTTCATTCTCCTAGCGGCCTCTAACCCTAACACCAGATCTTCGTACTCACATACGTTATTAGTGTGGTCAATGTTCCACTGTAGCCTATAAGAGAAAGGGATAATGAATTGGTTATCAGGTGCCACAAAAATTACTCCAGCCCCAGCTCCAAGATAAGATGAGGCACCGTCAAAAAACATTTTCCAAACACCAGTGCTATATATATCATGTTCTATTTGTTCTTTTTATTTTTTATTTCCTGTACAACTTTCTTCTATACATGTGTCAACATCATCATCTATAGATAATATACAATTACCTAAGTCCTGATCAACAATATATATAGGATAATTATTTCAGCTGAGAGGGTCACTAAACATAAATGCTAACTTGGTTTCCCTATACAATCGCGTGAACTGTCCTCCGAAAACGAGAATTTTTCCATACGTCATATCAAGTTGGAGGGAACCTCCAAGTTTAGCACCCCAGGATCGGGACAAGAGCATGCCATATTTTGGGGGTATATCTGCAACAGCTACATCCATTAAAACGCTTTTCGCAGAAACATGTGCAAGGTTTATAACTAAGTCCTTTATCATGACTATACACTTGAATTTCCTCGAATCAAATGAATATAAATCTCCATAAGGCCTGGTGATTTCAAGGCCGAGTATGTCCATGATTTCTTTAGGCATCACATTGTAAGAGGCCCCAAAATCTAACATGTAGTTATGGAGTAGATGGTCGAAAACAGTCAAAGTGATGTAGAAAGGGGCAATAGTGTCTCTGGCACCTTCGAAGTGTGGGCCGAAAATTATGTTAGGCTTATCATCTTCTAAGTTTATAACATTGGCTTGACTTTCATTTTCCGAAAAACTAATCATTTTAGCAAAAAAAATTCGGTATATAGGGTTTTTGGCCAGTTTGACAAGGGGAATAGGGATTTTGATCTTATTGATTTCATTCTCTAGATTACAAATTCCAATGGTTTTGTCAATTTCCATGGTTTGAGTCTCCAGCCCTTTCTTTTCATCTTTCCTTGGTTGAGGGGCCTTTGTTTCGGTAACAGGGGTGTCCAGTTTCTGTGTGCTTAAGGGTGGCATTTCCGTTGTCTTTGTTTTAATAGACTATATGTTAGCGGTCTTAGTCCCTTCAATCTATTTTTCAATGATTTTTGAAACTGCTTGGTCTTTTTCAACCCTCAGAAGTATCTTTTTAACTAGAGATGTTGTGGAAACTCTGTTTCTAGGTCTTAGGTTATACTTCTGGTGGAGCTCAGCCATTATACCATCCGCTATTCCCTAATAGGTTGAATCTTCCAAAACACTATTGTTCTTGTTACTCTCAGTCCTATACTCTGTAGTCAAATAATTTTCATAATCGTGTCTTGTTATTTAAGGTTGTAAGCAATCATCGCCAAGATTGTTCATATCCTCTTCTAACTCCTCGAAATACTCCAAGTCTTGTCCTCCTATAAAGTTTCCATTTTTAAAAGGGGTTTGGATTTTTTCATCTTCATTCTTAATTTGTTTTTGGTGGTTTTGAGGATTAGGGTTCTTCCTGAACTCCCTTTTAGGGTAATGTTCATTCTTAGCTTGATCTATTTCCATACTCGATATTTTATTTGACATTTCTTTGATGATTCTAGCCATATCATCCATTTTTTCTTCTAAAGATCTTCCTGATCTAGAGGGTCCTCCTTGCTCCCTGTATCTCCTGACTTCTTTGTTTCCAGTCTCAAATTTGCATTTCAGCTTCCCTGATGCCATTATGTTAGATTCGATTTCCAAGGCATCATCTTTCATCTTGGTGAGATCTATTGATATTCTCTCCCTTAATAATAGGGCGAAGTCGGGGTCAAAAGCTCCAGCAAAAGTCACTTTCACTGCAGGTTGTGAGGGTTTGACCTCGATTGGATCTTATTGTACAATTTATTGAATCATTGGGTAAAATCAAGAACTGATTCAGAGTTTTTCTTTCGAAGAGCTCCAAATTTGGTTAGATAATAAAGATGGCATTTCCTCTCACCCCACTATCTGATAAAAGCATTTTCAAGTTCATCGTATGACGGTATAGATCCAGCTACTAGGCCTCGAAACTAGGTTCTTATTTTCCCTTCAAAGGTTTGAACCAAGAGTCCAGAGTAAACATCTTCATGTTCCTATCCAAGTATGTCAGTGAATTGATCGAAAAAAATTATGTGTTCAGCGGTCGTTAAATCGCCCTCTCCCGTGAACTTGGGCAGGTTTTTCATGTAATTTTCTGGTAAATCATGGAGAGGGACTGGTAGAAATAGAGGGGCATATCTTGCATAAACCTTTGCAAATATCCGAAGAGGTAGTGCTTGGCCGCCTGCTCCTTGTCCTGGACCACCTACGATAGCACCTCCTGCCCCACCTCCTCTGGCTGTGGCCATTGTGGATTTAACGGTTAGAGTTTGGGGGTTATAAGGAAAGGTTTAAAGAAATCGGTTATAGATGGGGAGGAAACTTGAGAAAGAGGAGCTTGGAGAATGTGGATTGGTTCCTTCAGAACCACAGGGTGAGAATATAGGAGAATCAACAGAAGTTGAGTTGAGATATATAGGATAATTGTTTGATTTTTGAGAGGTGGGAAATCGAACCTCGAGAAGCGAGGGAGAGTCGGCCGCAACATGAAGTGAGGTAGATCTTCGTTCTCTATTGGTGTGGGAAACGACTGAGAAAGCTTCGGTCTTAAAAGCAGGAAGAACCAAATCTGATTCAGGGGATGTAACTTTATCAGCGGAGTATTTCCCATAAGGGGGTGAAATGCCACCGTGTTGATCTTCAGAGTCAGACTGTGTAAATTTAGGTTGATAATTTTTATTTGTCAATGAGATTCTGTCGAAAGTATCTTCTTGATTTTAGAATTTTTTCTGGGTTGGAAAAAGGCGAAATCTGCTTGTCATCTGGATTCTTCCTGGTGTTCTTTTAGTTAAGAGCCAGTTTAAACAATGTGGAGTTGCCAAGTGAAAGATAAAGGTAGCCTTAGAAGGTTTTCAAATTTTGTTCACTATCAAAGAAGGAAAGTGTCAATGTCGTTCTTCCCAGGGAAAAAGCTTCGTTTCTCCATTCCCCAGCAACAGCGCCAAAAATATGTTGTTCCTAAGTTTATACTTTAAGGCTCTAAAGTATACTGTCAAGGCATCTGAAAAGATAAAGGAAGTTGAGGACAGAAAAATCAATGATTAAAAGGTGAGGGTTATAATTGGTTTCTCAACTATCTCTGTCGAAATTCCCAGTTTTCCTGAATGCTGATATCTCTCTCAATTGTTGCCCATGAACGTTCTAACTCAACCCGGTTACTTGTTGTTTGTAAGATAGTGTTAAATAAATTTAGAGCGATGTTGGTTTGATCCGAAAGACCGGGTTCAATGTTAGGTTGCCTTGAAACTAGTACTGTCATGAAGGATAAAGGTAAAGAAGATACAATTCTGTGTTTTCTTTTTAGGCTTCGTTATCTCTATTTCACAATGTAAAGAGAATGATTGTAAAACACAAATTAATAGGATGACTAAATTTTAGGCCATTTCTTGTATCTGAGTTAAATTTAAAGGAAAGGAAACATGTATGATATGAGGAAAAACATAAAGCTATTAACAAGGTGAGACATCAATTTAAGAAGAATCTCACGTTGTAACAGAAGACTACGAAACAAGAAAAATATTAATGAAGCATATGATATTGAAATCTAAAAATTTATAGGTCTTGTATCTGCTGATAATCGATATAGAGGAAAAATTGTAAATGATTTAAATAACAAGAATAATAATTTCCACAGTAGGGGTTGTACTAAATTGTATCCAAGCATTCATCAATTATATATATGAAAGAAAATTGAAAAGACAGGGGAACACATAACTCAGACGTGACAAAATCTGGAATCTTCAATCTGCATTTCTATTAATTCAGAGTCTCTTGAAAATTACTTCGTAAAAATGCCTTTTTAGAGAAAGAAAAAATCCTTATTTCAGTCTTCGCTCCTTATATTTATTCAAGGTCATCAATACTTGATGGTTAGCAATCTCCTACTTTTTAGGAGAAAAATAGTTACAAAACTACAACCTTAACCGTTGCATGATTTACTTTTGTTTGTCTATCATTACAATAGTATAAGCTTTCAAACGATACTTCATTGTTTAGTTGAAGTCTCTCCCTGCTTTGATGCTATACATTCAAATACATTTCTCCAGAAAATGAACAAAATTTCTAGGAGGTGTTGGAAGATCCTTAGTCTCAAACAGATAAAACTTTCTTTGTACCTTTGGAAACTGGTCTTCAAAACCTTTATCGACAAACTTGATCACTTGCAATTTTAAATTGGGTTGTACCAACCATCTTTCTATTAGGTTGGCATCGATTTCCTTCAACTATGAAATGTCCACCTGAATCTCCTTCAAGCCCTCTTTGCATTTCAACTGTTGTTTCACAATGTTTACCTGCCCCAGTGGCTCAGAGCAATCATTTCTTTCAATACCTAACTCTTTCTTATCCAAAGAATCAAAGATTCCCTCACAGTCGTCTTTGATTTCTTTGATTATCTTCTTTTTTTCGGATATATTCATTTCCCATACCTTGAGCATGATGTCTCCTCTTATTTGTTATGTGACATAAAGCTTTAGATTTTTTGACATCTCTTTGTTTCTTGAACATGAAACTGCTTTCTGGAAGGTATTCCTTGCTCCTTTAGCCTCCTTTTCCAGTAAAATACTATTATCAAGGGATTTTCTTAACTCGTGAAAGTAATTATGGATGATCTCTATTTTGGAGATCCATTTTTGTTCCCCGGCTTCTATCTTTGTAAGTGCTTCCAGCGAGAGGGTCTGGAAAGCCTTTAAGCCTACAACCCACCTTATGTCAAATATAACTTAGCCTATAGTTGTTTTATGAGCTCCTTTTGCTGAGTAACCTGCACCTAACTTGCTTGTATCCTCTGGTTCATTTCATCTAGGTTTGATTTGAGTGATTGAATTTCTTTCCTTTCAATACCTCTGGTCTACTCCAAGCTTTTATTCACCTCTTCTCTAATGTTTTTCTCAGCATTCTTTAACTGGTCCTACAATTGAGATATTATATTGTTACTCTTCTTTATCCTTGTTCTCATGTTTTCCACAGTAAAAAGGTTTGTTGTTGCCATGGCTCCCATGGAGCCTGCTACCTCTGTAGCGAAATCCTCCTCTTCCAAATTCTGGCCATCTACCAAGGACCTATTCTTCTTCACCATACCCCCCTCTCTCATATACGTCTCTTGTTTTAGGACAAACTTCCTCTTTTTGCTGAAAAAATAATCAGAAGGAGGGATATCATCTCTGGAGATAGGGGTGAGATCACTAACATATATGGCTCCCATCTGTGGGAGTCCAAAGGCGGATTGTAAAGGGGTTAAGGAAGCTATGGGACTTCCTAGCTCTGTAGATATTGTTTCTCCTATGGCCTTAGGTATATTGACATCAACAGCAGGTGATGAAGGGGGGGTGGACTTAGTGGACTCGGGAGGTGTCCCAGACCTCCTCTCTTCTTCCGTCTCTAGATTTTCTATCTGTAATGCCTCTTCATTTTTTGAAGACCTTTCAGTCACCTGTGGAATTTCTTTGGGATTGACTTTATCCTGTGCTTCTTATCTGAAGCCTAGAGGAGTATCTTCTTGTTCCTGAGGAAGGGTGATTGCTTCTCCTTGCAGTAATTTGGGCAGACCACTCCATCTATGATTTTGGAAGGTCTAAAAACTAGCTTGCAAGTCAGATGACAGTGTCTCTACCCTCTCTAACACCTCCTCATAGGTCCTAGTCCCTTTGAACATGTCATCACAAGTGGAATTATCATGTTCATAATCCTTCATATTACAATGGGCCATGTGTTTTCCCACTAACTGGTAAGGGTCATGCTTCTTGTGTTCGAGGTCTACCAACTTGACCTCCTCCAGTGCTGCCTCTTCAAGTTTGAAATGACCCAAGTTGAGAAGTGAAAATTTCCCAATCTGAAAGAGAAAACCCGGCCAAGACTTCTTTTGAGCCGTCTTTAGTTCTATCCCAATTCCACCTGTTACTATTTGATGAGCTACCTCCCTACACACCAATCTGTCAGGGAGGAATTTTGGGAGCGCATGTGGAGGGATTGAACATTCGAAAACTCTGATGTAAGAGAAATTATCCTCTATAAACCAGTCAGCAACTGCCCTGAGGCTTCCTATGACCAACTCTGAAATGCGGGGAGGTGCATAGTCGTAAAACATCTGATGTATTGGTATCACCAAAAAATGACAGATTTAATAGAATGAGTCCTTGGCATTTTCTTCCCAGATTTTAGAATGCTATTCATGAATAGGTTCCGGGTAAGTCGGATTCCAAATCCAATTCATCAAAGGGAAAGGAGTTGTGAAGCATATAGCATCCATGATGTATGCAGACATATAAAAGGATATTGGTCGGAATTTGGATCTTACAGTCTGATATTCCATTACCTCTTTCACTATGTTATCAGATAAAATCTTATTCCAATTGAAGTTGTAACCTTTTGTTGTCCCGTGAAAAAGAGGTACCCATTCTGCAGGGAAATGGGTAGGACTTTTCTTCCCAAAAATTCTACATAACATCATCGCCACATAGACCATATATTCATTTAAAGAGGCTGTGGCGTAAATACCATGGGTGTCGGCCCTGAATTTTTCTTCGTGTCTTCACCAGTATTTGATTATGCCAGGATATGTTTGGTCTGACTCGAAACACTCTTTATTTTGAAAATCACTCATGAAATATTTATTATAAATATACTTGGGACTAGGAGACAGTTTATACATTACTTGTATATGTTCCGGTCTAAAAGAGACAATGATGACCCCTCGACTATCCAGAATGCTTCTTGTATGTACATTTGTTCGCTCTAAGGCCAAACTAATCATGTCATTATAAGTCATGAGTCACGACCATGTAGCTACTTTGTGAAGCTCAGACTCCGCTATGTCTCGGATTTTGTTGTCGACATCATGAGGGAAATTCTTAATTTCATAATCCAGAGTTTTGAAAATTTGCCTCCAGGATTTTATGGAATCGATGACATGCAGTATTGTATCAGATACAACGTCTATGTATGGACTTGAGCTTTCTGCAACTTCCTCGCTTTTCTTGGGTGCTTTCTTAGGTGCCATGATGTTTGCACTGGACCAGAAACCTATTTACAGAGAAAATTTGTATAAAACTGGATAAATGTGATTTGCTACAGATGTAAAGGATAAGAATGAAGTTCGAAACACAGGACCTTTATTAACCCTTAATTTATGTTATGACGAGCATATTGATACAGACGATAAAAAATTAATGCTTTAATGAAAAGATATGTCTGGAGATATGCTTCTGCATCAAAAAATATCTTCATTTACCCGTTATTAATAATTTCGTATATCGGTGATTTCAAAAATAGAATTTCGAAAATCGTTTCCTTCCTCCATTCCCGAAATACAAAAAGCATCTTAGTTATCACTAATCATGTTTTGAAAACAACTTAACCTTAATCTTAGACTTTTTTTAAAGAAAACGTGATTTCGCATTTCAAAACTTTGGGGATCCTGTTGTCAGGAGGTATGTCATAAGCAAACCTCGGATCATGAAATTGTGATGGGATTAGTGAGGTGCTAATCATTTGTATTAAATCTTTAATTAATCAAGATTAGTGAATAATTATTTTTTACTTTTACTTTTCGGAAAATCAAGGATCGGGAGTTCGAAGGTTGAGAGTTCGAAAATGCTTTAGTCGAAAGAAACCTGAATCGTGAAAGATTAAGTGAAAGATGATTGCGTTTAGGAGTTTAATTAATTACAGATTAAAGAGTGCTTTGTGGAAAGCGACGGAAAATGTAGCATTTATTTCTTCCCCCCGTTTTACTTTTTTATTTTTTTAATATGTTAAACGGTTTCGAGATTTTGGCACCGGGAAATTGGGATGGTTGAAGATCATACCTTGAGAAAAAACGAATCTCGAAACCCGAAAAGGAATGGAAGACTCTGACTCCCTTTTTTGGAATAAGGGCGGCTCCATGACTTAGGAAAAGATGAAGCTTCAGTTTTAAAGGGTAGAAAATTTTAAACTTTGCGTCAACAGGGTCACTCTATGTCTAGAACATATCACGACCGTTGGATTAGATAACTACAAATGCATACTAAAGAAACACACTTTTACCTAAAGACATATTAGACAAAGTTGAACCTTTTTTTTTTAAATAAAAAAGGGTGTTTCCTATTACTGTGCTTTTATAGTACAAAAATGCCACATGTCAGCATTCTACCACCTGCTCCACCAAATTAGCGTAAGCCGGAATAGGTGGAAGACTGTGATACTTTTAGGCAAAATAGTTATCCGCCATCTACCATGCCAAATGGAAACTAGAGCAGGTGGCAGATTCATGTTCTTATTGAACTGTTCTATGTATCTAAGGTAAACTACTAAATGAAAAAAGAGGACAAAACTATAAAACTACATCATCCCAGTACAAAGAGTGTGTGAGATATCCATAACAAATAAATTACACATTATCACTGGGGGGCATGTCATCCTGAGGCGCACGTGCAAGGGCCATCCCTGGGTTGGATCATGAAAGGCCTTGAGTAGGTCGGGAAGCGATGGGTTGTCGATGTGTTTGAGAATGCATCATAAAGCATGTCAATCCATTAGTACATGAGGGTGTCCCAGTGTATCTGGTCCGCCATATGGCTCCTTAGCTCGAATATGAGCTCAATCTACTCCGGATTGAATAAAGGTGGCAGAGCATGACATAAATTAGGGAGAGCAATGAGTGGTGGAGGCGCCAATATTGGGTGGCCCTGGTTTAGACCCCCCTCCTCTCCAAAGGGTTGCACGACCTACCGATCTAGGATCTTTTTACGACTGAACTGAAACAGTCTTTGATTTCTTGTTGGAATCTCTAAGAAACAATCCATAGGTCTTTTTATGAAAACTCCACCCGCGTGAACAAACACCAGGCGTAAGCTTCCTCCAGGTGACCACTATCCGTGACCATGGGCCTAATCAAAAGGTGTTTCACAATTTTGTGTGTTGGTTAATCGTATGTGAGTCAACCCCCAACTCTCTGACCTCTGAAATCCCGACAAGGGCCTAGAATTAGCTAGCTCCTCTCTTATCCTTTAGCCATATGACCTCCAGCCAAACCTTCGGGCCCACCTTTGAGCGCGTCACAATTTTGCGTATCTGGAACTCCTGATGTGATTCACCTCCACTCTCTAGAAGTCCGAACTCTCGACACTTCAGATCTGATGGCCCAGATGCTTCCTCAATCCGATGGCTCAGATCAAATCACGCTCACTCTCGACTCCCAAATTGTCGATATTTTGGAGAACTAAATCAACAGCTCACACTCCTCTGGATCTGAAGGCCACTATCAAATCGCGAACACGGGACTCGCGAGTTCTCACGATTCTCCCCTTTTGACCTTTCCCTCCTATGAGTTAGTGAAATGTTGATTTCTCGCCATGTGTCCTGCCTCAATCGAATGACCACGATCGTTTCGAGATTTTGGGTTTCACGAATTTCACCTTGCTCTTTTCAAATATTTCCGATAAATCCTTGCGGGTAACTAGTGCGCTACTTCTCTGAGATCTAACGTCTTGAAATATTTTGGCTTCTCTTGAATGGATCTTAATCCTTGATCTTCCTTTGGACTTTTAATTTCTGTGCTCCACCTTTGAACACTTCAACTCTTCAGGACTTGGAAATTCTTCTAAGTATTTTTTCTCGAATTTTAGAACCACTACTCCTCTTGAGCTTCTGACAAATAAAATCTAAACCTCTTTGTATAGTGTTACCATCACCTAAGAACATTCTAGAGGAGAAATCTTCTAGAATGTTCTTAGGTGATGGTAGAACTATATAAAGAGGTTCAAGCAATGTAATGGGATATGAAGAGAATTAGTGTATTGTGAGTTGTAGCTCCATAGGAGGATTCCCCCTCGAAAAGGCAAGTGAACAAGAGAGGATCCCTTCCATAATAGGATCCATTGTATGGTGTTTCCCTACCTCAAGGGTTTTGTCTACATCTTGTGTTAATGATATGGTGAATGGTTTATGGTTTATTATTGGTTTATTTTGAGATTAATCTCCAGATCACATTGAATGGTCTCCACTATTATCACTATGGGCCCTCTGGGCCCCCACTACTACCTCTCTAGCTACCTAACACATAGAGTCCTCCAAAAGTGTCCTACAAACTTAGTGTCCCTGTCTGAAACTATGCTTCTGGGAAATCCATGTAATCTCACAACTTCTCTAAAAAATAAATTGGCTATGTGTGTAGCATCATTTTTTTTATGGCATGGTATGAAATGTGCCATCTTAGAAAATATATTAACGACAAAAAATATGGAATCACTTCCCTTCTGAGTTCTAGGTAATCCCAATACAAAATCCATGCTAATTGCATCCCAAGGCCTTTCTGGAATAGGAAATGGTTGATACAAATCAGTTTTTTGTCTCTTCCCTTTTGCATGTTGACAAATCTTACATCGGTATACAAATTTCTTCACATCTTCCCTCATACCTGGCCAATAACACAAACTAATCAGTTGTGCAAATGTTTTGTCATGACCAAAATGTCTGGCTAAACCTCCACTATGTTTTTCTTTCAAAAAAATATCTCTCATTGAACATCTTGGTATGCACAATTGACTTCCTTTAAACAAAAATCCATCCTAGATCAAATATTATGACCATGAGTGGTTATCCCTCAACAAAGGATTTTCATATGCTTCGCAAGCCTCCTTAAAATATGGATCTTCTTGATACATTTCCTTAAGGTACTCAAACCCTAAGGTCTTCACTTGAAATTCCTGTACAACCAAAATTCTCCTGCTCAAAGCATCTGAAACTTTATTAACACTTACAGAAATATGTTTAATAACAAAAGTAAAATTCCTCATAAATTATACCCACTTAGCATGTCTCTGTTTCAACTTCTCTTTCCTAGTAATAAATTGCAAAGCTTGATTATCACTATATAAGACAAACTCCTTTGGAATTAAATAAGGCCTCCATTTTTCAAAGCTTGAATCACTGCATAAAACTCCTTGTCATATGTATACTATTTCTCCTTAGCATCATTCAACTTCTCACTGAAATAAGCAATTGGCCTATTATCTTGACTCAAAACTGCTCCAATGGCTATTCCACTTGCATCACACCTCACCTGAAATGTCTTTCCAAAATATGGTAAAACCAGAACTGGTTTCTCTGTTATCTTATTTTTCAACACTCTGAAGCTTTTCTCAGCCTCCTATGTCCAATTAAAATACTTATGTTTCTTCTTCACAGTGTCCATCATGGGTGCACATATACCACTAAAATTTCTGATAAACTTTCTATAAAAACTTGCTAAGCCATGGAAACTTCTCACCTCAAATATGCTCCTAGGTGACGACCATTCTTTGATTGCTCTCACCTTTTCTGGATCCATCTTCAATTCATTTGAAGAGATCACAAAACCCAAATATATGAGCTTTTTCTTCATAAAGTAACTTTTCTTCAAGTTTATTAACAACTTTTCTTGTTGCAATCTCCTCATCACTAATGTCAAGTGCTTTAAATGTTCTTCCTATGTTTTGCTGAAAACTAATATATCATCTAGATATACAATGTCAAATTTACCTATGAAGTCCTTTAGTACTTCATTCATCAACCTCAAAAATGTGCTTGGAGCATTTGTCAATCCAAATGGCATGACTAGCCATTTAAACAAACCTTCATTTGTCTTGAATGTTTTTTTCCATTCATCTCCCTCTCTCATTCTTATCTGATGATATCCACTCTTCAAGTCGATTTTTGAAAAATAGCTTGCTCTTCTCAAACAATCCATCAAGTCATCCATCCTGGGTAAAGGAAATCTATACTTTATGGTGATCTTGTTGATAGCTCTAGAATCCGTACACATTCTCCATCCTCCATCCTTCTTTGGACTCAATACAGTTGGCACTGCACATGGGCTTAGACTTTCCCTGACTAAACCTTTCTCCATCAACTCCTGAACTTGCTTCTTAACTTATTCATGCTCTCGAGGTGTCAACCTATACGCTTGTTTATTTGGAAAACTGGCTCCTGGAATAAAGTCAATATGGTGACTAATACTCCTAATGGGTGGTAATGAGTGAGGCAACTCATCCACTACTATGTCAACAAAATTCTCCAACAATTCTTGGATTTATTTTGGTAAGTCATCCACATAAGTATTGGTAAGGATAACTGTTAGCTTCCTCACTACAACAAATTGCATTTACTGGTCTTTCTTTATCTCCTTCAAGAGTTCCTTCCCACTCATGAGAAGTATTCTTGTGCTGGCTTCTTCCTTTTCTTTCTTCTCCTCTATTGGTAGTAACATGTGGGTTCTACCATTCTTTTCTAGAGTATAAGTATTTTTTCTCCCATCATGATTAACATTCCTATCAAAATTCCATGGTCTCCCCAAAAAAATATGACAAACATCCATGGGAATCACATCATACAAAGTCTCATCTTTATAGCCTCCTATTTTAAATTCAACTTTGCATTATTGACTTACCATTACTTGATGTCCTTTCTTCAATCACGATACTTTGTATGGACTTGGGTGTGCAGTTGTCTCCAGCTTCAGCTTCTCCACCATCTCTATTGATACTAAATTATCAATACTCCCACTGTCTATAATCATCTTACAAACTTTGTCCTTTGTCTTACCAGCAGTCCTGAACAACCTCGTTCGTTGAACTGGGTCTTCTGTTTCTTTTCGGGCTTTAAAATAAATTTCCTCATCATAATATTTTGTCTTCCTTATGTTGCCTTTGCTTCCACATTCTTCTGGGCTTTAGAAATGTGTTCTTCTCTTCCTCCTTCTCTCTTCCTCTTGGGACATTCCCAAGACATATGTCATGTCTTTCCACGGGCATAACATTTAACTCCACCTCCTCTACTTATTCCTCTTCCTCGAGGAAAATAATTTCTCTCACCAAACGGTCTTCTTTGGGAACTTCCTCCTCTTTCAAAATGACCATATGATTTATCATTCTCATCCTTAGAGTTCGGTGACTTATCATAGACAACTCCCTTACCTCTATTTAAGCCTCTGCTTCTGTTCCGCTAACTCTGGTTTTTGGCCAACTTTTCTTCTGCCTTCAATGCAATCTGATAAGAATATTTCATTGTCCTCACAATCATCATGTTGATTTCATCCCGAATTTCATACCTCAAACCATTTATATGCCTGGAAACTTTTTCATCATCCTTCTCTCTTTGTCCAGTCCTAATATTTAGCCTATAAAATTCTTCTGAATACTCTTTCACTGTCATACCCCTCTGTCTCAGGTTCTACAATTTTCTGAACAAATCTATCTGGTAATCCCTAGGTATGAATTTAGCCTTCAATTTGGCTACCATCCTATCCCAATTCTTTGTCTTTTGTTTTCCTTTACTTCTCCTCTTTGCCTGCAATTCATCCCACCACAATGTTGCATGTCCCTTTAATCTCATGACAACATGTCTCACCTTCCTTTCTTTGTCGACATCTTCATAGTCGAAATACTTGTCCATGGACCTTATCCAGTCCAACAGCTCTTCAACATCCAAATTACCTTCATACATTGGGACGTCTATCTTTGCTCTGGCTCCCAACTTCATAATAGCCTTCAAGAAGCATTTGTCGCCTGCATCTTCCCCTGTGGCTTCTTCAACTTCTATTTCTTCACTCTCTGCATCACTAACGTCTCCAACGACAAATGTTCTCCTTTGCATTGCTTCCATTGCTTCCAACCTTGTGCGAATTTCTCTCACTTATCTTCCTACAACACGGTTTGTTATAGGTGGTCCTATGCGTACCCTCAGCGGCATCGCTTCAACTATTACTAACTCACTCAGTCCAACTTCAAATAATTTTTCAGGCTCTGATACCACTTGGTGCAGACCCCCCTCCTCTCCAAAGGGCTGCGCAACCTCCTAGTATAGGATATTTTCAAGACTGAACTGAAACAATCTTCGATTCTTTGCTGGAACCTCTAATAAATAATCCACAAGTCTTTTTATGAAAACTCCACCTATGTGAACAAACACCAGGCATAAGCTTCCTCCAAGTGACCACTATCCGTGACCATAGGCCTAATCAAAAGGCGTTTCACAATTTCGCGTGTCGGGTAATCATATGTGAGTCAACCCCCGACTCTCTGACCTCTGAAATATTGACAGGGGCCTAACATTAGCTAGCTCCTCTCTTATCCTTCAACCATATGACCTCCAACCAAACCCTGGGGCCCACCTCTGAGCGCATTGTGATTTTGCGTATTGGGAACTCTTGATGTGATTCACCTTCACTCTCCTAAAGTCTGAACTCGCAACGCTTCATATCTGATGGCCCAGATCCTTCTTCGATCCGACGGCTCATATCAAATCACGCTCACTCCCAACTCCCGAAATGTCGATATTTCGGAGCACTAAATCAACAGCTCACACTCCTCTGGATCTGACGGCCACTATCAAATCGCGAACTCGGGACTCGCGATTTCTCATGATTCTCCCCTTTTGACCTTTCCCTCCTGTGAGTCAGTGAAATGTTGATTTCTCACCACATTTCCTGCCTCAATCGAACGACCACGATCGTTTCACAATTTTGGGTTTCACAAATTTCACCCTGCTCTTTGCAAATCTTTTGGTTTGCAAAATTCCGATAAATCCTCGCGGCTAACCAATGTGCTACTTCTCCGAGATCTAACGGCTTGAAAGATTTTGGATTCTCCTGAATGGATCTTAATCCTTGATCTTCCTTCAGACTTTCAATTTCTGCTCTCCACCTTTGAACGCTTCAACTCTTCAAGACTTAGAAATTCTTCTAAGTATTTCTTCTCGAAGTTTAGAACCACTACTCCCCCTGATCTTCTGACAAATAAAATCTAAACCTCTTCCTTGGCACACGCTTTCACTCTATGTCTTCTTCAAAATACTTTCTGGTGCCCTCCTAGTATACTCTGCACTCAACTTCCTGAGCTTTCAAACTTAAGCTAAGTTTGCTTCTATGTGCACTCCTTGCGCTCAATATGCACACTCTGCATACAAAAGTCCCTAGCTATCTCTTCTGAGCTTTGAGTCGAAAAAGACTTCCTCACACGCACTCCTTGCGTTCGATATGCATTCCTTGCATATCTTACAGAAGAGAAACAATCGAAACTCATTAAATTATTCATTCACTCACCATAAACATCATACATTCGCAGAATACACAATTAACAGTCATACAATATCAACACTGTACAATTTTTGGTCAATTTTCTCCGTTCTATTCATTTCAAAGAGAAAACCATAATTACAGTCGATATCTCCTACAACCATTACAATGAAAACTTGTCTAAGGACCCAGAGCCTCTCCACTCTTCTTCCTCCTATCTAAATCTTATCGCACTCTACTCAAGCGGTTACCTACTTAATTAAATGCAACCTAATGACTAATACATGCCATTATCCTACACCTATAATACATTACAGTCGTGTAAAGGATTTACAATTGTTTTGTCCTTTCAAACGATGGCCCGACCTTTCATACAACTAATTAATTAACGAGAAAATCAAAAAGATCTCCAGACCGCTACCAAGCTAGTTAAGGTCGGTTTGGCTCCTTCGATGCATTGAGGTGTCAACTTCAATTTCACATCCGCCTTTCTGGATTTGATAGCGATGCTCTTGCATTAGGGCCTCCACCTTTGTTCCCAAGTCCTCCAGCGCAGTGTCCACGACCTCCACCACCTTGACCTCCTCCCCCATTGTACTAATTGGGTCGTCCATGTCCTGAATTGAGGTAATAGAATCCAAATGGAGGAATTCCCCTGGGAATTCCTCCTCAATTATACATGTAGCTCCCTCCATGGTAGTCGGGGCGCTTGTGCTTGCTGGGTTATGGTTGGGGGACTGCAAATCATCTAGAACTGTGAAGAGGAGAGATTCTGGAGGAACCTAGATGGGTTCCTCCAAAATCTCCTCCTCGACATATGTCATTGGCGATGTTCTTGGTTTCTCCCATCTCTGATTCCGAGCTATGAACATGGCACGTTCCAGCCTCTGCACTCGCCTCTGTCGGGAAGCTAGACTATACCAGGCTGGGCTGCGCCTCGGCTTGCTTCTCTCCCTTGGCATGGCTAGGCCAGGAGGATTGATAATTCTCTGGGTAAGCTCAATAAGAATCCACTGCACGCAGGTCTTGTTCTCAGAGCGGCCAGGGAGGTGGAGCACGAGAGAGAAATGGAGCCAACCTCGTCCGAGCGCGAGAGATAATCCCATGCTTGACATGACCACAATATCGATCCCTCCACTACATTTACACCTTGGTTCCACCATCAGCTTCATGCAAGGGAGTTGTCCTCCCCTTCTCAACAGGCAGTGATGGCTGCCCTTCATTCAAGATTGAAGCAAAGGGCGTCGGCCTGCCATATTTATGACTTGGGTCTGGGGTAATCTATGTGGCCTCCCGTAGCTACATGGCACCCCATCCGGGAGACAAATTTGAACTTAACTAACTCCCAAGTGTCTAAATATCCTAAGATGATAGTCATCCCTCTCATGTTCTAAGATAAAATAGACAACTTCATTCAAGAGGAGCTTCAATCCTTAGTGCCTAGAAGGTTGTTTGATCACATGTTTGTAAGTTTTATGATGTGAATTAAAGTCCCCCCCATGTTGACTTTTTTCATTTCTAAAAGCATTGGCTCAGTGATACTTCGCTTTGTTATATTCCATTTTCCCTCCTTTATGTATATCCCTACTATGAGTAGGATTAGGTCGATAATAATGTGAACCAACCCAACTTTGAGAGGTATGACATTCTTTTCCTTACCCTTGAGTAGCCATGCCTCGAGTCGCAAAAATCCAGGGCTGCTTGAGAATGATTTGAAGAGTCCTTCACCAAATCTTGAGACATTGTATCTAAGGGATTAGATTGTTGAGTCACTGAGTTAGGCTTATGAAGAGGGAAATGTCTTATAAAGTGATCTTGACATTGGCATGTAACACATGCATGGCATATATTCAATGTTCAACTTTTTCAAAATGAACTCCTTTAGCAGTAAAAAGATGGGGACCTCATGGGAATTTCTTTTTAAGATTAACCTCCACACACAAAAACACAAGGATTAGCCTTGAATGAATGCATCTTTCATCAAGAATCAAAACCCATCCAAACATTTGAGTGAAAACATCTATTAGACCAATTTACATTGGGACCTTTCCACCATTGTGACTGGTGTTTGTTGTACTTGCTTAACATTTGTTGAAATAGAGGGTTTGGTTAGAGTAGAGTTTTTGACATTTAGGTCAATGTTTGATGGCATATGAAAAACCTTTGCGCTAACAAAAACAACATAAGAAGAACTTTGGGTAGCATCATGGACAATATCATCAATTCAAATATTATGAGAATAGCCCTAGAATTTCAAATTTACCTTGCCTACCAAGTAAAAATTTGATGACGACCTTTTGTTTTTCATGTCTGACATTTTACGTTTTATGCAAATTCATGAGTGTCAAATTCTTTTGTTTGTTATATGCAAATTCATGAATGTCAAATTCTTTTGTTTTGTTATATGCAAATTTCATTGCCACAAATTGAATAGCATGTGCATTGTCACTGGAGAGTATCTATTTTGTCTTCTAGAACAAGGTACATAGAAATTGAATATTTAGTTGGTCTTTTCATGGCTGTATTTTTTATTTTTCAGGAAATCAAATTCCTCCGTATCATGATAAAATAGCACTGGAAAGATGGAATAAAAAAAACACAACAAAAATTACAACAAACATAATACTCATACCACATATGATATTTGATAGGTACAAAGAGAAAGAGATGCCCAATTTGTTGGTAGAGAACATATCATAGGGAAAACAAAACCTAAATGGAACACCTAAACATTCCATATTTTACCTCTTCTAAATACAAAAAAACTGAAATCAATCAACACTTATGACCCAAAAATCTATTGACGTTGAATTTCTACAATAAACATGCAGAAAACATCTAGAAGAAGGATAATAGGACAAAAACGTTTTCAAAAGCATAAGTTATCATCCTAAATGTAACACAAACCAAAAAGGTTATAGGGAAAACATGCAAATGACAGACCCATGGAGGGCTAATATAATGCAACAACATACAAAAAAAATCAAATAAATCTTAGTGCAATACCTTGTTAGCTCATAGCAACGAAAATGCGTATGCGACCACTTCGAAAGTATATTACTTGTGGATTATAAATCTGGGCTATCAACAAAGAATGGCAGATCAATTAGGGTTTGAGATTAATAGGTAATAACTCACCAAAACATGCGATTTAATGACACTTGGAATGAACTAGGAAATGGAGTGACAATAATCATATACTACAACATTGGAGAACTTCATATTTTTCTTTTTGATTTTTTTATACTACACAAATTAATATAAAAATCGGGAACAATTGGTGTCATGTCTATTTCCACCAACTTTTTTTCCTTATATGACCCCTCCGACGCTGCGTGGAAGCCTCCAGATGCCCACGTAGTCCGGTTCCGCAGCATCCGGGAGAATCGGGGCAACATGCAGATCCATCGCGAAGAACTTTTATCCCATCCCCTACAACCATGTGAAATGCTAATAATTCACGATTTGAAGATCAATATCATGAGATTGTGATTTGAAGATTGACATATCGTGAGAATCGTGTGAGACTATATTTAAAGTTGCTTTGACAAACATTTTTATTGTAATTTGTGAATATTGGTATCTATGTTGCAAACCTAGGATTTTAATTAAATCAATTCAAATCCCCAATGAACTTACTTTAATAAGGTGATCTTTTGCCATAAAAAAGCCTCGTGGACCTGCTCATCTCATCAAACACCTTCAATCTCATCAAACACCTTCAAACCCTTGGAAGTTGAAAGTTAATAGAGTGGACGTTGGAGCAACACACCCACAACAAACCTAACACTAAGAAGACTCGCAAAGCAAAATTATATCATAAATAGATTATGGCCTATGGACATTGGGAATTCCCAAGACACTTACACTCGACTCGAACAACACCTAATTTCATTTAGGTATTCAACAAACCCGTGCCTAAGTGTCATTAACAATAATACTGTGTCATAGCCCCTCCCAAACCATGCATTAAACTCTATAGGTAGAAACTTAGTAATAACCTGTAAGTATCTAGTAGAAATTATGACAGGTACCCTGTCCATGTCATTGTTGACTTATGTGGAATTCGTATCCGTTGTTAAATACGGTTTGGAGGGGAAAACCGTCCTTAAGAGGTCAAATTCCAGCCCTGGATGAGAAGAAGAGCAGGTTGATGGCCTAGGGAAGGGAACCCCGACTCCTACAGAATCTCAGCCAACTCCCTCTATTTGTGGTGCTGGTATTCGATCGAGGGCAAAGCTCTATTGATACTCCACCACTTTGGCGAGCATTATGGATATTATCATCAAGTCGAATACGATGAGAAGAAGAGCAGGTTGATGGCCTAGGGAAGTAAACCCCGACTCCGACATAATCTCAGCCAACTGCCTCTATTTGTGGAGCTGGTATTCGATCGAGGGCAAAGCTCTGTTGATAATCCCTTGTTTGATGATGTGGTTGACTCCAAGCAGAGCAAGTCTAGAGAGCGAAGTCCCGTTCCAGAGTTCAATTTGAACTATGGCGGTGATGATCAGAGAGCCCTTCGTTGGACTAGTGCTTTGTTACCCCTGCTACCCTGGTTCAACGTCTATCCCTGAACACCCAACAACGGTGGGATCTGCAAGCCAAGAAATCACAATTAGAGAAGAAGATATTAGCAAATTTAAATAGGAGGTCGAGATGGCATTCAACGCCTTCGCCAATGCACTTGCTTGCCCGGGCATGGAATGACATTTTTGGTTAGATCGATTCGATTTAGCACCAAAATGAATCAACACACAATTCACATGATGATCAATCAAAATTCCAGATTCTGAGAGCAGCAGGCCATTGACTCCTTTCACTCCTCGTAAAACCAATGGCAAGGCAACTCACATCATCAATGAGTGAGGAAGTAAGAGCAGCGTGCAACAATTTGCCGATTGAAAGAAGCGCTGCAAATTCTCAATACTATAAACCAGTCTGCGTTTGTAGACTCCTCTGTTTATACTTCTTTGCTGCACGGATATGTGAAGGAGAAAGCCCTTGCAGAGGGCAAACTCGTCCATGCCCAGATGGCTCAGACGGGATTTCAGGCAGACGGCTTTATAGAAAACACGCTCCTCAACATGTATGCGAAGTGTGGGTGTTTAATGGACGCTCGCAGGATTTTCGATCACATGGCTAAGCGCAGTGTGGTGTCATGGACGATGATGATCACAGCTTATGTAACTCACAGGCTTCCCAACGAGGCCTTGATACTCTTTCGTCAAATGCAACAAGTGGGGATTGAACCCAATAACTTCACCTTTTCCAGTGTTCTTCCGGCCTGTGCAGCGATCCAGCATGGAAGGCAGATCCACGAAGAGATAATTAGGACTGGGTGGTATCAGTTCGATGTGGTTGTGGAGAATGCACTTCTAGTCATGTATGCAAAATGTGGAGGACTAGACGAAGCACGCAAAGTGTTTGATAAAATGTGCGAACGAAATGTGGTCTCATGGAATGCAATGATTGCAGGATATGCACAGAATGAGAACTTCAATGATGCCGAGGAGCTTTTTCGAGAAATGCCCAGACGAGATGTGGTGTCATGGACTATAATGATCACGGGATATGCTCGGAATGGTTATATGGATGAGGCCCTGAAGCTCTTTTGGGAAATGCCTGAAAGAGATGCGGTTTCATGGAATGCAATTATTGCAGGATATGCACAGAATGGGCTTGGTGAGGAAGCCATCAATCTCTACAAACAAATGCAATCCACAAAGGTGAGGCCGAACTCTGAAACTTTTGCCTCTGTTCTTTCAGCATGTGCCGACTTGTCAGATCTGGAACAGGGCGAGAAGATCCATGAAGATGTATGCAGGCATGGGTTTCAGACTGATGCTTTTGTGGGGAGTGCCCTTGTAGACATGTATGCTAAATGTGGGAGTATAGTTGATGCATGTGAAGTGTTTGGAAATATTCTGGGACGAGATGTGATTTTATGGAATGCAATGGTATCTGCTTATGCAAAGAATGGTAATGTTGAAAAAGCCCATCATCTCTTTCAAACAATGCCGGAACGAGATGCATCCTCATGGAATGCAATGATCGGGGGATATGCACAGAATGGACATTGTGAGGAAGCATTGAAGCTTTACGGACAAATGCAACTTACAGGTGCAAAGCCCAATTCCGAAACCTTTGCCACTGTTCTCTCAGCATGTGCCAACTCGGAAGCTCTGGAACAGGGTAAGGAGATCCACACGGACATTATAAAAAGTGGGTTTCAATGCGATCTTTTTGTGGGGTGTGCTCTCATCAATATGTACGCAAAACGTGGGAGCATAAAAAATGCACATGAAGTGTTTAACCAAATGCCTCAACACGATGTGGTATCATGGAATGCAATGATTGCAGGATATGCACGGTGTGGATATGTTGATGAAGCCCTCAAATTCTTTTTGAAAATGCCTCAACAAGACACGATCTCATGGAATGCCGTCATTTCAGGATATGCTTTGAATGGACATATCAACGAGGCTACGAAGTTCTTTCAAAAAATGCCTGAACAAGATGTGCCATCATGGAATGTGATAATTGCCGGATATGCACAGAATGGTAATGATGAAGAAGCCCTAAATCTTTACCAATAAATGCAATTTGCAGGCGTAAAGCCAAACAAGGAAACTTTGGCAATTGTTCTTCCATCATGTGCCAACATGGAAGCTCTAGAACAAGGCAAGGAGGTCCATGAAACGATAATTAGAAATGGATACAACTCTGACGTTTTTGTGGGAAGTACCCTTGTAGACATGTATGCAAAATGTGAAACCATAGACGATGCGCACAAAGTATTTGACAAAATGCCGAATCGAGACGTTGTCTTATGGACTTCAATGATTGTAGGATATGCAATGCATGGGTGTGGTAACCAGACCATTCAACTCTTTGAACAGATGCAAAATTCTGGTACAAAACCAGATTATGTCACATTTGTTGGTGTTCTATCTGCGTGCTGCCATGTAGGCTTGGTGAATGAAGGCTACAGCGTTGAAAATTTAGAAAGTTATGAAAGCTATAGCGTGAATTATCAGAAAGCTATAGCGTTGAAAATTTAGAATGAAAATTTCAAAGGAAAACTTGGATCGTCTAAAAACGAAGAGGAAGCAACACATAACGGTAACAATACAAAGAATTTTTATGATACAAAGCATTTCTATGTGTATTTTACTTTTCTGTTTTCCCTTCTTTTGTACAGAATATATATTTGTACATAATAAAATTTTAAAAGAGTTATGATATAATTGATGAAAGTTTTTTTTAATTTTTGTTTTTATTTCATAACAATATGATCTAAAAATAGTTAGAATAATGGAGGTTTAACGGTGATTAGTTTCCAACCGTTGCAACTTCCTAAAACCGTTCCTCAACCATTCAACATCTTATATATACATTGTAAATTTTATTGATTAATTGGAACAAGCTCGACTTTGCTTCCCCATCTCCAGGTGTTGGAGTTGTTTCTCATTTAAGTTGGTATCAGAGCGGGTTCCTTCATCACAGTCTAATCATTGGAAGGAAAATTATAAAAAATCACAATGGATCAACAAGAAGGGATGTCCTCAAATAGAGCTCCACTATTCAAAGGAGATAACTATGCATTTTGGAGTATAAGAATGAGAAGTTACCTAATGGAAATAGGATGTGGTGTCTGGATATTTGTGATAAACAATTATGATGTATCAGAAACTGCTCCATGGGAATGTTTGTTAAAGATAACATAATTCCGCATATTAGAGATGGTGAGATTTCTAGTGAAACATGGCAAGCACTTAAAGATCTATATCAAACAAATAATACAAATCACATTATTTTCCTAAAGAGTAAATTGTTAAGTATTAAAATGGATATAAATGAGTCTGTGCTTTTCTTGGGCGAATTAAAGTAATGAAAGATAAATTGGGAGATATAGGAGAAACAATGTCAAACATTGATCTTGTAACAATTTCCCTTAATGGAATGCTAGAGCACTATCAAATGTTTATAATAGGGCTTGCAGGGAGGGAGAAAGCTCCCACTTTTGAGGAACTGACAAGTATATTATTGCAAGAGGAAGAGAGGCGCGCAAATTTGAAGCCTCAGAATTCAGACTTAGCACTATGGACGAAGAAGAAATTCCCTAAAGGGAAACCACGAGAAGGAGGCAGAGGAGGAAGTTCGTTTAAAAGGAAGTCAAAGCCAAATCAAGGTATGTCGTCAAATAAAAATGAACCTAAGTGTTTTTATTGCGGTAGGACTGGGCCTCTTGCCAGAGAATGTTTTAAGAAGAAAAATGATGATGAGTCTAAGCATAAATAGAAAACATTCAGGACACTTTGCAGAAGAAAACTCGAATATTGAACCAAAAGATCTCAAAGTGTTTGTGTCTAATGTTGCGTTGTCTGCTGAAATCGATGATGTTGGTGCATGGTTTGTTGATTCTGATGCTTCAATTCACATGACATGTAACAAGAATTGGTATACACACTTTAAAGAAACACATAATAGTGCCCATATTTATCTTGGAGATGATCGCTCTTATCAAATCAAGGGATATGGAGATATTCCAGTAACACTTTTGAATGGTACTGTCAGACACATTCACAATGTTGTGTATGTCCCTGGGATAAATAAAACCTTGATTTTTGTGTCCACCATTACAGATCAGGATTTGAAGGTCAAATTCTTCAAGACACATTGTATAGTGAAGGACTTGCAGGATCATTACATAATTGTTGCTTCAGGAGTAAGAGTTGGAGGCCTATACAAACTTGATGTCACGAGCAAGAATCATCAAGCTTTAACTTCCGCGACTATGCTTACATAAACTCTTTGGCACCAAAGGTATGGTCACATTAATTATCATGATTTGTTGTTATTACAAAAACGATGTATGGTTGAAGGACTCCCTATGTTAAAGAATGAGTATGCTGCTTGTGAAGGTTATGTATTAGGAAAGATGCACAGAGATGAATTCCCCTCTAATCCTGATAGGAGAAAAAGAGATCTATTAGAACTTGTGCACACTGATGTTTGTGGACCAATGCAGACAAGGTCACTAGGAGGTGCTTATTATTTCTTATTGTTTATTGATGACTGCACAAGATACACATGGGTTTATTTCCTCAGGAAAAATAGTGATATTTTTGAATACTTCAAGGAATTTAAAAACATGGTGGAGAAGCAAACATGAAAACCCATCAAAATACTTCGCTCATATCAAGGGGGAGAGTACTATTGGGGAACTTCATCAAGGATTGTAAAAATAATGGAATAGTTTTACAGTACCCACACTCCACAACAGAATGGAGTTGCGGAAAGGAAAAACAAAATTCTGGTGGAGTGTGCACGAAGTATCATGAAAGGTAAGAATCTCTCAAATGCTTTTTGGGATGAGGCCATTAGAACTGTTGTTTACTTAAAGAATAGAAGTCCAACAAGGTGTCTTGATCATAAAACTCATTTCGAAACCTTGTATGATTCTAAACCAACAGTTAATAATTTGAGGATATTTGGGCATAAGAATTTTGCACACATTCCAAAGAAGAACAAGAAGAAACTTGATGCTAAAGCTATCAAATGTATTTTTATAGGGTACTGTTCAGAATTTAAAGCATATAAATTGTTTGATCCATCTACTCACAAAGTGTTTGCAAGTAGAGATGTAATCTTCCATGAACAGGGAGAAGGAAACAATGAAGACACCAATCATGAAGGATGGTAGGTACTTCTTGAAGATGAGGAGGTCAAAGAAAAGAAGCAACAGCAGGAAAAGGCACCCAGTGACATGGATACATCTAACAATGAAGAATAATCTTCACAAAACGAATAATAAATCACCAGCCAATTGAGAAGATCTTCACGACAGGTTTGTCCACCTGAAAAATATAAAGATTATGCCCTAATGAGTAATATTTCAAATGTCATAGAACCCATGAGTTTTAATGAAGCTAATGAACATCAAGAGTGGAGAGAAGCAATGGCGAAAGAATATGACTCTATAATGAAAAAAAAAACTTGGGAATTGACTGAATTGCCTAAAGATAAAAAGCCTATAGGATGTAAATGGATATACAAACCTAAATTCAAAGTAGATGGTAGTATAGATAAATATAAAGCTAGATTGGTGGCAAAAAGATATTCACATAAAGAGGGCATTAATTATGTAGAAACATTTGCACTAGTAGCTAAATTAATCACTATAAGAATGTTAATTGCACTAGCTACAAAACACCATTGGAAGCTTCACCAATTAGAAGTAAAGTCTGCTTTCTTGAATGGTGAGTTAAAGGAGGAGGATTACCTTACTCAAACAGAGGGGTTTGTGAAAAGTGGTCAAGAACATTTAGTATTTAAATTAAAGAAAGCATTATATGAACTGAAACAGGCACCTAGGTCATGGTATGAGAAGATAGATTCATTATTTCTTCAGTAGGGTTTTACGAGGAGCAAAAGTGATCCAAATCTGTATACCAAATTTGATGAAAAGGGGCACATTGTATTGATTTCCTTATATGTTGATGATTTAATTATTACAGGAAATTCAGAAAAATTGATTAGTGGAATCAAGAAGCAGATGTCACAGGTATTTGAAATGAAAGATCTTGGTGAGTTACATTACTGTCTCGGCCTTGAAGTTTGGAGAAATGCTAGTCAAACCTTTGTGTCTCAAGGTAAATATATTAGAGAAGTACTTAAGAGGTTTAAAATGGATAAGTGTAAAGTTTCTTATGTTCCAATGCAGTAGAACACAAAACTTTACTGTGATGATGGTTCAAAGGAGTTAAATGATACAGTTTATAAACAGATGGTGGGAAGCCTTAACTATCTCACTACAACCAGTCCTTACATAGCATACTTTGTTAGTGTGTTAAGTCAGTTTATGGCAAAACCTATAGAAGACCATTGGAATGCAGCGAAAGGGGTACTCAGGTATCTCAAAGGCACACTTGATTATGGTATTAAATATACTGACTCATTCGATGTTGAGCTGACAGGTTACTCAGATTCAGATCGGGCTAGCAATCCGAATGATCAGAGATCTACTACAGGTTATTCTTTTGGCATTGGATCCAGGATTGTTTCATGGAGCAGTAAGAAGCAACCTACTGTATCTTTGTCATCCACTGAAGCAGAATATAAAGCATTGTGCAGAAACTTGTGAAGTTGTTTGGTTGAGAAGACTACTTCAAGATGTTGGAGAAGAACAAAATAAAGCTACGATAATCAAATGTGATAACCAAAGTTCAATCAAGTTGGCAAATAATCCAATTTATCATTCAAGGAAAAATCATGTTGATACTCAATTCCATGTTGTTCGAGAAAAGATGTAGTCTAATGGCATTTCTTTAATGTATTGTAATACTAGTGAAAATGTTGTTGATATTTTCACTAAGCCTCTTGAGAAGATTAAATTTGAATTGTTTAGGGAGATGTTAGGTGTGGATGTAAATCATTTCTCCATTAAAGGGGAGAGTAAGAATAATGGAGGTTTAACAGTGATTAGTTTCCAACCGTCGCAACTTCCTAAAATCGTTCCTCAACCATTCAGCATCTTATATATACATTGTAAATCTTATTGATTAATTGGAACACACTCTGCTTTGCTTCCCTATCTCCAGGTGTTGGAGTCGTTTCTCATTTAAGTAAAATCATATCAATGTGCAAGATTATAAGATTGATTTCTAAACATAAAGATGAATTGAGACCTTCTAAACCATGTATGGACACTCTAACAATCATAACATTGTGCAAGATTATAAGATTGATTTCTAAACATAAATATGAATTAAGATCTTCTAAACCATGTATGGACACCACCTTGTGATTAATAGTAAATGATTGGATCACTATGACTAAACACACATTATAACATTCAAATGTAAATATCTTTGGAGCAATGTGAGCTATATAAAAAAATATAAAATAATATCATCAATAACCAAACAGAAGTAAAGTAAATGAACTAAAAAAAGAAGAAAATATTCACAATAAAATACTCATGCATCTATCTCTCCTCCTCGTGAACCTAAAAGGTTGGTAAGCTTTGCATTTTTTCAAAATTTTGAATTATATGATGTTTTTCGTTACGATATTGAGAGGGATAATCTTGAAGACAAACCTGTGAATGATAATCCTCGTGAAGCTAAAAGGTTGGTAAGCTTTGCACTTTTTCAAAATTTTCAATTCTTTGATCTTTTTCATTATTAATGATAATGAATTCATGTGAATGATAATCTTGAAGACAAACCTCTGAATGATAATGAATTGACACATGATTTTACTTCTCCATTTAATGAAGATAATGGCATCTAAGGGCATGGGGTTATGGACATTAAAAGAGTCGATGATGTTTGGGGTCCGAGACGATGATCTTAACAACGGGTTTCGTATCGCCACCAAAGCCGCCATTCATGCAAATGAGGATTACCGAGAGGTGGATTCGCCAGTTTAGGGTTTTAGAGAAGGTGGATGAAGTGGCAGAATTATTTAGGGAGCAACTTAAGAGAATAGATCACCAGTTCGGTATCGCTCAGAAGAGTCGCGCACTGTCTATGGATTTTCGTATGAATTTCCCCCCAATATGTATGTGTGCACGCTTTCCATGGTATTATTTCTATCTAGCACCTGCCCTCTATCTAGACCAATCACTTCATGATTCTTAGTAGCTGCAATAGACCTTCTCTTATTGGAACAACTTTTACCCTTTTTCTTCTCAAATCTAAAATAGGCGCTGAAATGGGTGCTTTTGCTCAACGAAGTTGGGAGTGGGAAAGAACGAGAGCCTGAAAGTACTCATCTATCTCATCTCCAAGTTCGGCCTAACCAGAGTAAGATATTATGCTTAGCGGATCCCAAATCGGCACCCCTTAAACCTTACTAGTATGAGCTCTCGTTGATCACTCACTCAAACACCGCTATGTTTCCGTCCCACCCACATACGGTGCGTATTTAATGTGTACTAGGCCTTTTTCCTTCCTGGGTTGGACTGGGCATACTGAATACTAACTGTACGGTGAGTACGCTAGAGCCCTCCCACCTACTTTAACATTACCTTCATAAGTTCTCTCCGAAGTGCCCCCCAGCTACTGACCTATAATTCATATTCTTAAGTGACAACAGATGTTGCAGGGACAGAGTATAGGGCAGGCTCTTGGTTGGGCGATAAATCCCGTCTTAGGCTGATCGCCCTCTTACAGGTACATGCCAATCAATCATTCTCCCGCCTACTAGGACGCATATATATATATATATATATATATATATATATATATATATATATATATATATATATATATATATATATTTGTCTTTTTGAGTATCCCATCCAATCCAATGGTCGCTCTCTCAAGTTCTGTGCGCTTGTCCATTATTCATAGGAATCAAAAAGCTTCAATCTACTTTTTGTGCAGCTTCCAAGACCAGAGAGATTGGGATGACGAGAAATTCAGTAGTTTTGTTGGGTTTATTTTCAATTTTTGTTACTAGTTTCATCTTTACAGAGGTGAGAGAGATGATAAAAACCCAGGAGATAGAGATGAGAAAGTTGATAGAAGATCTTTCCTTTATAGATGCCCATCCTCTGCAGGTTGGCATGATGATGATATTTTTATCATTTTGTTCTCTTTTAAAATGAAATGGGCAACAACTTGTTATGTATATTTTCTATTATTTTCATTTCTTTCTATGAAATAGTAGGCTAGTTAATGGGCGAACTAAGAGAGACTGTGGGAGACTATGTCTTATAAAGCTTCCTATCCATGATTGTTTTGGATGTTAATCACGATTAAGATCATTGTGTTCCTTTGGTTCATTTCTGAAATGCAGAAAAGGTTATATAAACCTCCTATTTATGATATGCGAAAAAGGATTTCTAAATCTCCTTCTATTTCCGATATATAGAGAAGGATATATAAATCTCCTTCTGCCTCTAGGAAGTAAGAGAAATGTTTCATATGCATAATTTATAGAAGGGGAAATGGTTTTTGCAATCGACTACTACAACAAAGAAGATCCCAAATTCCTGTGATAAATCTTAGAGAACAATAACAATATTTTTTGGCATTTCAATCTAAACTTTAGAAACACCACCAATATTTGTTGTTAGTTTGCGAACTTGGAATGAATTATTTTGTCAACGTAGTTATCTTTTGCTAGTACCAAATCAATTTTCTACTACCAAATAGTAAATATGAATCTAGTAAATAGGAATCAAAAATCAATTTCCTACTTGCAAACAGTGAATAGGAATGAAAATTAGCAACAGTGAATAGGAATGAAAATTAGGGAATCCAAAAATTTAAATTTCCTACTTGCACACAGTAAATAGGAATGAAAGTTACCAGTCTTACTGACTATTAAAGGTGGAACAAAATTGCAGGTGCACTATTTGAACCCCTAGAAAACCAATGATGAACCAGTGATGGATCTGTAATTGTATGATGAATGATGATTAAAGGTGGAACAAATTTGAACGACCAACGAACAAGTGATGAATTTGTATCTGGAGAATATGAAACATACAATGTAGAGGAAAAGCATCCGAATAGTTGATGATGGCAGTGGAAATCAATAAAGATAGTAAGGCCGTGGATAAAGATAGTAAGGCGGTGGCAGGTAGAGAGCAGTGGCTCAACATTAGTAAATATAAATAAATATAAAGCAAGCGGCTCAACATTTCCGAAGGAATGTTTGTCAGTGAATTTAAAGAACTGACATCAATGAAATTTAAAGAACTGACATAAATTAGTAATTTAAAGCAGTGAAGTAGACCTGAAACAAAATTATAATCCATTAACAACTATAACAATAACAATGTAAAATTACATAATGTGGTAGCGGGCAAAGGAACAATGACTCTGAACTTTCGCTTAAGAACTTTAGGTTATATATTTTAACAATGAAAAAATTACATCACCTGGGCAATAAGACTCCAAATGTATCATCCAATAGCATTCGCTATAAAATTAAGTTATATATGGAAAAAATATCATTATTTTCATGTTGCTATGTACGACATTGGAGAATGGAAAAATATTTTAAGTCAAAGTTTAAGTAATACATGGTCAACGATGAATAGATTGCAAGAGTACTAATAAAGGTAAACTTTTGACATTCCCATTTCTAACTTTGATCAATGAGGCCGACCAATTACCAATTAGATAAAGGGAGGCCACCTTTGAGTGTTGGACATAAGCTTATGAAGGTTAATATATATTTAAAATATAGTCCAACATTACATTCTCTGACCCAGGATGAACTGTGATTACTACGATCTATATTGTTATGCAGAGTGAGTGACCTGGTGATACATCAGAGAAAGCCATGGAAGAGCAATTAAACCAGAAGAGGCCAAGGGAAGGAAATGAAGAAGCTTGAGCCATGGCAGACAAGAAGAGGCCAAGGGAAGAAAATGAAGAAGCCTCCAATGGGGCATCTAGCTCCTCTATTGTCCAAGCTCAACAGAAACCAGAAGAAAAGACGGTGTGGGGATACTCATCATCCATTAATCTCTTCCACCACTTGCGTGATCGAGAGTTGGGCATTAACAGAAAGTTGTTAAATGTTTATCGGGATTATCACTTTCAGAGCTTTTCCATCGCCCGTCGTTCGATTGGTAGTATTATATATTTGGTCATAGCTGACGACATAATATGTGCTATTGATAATGTGACCTCTATTGTTCCATTCATACGTAATGGAGATCAATTCTAGGCTTATGCTAATGATGATGGAAGCCTCCTATTCATCCGATTGTCGTTCAAAATAAACTTTGTCTGTTACAACAACCATAAATATTCATTGATAATAGTTTTGACTGAGTTCGATGATCCAAGAAGGATTCTTAACAGATTGAGGATTATAAGCCTTGAAATTCCATCCATAAAAGATGGACTAACTAGGAAAGAGAACAAGCATCTTTTTCAGGGAGAATCCATCATAAATGATTGTGAATTTGATATTCCAAATTGTAGGGGTATGATTTATAATTTGGTAGAGGGAAAGTTCAAGGTTTTTGAGTTAAAAAAGTACACTCACATGTTTATGATACTAGATATAGGTATGTTTGCATAGGGGCGGACCCAGGGTTCAACTCTAACAATGCACCAACAAGCCCTAACTACTGACCCTTTCGGCAATACCTGCGGAGCAGATGCAGTCTCACCTGAAGTAGCAATAAGGGGTTGCAGGACACATGTGTCTACAACCAAAGGAAATGCAAGTGAATCCAAAACAACAACACACAAAGATCTAGTTATTCTTTACCAAGCTTAAGCCTACTTCGCACAGTTATATCTCAGATCTAACACAAACATTCAATAACAGTATAACAGAAAGAAAAGAACATAGCGTCAACCACAAAGGACAACAAGATATACGTGGTTCACCCTCTCCCTAAGGCTATGTCCACAGAATTGTGTTTTTTGATATATTAAATGGAAACATGCAGTTCTATCTACGCACTTAGCTTGTAGAATTCTCTCTCTTTCTCTCCCCTCCCTGCGCACCCAGCTGTAGGGTTGATCTTCGCACCCAACTGAAGATCCTACATTCCAAGAACACTCTTACCCACAATAATTCTCCCGCACCACAACAACAATCACTCTCTTAACCCACAATGACGAACAACAACCTAGAACGAACCCCTCTTCTCTCATCTAGGTATTTATTTATACATTACAATGACTCTCAGACAACCTTAGATCGAAGTCTAAGTGTCAAAACCCTAAATTCCAAAACCCTAGGTCAATTTGACCCGCATTTTCAGGGCTTCGCCAACCTGTCTTTCCCTCTTTCCCGTGAGGTGCTCCAAAGAATCCGTTGGTGGATTTTTCCATTTGCTAAGTTGTCCACGATCCATCTTCTTTTCTAATCTTTCTTCCTTGATCTCCTTGTTCAACGACTCGCTTTCCCTTACTTCGCTCCTTCTTTTCTTCTCCTTTGGCTACTTCGACCCATTCTTAGTCCATGTGCCTTCTGCACAGTTCATACTTTGTCTTTTCTCTTCCTTTTTCTTCATTTTCTTTGTTAATCCATAACCAATGGCCAATAGGCCCCCAACACTCACCTATGACTCGTCCCGAGTCACTGCAAGACTGGACCTTCTATTTTACTTCGACTTCAGACTATGCAGAGCAGTATGTGCTTTCTGCTCTGTCCCTTTCCACTGTGTGCAGACTGTCTTTTCTATGTTCGGTACCTAGTTTCAACTACACCTGGTACCTAGAATCTTCTTCTTATTCTTTTAATGAGAGTCGTGAGGAAGCGGGTTGTCATAATACAATTTCAACCAGCTCCCATTCACTAAACCCTCCTTCCATTCTCCATTCAAAGTTTTCAACTACGTAGCTCCTCCTTCTGTAACATAGGCAACCTCATATGACCCAAGCCAATGTGTTCTGAACTTCCCTAGATGCTTCATGAACTTGTTGTCATATACTAATACCAGATCTCCTTGCTTGAATGATTTCTTCCTGATATGTCTGTCATGGTAGGTCTTTTCTCGTTCCTTCTGTACTTGCTGATGAAATCATGCAATAAACCTGTCTTCCTCTAGTTCTACCAACTGTGCAAGCCTTTCTTGAACAACACCAGAGTCATCCATATCTGTGAATGCGACAATTCTTAAGCTAGGAACTAAATATTCCATAGGTACCACTACTTCCAGACCATAGACCAACTTAAAGGGAGTCTGCATTGTCATCTTCTTGCAAGTGGTTCTATAAGCCCATAACACTGCGGGTACTCTCAAATCCCAATCATCCCTGTTCCCACTGTAAATCTTTGTCAGCATTGTCTCCAAGATCTTATTGAAAGCTTTGTCTATACCATTTTCTTGTGGGTGATATGGTGTACTCTTTTGATGATGAACTTCAAATTCTTGAGTCAAGGGTTCAATAGTCTTATTAATCAAATGTGTACCTTGATCGCTCATAAGGATCTTCGGGCATCCAAATTGGGTGATGATATCATCGAATATGAATCGCGCAGTTGTAGCTACACTAGAGTCCTTAACTTCTCTTGCTTCTTCCCATCTGGTCAAATATTCTGTTGCAGTGATGATGTATCGAGCTCCTGTGTGCTTTCCTGGTGTGTTGATAGGGACCAAAAAATCAATAGCCCATTTCTCAAATGCCTGTAAGGTTAGATGAGGTGCTAAAGGCATCTCATCTCTTCTGGAAGGTTTCCCAACTCTTTGGCATACATTGCAGGCTTTGTAGTATTCCTTAGCATCTTTGTGTAAAGTGGGCCACCAGAGGCCATCTCTAAGAACCTTTTGCATTGTTGTTTTTCCTGCATAGTGTCCTCTTGTGATGTCTTCATGTACTTCTGCCAGAATCAATGGTCGTTCTACCTCCAAACTGGTAGTTTCCTCTCCATGCTCTAACCTAGACAAGTGGTCAGGGCCCTTGTTCATTCTTTCTAGCTTGACCATAATCTCAAAATCATATTCCTGGAATAACAATAGCCATATGCATATTCTTCCCCCCAAGATTGGCTTGTTGACTAGGTATTTCAACGTAGAGTGATCAATGAACATCTTAAAATGTCCTCCCAATAAGTAGTGTCGAAATTTCTGCAGTGCGTACACCATGGCTAAACCTTCTCTTTCAGTGGCAGTGTAATTTATCTCAGTTGTAGAGAGATTCCTTCTAGCAAAGGCTAACGGGTGGTCAATATCTCTTGCTCCTGGTTGTGCTAGCACTTCTCCTAATGCAATAGATGACACATCGACATGCACATGGAATTCCTTACTCCAATTTGGGAAAACCAGAATAGGTGCAGTGACCATTTTCTGTTTCAGTGTGTCGAAGCTCTGCTGACATTCCTCTGACCATTGAAACTGACAATCTTTATTTAAAATATTTTCCATGGGTGTTGTTATCTATGCATAGCCCTTGATGAACTTTTTGTAGTATCCAGTATGTCCCAGCGCAATGCGCAACTGTCTAACCGAAGTAGGAGGAGGTAGATCAACAATGATGGTAATCTTGGAAGGATCTACCAACAACCCCTACTTACACACAATATGGCCTAGCAACACTCCAAATGTTGAGAAAAAGATACACTTCTTCAGGTTCAAGGCAATCTGGCATTGCCTACACTTATCCAACATTAGTCTTAAACATTCAATATGATTTTTCAATAAGCTAAAAATAGTCCAATCATCAAAATATGCTTCCAAAAATTTAGGTAAGAATTCCTTGAATGCTTCTACCACCACCCTAGAAAAAATGGTTGGTGCATTCTTCAATCCGAAAGGCATTACTGTGCACTGGAAAGAACCTCATTCTGTTGAAAATGTGGTCTTATGTCGATCTTCCTTGGCAATCATGATCTGGTGATAACCTGAAAATCCATCTGTGAAGGAGTAAACTTCCCGTCCTCCCACATTATCTAACACTTCATCAGTAAACGAAGTAGGGAATGGATCATGTAAGAAAACATCATTCAGTTGCCTCAAGTCTACATAGATTCTGATCTCTCCTGACTTCTTATCCTGAACCACCATAGGGATAATCCATTCCGACTCTTCAACAGGTTCTATGATTCCTGCTTCCAACATTCTGTCTAATTCAACCTTGACTTTTTGTTTATATTTGGGATTTAGTCTGTAGGGTCTCTTCTTGACTGGTCTTGCATCTGGTTTTATGGGGATCTTCATTTCTCCCATGGGCCCTTTAATGCCCTTTATGTCGGTGAACTTGGTTCGAAACAAGTCCTGATATTCATGCAATAATTTTGTGATCTTGTTAATAGTGGCATCATCCCAATAATCTCCAACGTTTGCGAGCTTAGGTGCTTACTCTGTCCCAATATTAACTTTCTTGATTTTGATTGGTTGTCCAATTAAAGGTAGTTTTACTCCTAGTCCTTCTATGTCTCTTTGCCCTTCAGTTTCTACATGTTCACATTCCTAGGATCGCCATCTTCATCAACGTTGATATTGTAACAACCTTGCAATTTCTGAAGAGGTGCAGTCCATTCATCTTCTTCTTGCTCCAAAGGGAGGTTAGGTGCCTCCTCAAAGACTTTCTTTCTTACAACTTGTAAAGCCTGATCTACTATGGGGTGCTGACTTTCAAATAAAAATGTAGCTACAAATTTCTGAGTCATACCGTGCCAATCTACAGTGGTGAGGCGTAGTTATGCTTGAAGATACCAATTGATAAGCATTTTGTCCAAAGTGTTAATGAATTTATGCACCCACTATTCTTGAGGAATTCTTCTCTAGGCCTCCTCACAACTCCGCACATGGTCCTTTGAACAACTTTGACTTGTGTATCAGACTTCACACCCTTCGATTTGTTCTGAAAAATGTACTATCATCAAAGTGTGACATTGCACCCACTCCGCGATGTTCTTCTTGTGTGTTCCCCACCATCTCGCTAGAGTTGATTTCAAGGCTTCATCCAGTGCCAATAACCTCTGTTGTACTGGTACAATTTCTTCAAATTCCAATAAGAAAGTTTCTAAATGATTTAAACATCAAATGTGGGCAGATTACATACTTTTTTGCCAGTCCAACGAACTTCCCTGGTCAATCTGGCACACCTCCACGCAGAAACTTCATAAATTTTGTTCTTCCAATTTTTTAGTGCTTCTTCCGAATCTGATGAGCATGCGTAGTCACTTTTCCAGCTTAAATTCCCATCTACCGTAGGATTAATGTAATCCTGCTGCCTTTCTGTCAATTTGTATATATTCTCTAGCTCGTATGGGCAGTATTATTTTCTGATGGGTTTTGTGTATCTGCGACCTTCATCAGGATCCAGAGCTGCAATGAACCTAAGGCCATCACCTTCAAATGTCATTCTTATTTTCTTTAATTCAACCACATTGGAATTTTTGAAATCCCAATCAATTCCTAACAACACAGTATAAGGACAACTATCATCAACTATCTCAATCACCTCGAAGTCCGCAAACGTCCTTATCCCGTTGATGTCCACAGGGACATGCTCCAGTATTCCAAAGGGGCTTATTGTCTGCTAATTATCCATCCTGAGCTTGATGGGGGAGTAAATCAACTTAGGTTTTCCCGTCAGTGCCTAGGTCTACTTCATCATAACATTGACTTCTAACCCTAAGTCGAGGACCACATAATCTATGTCATAGTCCCCAATCTGAGCATTAAGGTGTAGTTCCTTAAAGTCCTTATCTTCCTAGATACTTGATGTACTTATTTATTTAGCAGATGATCTATCATTCCTATCTCATATTGTCTGATCAAATTTTGTAGTTTTTGCACAGTTCTTTCATCCTTAATCAAATCAATGAACGTATATAAGAAACTGACAAGCTTCCTTACCTCTTTTCCATCTCCAGGTGCAATGAATGATTGAATTCCAGAGGCATTCCACATTCTCTCAATTTAGGCTGTGTCTTTGATGAAGAAGCCTGATCTCTTCCAAATTCTCTTTTGTCCTCTTCAAACGTCTGCTTTTATTTCCTTGGATCAAACACTTGTGTCTTCTTTGCAGCTCTTCTGACCCTTGATTCCTCTGTAGTCTTTTCTGGGGTCACCCTATATTCTCCTGTAAGATCACCTCCTCTAGTGATAACAACAAATTTGGGATCATATCCATGAGTTTCTGCTAATATTAGTTGTACTTGTTGGTTTCCTCCCCGTCTCTCCTGAAGTTTGGCTAGCAATACTGGAAAATCTTCAATAACATGTTCAAATGAGTTGCAGTAGCTGCAAGTGGTACAAGGGTTCTGACAGTCCCTTGCCAAGTGACCTGGATGGGTGCAGTTATAACAAATGATCTAACCTCAACCTCGACCCATGCCTCCTCCTCGTCCTCTTCCTCTGAATCCACTGCGAGGGTTGAAGTTTCCTCTTCCCAGGGAATTAAACTGCGTAGTATTTCCTTCCTAATGCATCTCTCCTTGAATTCTATATGTATCTCTTGACCTTTCATGGAAGAGGTCATAAGCCCTACAATCCTTCTCATCATGCCCCACGGATTTACATAATGCGTAGTAAATATTGGTAGGTGTATGGACATATTTTTGCATGTAATAACATTCACCATGGAGATCCCTATTTCTACATACCTCACACCAGGGGAGAGTAACCTGCTTCAAAGGGCTCGGAGCTCCAGAGTCCAAGTACTCATTAAACATGGGACAATGCTCCTTGTCATGGCCCTCTGACTTGCATCTGATACACCAAATGTATTATCTTTTATCTTTTCCCCTTGTCTTTCTTCATATCTTTGACCTACAGAGATAAGCTAGTTAGCTGACTCAAAATTTGACTCATACCTGAGCTAGATTCTCCCATAGGGGATGATTCTAGCTTCATGACGATCTCTAGTGCCTCAGCCTGTGAAACAACCTTCTGTTGCATCAGAGGAACTATGATGTGTGGTAAGAGGGCAACAATGAACCATTCCTTATTCTGCTCATCTGGAATCTGAAAACTCAAACGACCTGTCAAGGTCTTAAACCTATGATCAAACTCCCAAACAGGTTCAACTATTCTCTACTTAATTTATTTCAGTTTTGTAATGCACTGTGACTCTGACTTGGGTTTCTTGAATTCTTCACTCAACACAGTCTTGATATCATTTAGTGTTTTAGGTTGTGCAACTCCTTTAAAAAACTTCATGTACCAGCTCAGTGCGCGGTCTCTCAAGGTAGTACTAAATTGATCTCTCTTAACTACTTCATCATTGACTTGCTTAATACTCCATACAGCTTCGCATAAGAACCAGTGTTGATCAGGATCTTCATATCCATCTCCTCTAAAGATAGGTAACCTCATCTCATATGCCATAGATCTTCCTAGGTTTCTTGATTGATTATGTATTGAACTACTGGTAACAGTGCTCGGGGTGCTCTGATAGCTCTAGTTACTCTGGTTACTTAACGCTGCTAAAAAAACATGAGTAATGGTACTTACTTCGACAGTCGGCGCAGTTCCTGAAGTCTCTGATTCTTCCCGGCAAGGTTATTTAGTCTTCCTCTTCTCTATCCTAGCAGACTTTCAATACTCCTCGTTCAATATATCCTCTTCTTCCCCACTGTAGAACCCTTCATCTTGTGCTAGTGGTTCATGTTTCTGCTCAAACAAGTTCACCAGATGAACCTCTCAAAAGGTTTTCCCATTGCGCATATGTCCAACCTCTGTGTCGCTGTCACTATCTGAGTTCTTGAACATTATATTTTCAATCTGACCAATTACTGTATCCTTAAGATGTTCTTCTCATGCAATAACATCTTGATCTTCAACTTCAAAAAGTGTAAATTTTTTCCTCTAGGTCCCTTAAAGAAATATCTCTTTGCTTGGCTATATGACTTGAATTTGTCAATAGAAAACTCAGTAATGTACTCTCCAATAGTGCTATCAAACTAGTGATATACTTCTCTTGACACGACGTTATCAACTCTCTTGACCTTCTTGATCAACGTCGATGTCCAAACCATAGGTGGTCTATATCTAACTTCAAACTGGGTATTTGTTAATCTGGCTAACCACTCGTATAGCTCCTTATGGATTCCTCCAAATAAAATTTTGTGTATATCAATAAAGATATACCTTCCCAACCACTCCTTTGTACTAAGGCTAGGATTCTTGTTATGAGCTTCAGTGAAGTCCCTCTCTTTTTCTTATATCCACTTCTAAATCTCCATCTTCGATGGAAACCACCTTGACATTCCCTCAAGAAGATCCTGGTCCAAGCAACAGAACCTTTTGTTGGCACAGGGGCAGACCCAGGGTTCAAATCTAACAGCACACAACCAAGCCCTAACTACTGGCCCTTTTAGAAACACCTGCGGAGTAGATTTAGTCTCACTTGAAGTAGAAATAGGGAGTTGCAGGACACAGGTGTCTACAACCATAGGAAATGCAAGTGAATACAAAACAAAAACACACAAAGATCTAGTTATTTTTTACCAAGCTTAAGCCTACCTCACATAGTTATATCTCAGATCTAATACAACAATGCAATAATAGTATAATAGAAAGAAAATAACATAGCATCAACCACAAAGGAAAACAATATATACGTAGTTTACTCTCTCCCTAGGGCTACGTCCACATAACTGTGTTTCTTGATATATTAAATGGAAACATACAGTTCTATCTACGCACTTAGCTTGCCGATTTCTTTCTCTTTCTCTCCCCTCCCTGCGCACCTAGCTGTAGGGTTGATCTTCGCACCCAGCTGAAGATCCTACAATCCAAGAACACTCTTACCCACAATAATTTTCCCGTGCCACAACAACAATCACTCTCTTAACCCACAATGACGAACAACAACCTATAATGAACCCCTCTTCTCTCATCTAGGTATTTATTTATACATTACAATGACTCTCAAAAAACCTTAGATCAAAGTCTAAGTGTTAGAACCCTAAATTACAAAACCCTATGTGTCTAAAACCCTAGGTCAACTTGACCCACATTTTCAGGGCTTTTCCAACCTGTCTTTCCTTCTTTCCCACGAGGTACTCCAAAGCATCCGTTGGTAGCTTTTTTCGTTTGCTGAGTTGTCCATGATCCATCTTCTTTGTTGATCTGTCTCCCTCAATCTTCTCGTTCAATGGCTTGCTTTCCCTTACTTTGCTCCTTATTTTCTTCTCCTTTGGCTACTTCGACCCATTCTCAGTCCATGTGCCTTCCGCGCAGTTCGTACTTCCTCTTTTCTCTTCCTTTTTCTTCAATTTATTCCTTAATCCATAACCAAGGTCCAACAAGGTATCTCACCTGATGGTTCATATTTTAAATTTAGAAGTCCTTGAAACATGGACATGGTGATATATGAGAGAATCTGAGAAGGATTTTTAATGAGAATTTATTCCAACGCAATGGAACACTGCTTAAACAATTTGTTCTTCCTTGATATCATGGATATTGTACATAATTCATTGCACCCTGTGGAAGTGATAGAATACTTGTGCAACAATATAGTTTGGGGATGGACGTAGTAGACATAAGTTTTGAAAACCCTATTGTATTAAAGAAAACAAATATTTGAGCATCCTCAGAGCCTTATTATCTAGATAAAAGGCACAAGTTCATATGCTACGACCTATATTCTAAAAGGGTTCACGTTTGTAACCTACAAGGTGATATTTTGGCCACACTTGGAGACCACCCATTGTTGATGCCAATTTTTATCAAGGGTTCTTACATTACAAATTCATAGGATATTGTCATTTTAGTTTGCTCGATCGATCAATATTTCTGCACGATTAATGTTAGCAACATTCTTACAGAAGAATGTTTGGAAAATATTAGCACAGACATTTCAAATTGTTCTAAAATCGGAAAGGCAACATTGAAATATCTAGTCGGAGGATTTGCATATGATGAAAGGATGCATTAGATTTTCACAGGAAATAATGAGGGAATTTGTTGTGTGTGGTCTAAAAAATTCTACAATGATGTCGAAGACGAATCTGATGAAGAATTATTTACCGAAGACGAATCTGAATTATCCGATAGATTAGTCAGTGAAGAAGAATCTTAATTATCAGAAAGCTATAGTGTTGAAAATTTAGAATGAAAATTTCAAAGAAGGAGAACTTGGATCGTCTAAAAATAAAGAGGAAGCAACACATCATCGTAACAATACAAAGAATATTTATCATACAATGCATTTCTATGTCGAGTCGGTGTATTTTACTTTTCTATTTTCCCTTCTTTTGTACATAATATATATTTGTACATAATACAATTTTAAAAGAGTTATGATATAATTGATGAAAGTTTTTTTAATGTTTTTTTTTTTTTATTTCATAACAACATGATCTAAAAATAGTTATAATAATGGACATTTAGAATAATGGAGGTTTAGTGGTGATTAGTTTCCAACCGTCACAACTTCCTAAAACCGTTCCTCAACCATTCAACATATTATATATACATTGTAAATCTTATTGATTAATTGGAACAAGCTCGACTTTGCTTCCTGTCTCCAGGTGTTGGAGGCGTTTCTCATTTAAGTTGGTATCAGAGGGGGTTCCTTCATCATAGTTTAATCATTGGAAGGAAGATTCTAAGAAATCACAATGGATCAACAAGAAGGGATGTCCTCAAACAGAGCTCCACTATTAAAAGGAGATAACTATGCATTTTGGAGTATAAGAATGAGAAGTTACCTAATGGAACTAGGATGTGGTGTCTAGATATTTGTGATAAACAATTATGATGTACCAGAAATTGCTCCATGAGAATGTATGTTAAATATAACATAATTATGCATATTAGAGATGCTAAGACTTCTAGTGAAACATGGCAAGCACTTAAATATCTGTATCAAACAAATAATATGAATCCCATTCTTTTCCTAAAGAGTAAATTGTTAAGTATTAAAATGGATATAAACGAGTCTGTCAGTTCTTTTCTTGGGCGAATTAAAGAAATGAAAGATAAATTGGGAGATATAGGAGAAAACGTGTATTACAATGATCTTGTAACAATTTCCCTAAATGGAATGCTAGAGGACTATCAAATGTTTATAACAGGACTTGCAGTGAGGGAGAAATCTCCCACTTTTGAGGAACTGACAGGTATATTGTTGCAAGAGGAAGATAGGCGCGCGAATTTGAAGCCTCAGAATTCAGACTTAGCACTATGGACGAAGAAGAGATTCCCTAAAGGGAAACCACAAGAAGGAGGCAAAGGAGGAAGTTCATTTCAGAGGAAGTCAAAGCCAAATCAAGGTATTCCATCAAATAGAAATGAACCTAAGTGCTTTTATTGTGGTAGGACTGGGCATCTTGCCAGAGAATGTTTTAATAAGAAAAATGATGATGAGACTAAGCATAAAAATAGAAAACATTCAGGACACTTTGCAGAAGAAAACTCTAATATTGAACCAAAAGATCTCAAATTGTTTGTGTCTAATGGTGCATTGTCTGTTGAAACCGATGATGTTGATGCATGGTTTGTTGATTCTGACGCTTCAATTCACATGACATGTAACAAGAATTGGTATAAACACTTTAAAGAAACACATAATGATGCCCATATGTATCTTGGAGATGGCCGCTCTTATAAAATCAAGGGATATGGAGATATTCCAGTAACACTTCCGAATGGTACTACCGGACACATTCACAATGTTGTGTATGTCCATGGGATAAAGAAAAACTTGATTTTTGTGTCCACCATTATAGATTAGGATTTGAAGGTCGAATTCTTCAAGACACATTGTATAGTGAAGGACTTGCAGGATCATTACAGAATTGTTTCTTCAGGAGTAAGAGTTGAAGGCCTATACAAACTTGATGTCACGAGCAAGAATCATCAAGCTTTAACTTTTGCAGCTATGCCTACATAAAATATTTGGCACCAAAGTTATGGTCACATTAATTATCATGATTTTTTGTTATTACAAAAACAAAGTATGGTTGAAGGACTCCCTATGTTAAATAATGAGTATGCTACTTGTGAAGGTTGTGCATTAGGAAAGATACACAAAGATGAATTCCCCTCTAATCCCGATAGGAGAAAAAGAAATCTATTAGAACTTGTGCACACTGATGTTTGTGGACCAATGAAGAAAAGGTTGCTAGGAGGTGATTATTATTTTTTATTGTTTATCGATGACTGCACAAGATACACATGGGTTTATTTCCTCAGGAAAAAGAGTGACGTTTTTTAATACTTCAAAGAATTTAAAAACATGGTGGAGAAGCAAACAGGAAAACCCATCAAAATCCTTCGCTCAGATCAAGGGGCAGAGTAAAGATTGGGGGACTTCATCAAGTATTGCAAAGATCATGGAATAGTACAACAATTTACAGTACCCCACACTCCACAACAAAACAGAGTTGCAGAAAGGAAAAATAGAACTCTGGTGGAGTGTGCACGAAGTATGATGAAAGGTAATAATCTCTCAAATGCTTTTTGGGATGAGGCCATTAGCACTGTTGTTTACTTAAAGAATAGAATTCCAAAAAGGTGTCTTGATCATAAAACTCCTTTCAAATCCTTGTGTGATTCTAAACTAGTAGTTAATAATTTGAGGATATTTGGGTGTAAGGCTTGTTGGGTCATAAAACCCACAGAGATTAATTTGCAGCAGAGAACCAAAGAAACATGAGACACTAGATCCAATCACACATGAGACACCATGATTTACGTGGTAAAATCCTCAGGCTGAGGGAAACATCCATGGGACAATGGCAACAACGTTTTATTGCTTAACAAGAGATTACAACCAGCAGCCCGGAGAGGGCTTGAATCCCCTTTCTCACAATCTGCCTCTCAGGCATACATATTTATACAACCTCTCCTTCAGTTATACAAAATTGATTACATTAATTGTTGCCCCCTTCTTTTGCTGATTAGTTTTAACTAAATCCAACAATATAATATTGTTGAGGAAATCATGAACCACTTTAACCACAATTGGTTAATTGGTTGTCACATTCCAACAATATCCACCTTGACAATCAATTTACCTAATACCATGCCATTGTCCATTCATCACCTTCTTGCAAGCTAAAGATAGGTGATACTAGTGCTTCCAAAACTGAAGCACCCATTTCACTGCTCCACCTAGATTTGTCATTTAACCAATGACAACACCAACTGCACATGAAATATCTCATCCTTTCATCGCAATCATCAATATTTCTACTAGCACACTATACATGAGACATATAACCCTTTTCTTCTTCATCACTTGGACACAAACCTGAAGAAAACTTATAATGGAAAGCCAAAAAATATTTTACCAGTTTCACATCATTCATACCGAATTTCCTGAGTATCATTACCATGTACTCAAGTTGTGATAACCTAAAACTTACCATCAATCTCGTCTCTGTGAATTTCTATGCTCAAGATTGTTTTGTTGCTCCCAAATCCTTCATCTCGAACGTCCAAGTCAACTGAGCCAACCTATTGATCTTAACCATGCTACTGCTTGCTATAAGAATATCATCAACAATCTAAACACCAAGATAGTGAGTACCATAAAGACAATGGTTATGTTCACTTATTGTAAAAATTGGCTCACTATGAAGGAATCAACTTCTTGTACCAATTTCCTGGATGCGCTTTCCAGGCCATACAATGAATTCATGAGCTTTCAAACAAATATTCTGTTGCGATTCTGAATACCTTCAATGCTCCACTTCGAATATTGCATTCAAAGACCTTAGCCCAATCTGGACAAGACTGTCAAATGATCCTCCACTCCTCATCTCCAGGCACCTTAAAATAGAGTCTCAACGCTCCCCCTGACATGAACATTCACTTAACCAAATCTGGAGCCAAGTAAGCATTTGTCACTTACCTCTAGGCCCATTTACAATGGAGTTTCACCAAGCCTTTAAATAGGCTACATTACATGTAATCTCATGAGACAAGTGTTATCACTGAAATTTCGTCTGCACATGGCGACAAGAACTCTGCATCATCAAAACAACAATGAAGTCATCCATGGCACTGAACTAGTTTCACAGCATTCCAGAAGGGTCAAAAACTATACAAAGTAACCAAAAATTGAAAGGCGCTTTACAACAGTTGGATGCGCGCGTGCATGCGCGGGACAAAAACGTGTTAGTAGCGCATGCGCGCTCAACGCACGACTGTCAATACCAGAACCCGCGCATCTGCTAATATGACGCATTAATTGAATAGGTCGACCTTCCAACCGCCTACGGACCGGCCCCCAAGATGATTTGACTCTTAAATCAGAGCCGGATCTGCAAAATCGGCGGGTTAATGACCTAAGTAAACCCTAAAAGGGTCCCTGTTCACACTTGGAGAAGGTTACGTGGCCGCCTGAAGAAATGCTATAAAAAGCCGTGAGGATACACTATTTTGGCAAGGAATTATAAGCACTGTTATGCTGTTCAGATGGTTTAAGGGCTCATCCTTTAAACAACAACCCATCAGCTGCATCACCGAGAGTTCTTTCACTGCTCAGTTCTTCTCATTTGTAAGGAAAGAAAACTGTGTGAGGGCCCCGAAGAGCCTTCCGTTGGAGGGAGAAGGAACCT
>ML797974.1:154726-170639 GCA_009831015.1 Picea engelmannii | reverse complement strand
TCTCATTCATGATCAAGTTATTGAAGTGTTATTTTTCCCTACATAAGATCAAGTTTCAAACATTTTGACAAAGACTCTTATATAAGCGAAGTTTTCCAAACTTTGATCTATGTTAGGAGTTTAGAAAATTGTCATTAAGGACAAATGACCTCTAATTCCTCCTTTCTTTTCTTATTGTGTTTCCTTTGTAAATCCTTCAATCCTATCCCAAGTTGTTCTTAATGGAGAATGTTAGGATATTTAGACACTTAGGAGTTAGTTAAGATCAACTTGGTCTAATGTGTTGTTAGGTAAAAGTGTGTTTCTTTAGTATGCATTTGTAGTTAGATGATCCGATGGTCACGATATGTTCTCAACATAGAGTGATCGGATGACTCATATTCTCCTCGATCATAATGGCTACATTGATCTGTGAGTTAACACTCAATTGGTCCATGATCTCTATTTAAAGAGCATGGAGGGTCATTTGACAATTTCTACATTGAAAACAACAATTTCATCAATCCGAAATTGTTATTTCAATAAAGATTGCATAACTAGATTCTAATGAAAACAACCTCCAAAAAAACAATTGATAGAATGTTTAACCTTTTTCAATTTATATTAAATTGGGTGTTTATACACATTCTCCAATTAATAATGAAATGCTATCTCTCCTTTTAATTATATAATAACTATTTATTTAAAATATACAATAACAAAAACTTAATAATAACATACGCAAATATAAGAGAAAAAAAAACACAAAAAAATGATATATTTATAAAATAAATTACATTATATATCGTCCAAGGGGAAATTGATCGTCCGGAAAATGAGATTGAGATTACCAGGGCTTCGCAGGTCCCAGGAACCATTTCAAGTATCTGGATTAGGTTTCGAATCTAACAATCTGTGGTGGCCTTAGTCATTATTGATAAAATCATCCGTCATCTAGGTTGTTCATTCTCATTTATCATAATTGTATTTGAGATTTGATGATAATTGAAGCTGCTCTTTAATGAATATATATTTTTTTTTTCGATGATAATTATTATTATTATTTCTTTATTTTGATGATAATTATTATGAATATTTCTTTTTTTCTTTAATGGATATATCTTTCTTTTGATGATAATTGTAACGATCATAAATCTTCAGTCCTTAATAGCACACCTTAAGAATAAGAGAATCTTAAGAAAATTCCTCAAACTTCTCTTACACACCTTTAGATCCCAAAAAGACACCCTAACTTATTTAGCGCACCATAGATCTCTTCTTTGTACTTACGATTTTATCTCTTGCTTGGATACACTTCAAATGCGCACATCTATCATATATTTATACAATTCATGTCCTCACATTTAGCGATGACCTATAAAGACTGGCTCAGTTGACCTGAATTTTATGGTTGGGTTGTTGGACAAAAATAATTATATCTCCTCATTCCTAAGGATTTAGAAGGAATGCTATATACTGGTGGAAATGTATCGAAATAATATTTCCAACCATATAACCTACGCTCTCATTTGAGACATGTATCTAGGGTAAACATTTCTTCAAAGATAGGGTATCCAAACTAAGCAATAAAAATATGAAAACAATATTTCCAACAATCTGCATCTTACAATATTTAATTTGGACATTTGTAGTCTCCCACTATCTTTGACATAAATGAAAAAAATATTTCCAACAATCCATATGAGAGAAGTAGGGCCAAATATTATGATTTCATATTAATTTCCTTGGTAAGGTTTCAGATGGTGCCTTTAGAATAAGGATAATCGTAAAAGGGATTATATTACCCTTCACCCCATTTTCAAAAATTCATGCATTGTTGTTTTGATATTTTACAAGCGAGTGTGAATCATTTAGCACTCTAAAATGGGTAAAAGGAGGAAAATGATTACACAATGTTAATTATGAAACTGATTTGCCTCAACGAAATCTTGATCATGCTCTCAAAACGATAAACATGCTATTGTAAACTAATAAGTCATTAATGGGTAAAGTCACCGAACTCAGAGTAAATAATAACGAGATCTATAAATAATTTATTGGTGTCACTACACAACATATAAATAAGCTAGAAGAAAGTTGGGAATCATTGCATCAAAGGGTCATTCACATTTTAAAACTTCATCATAAAATGACCAAATGATAGAATTATTGAAGCAAGAGTTTTTTGCAAAGGAAAATATGTTGTTAATTTTGGAAAGTGAAGTGAAAAAGGGAAAAGTGATGTGTGATGCAATTTGTGGCACAAGTTATTTTATTCAAAAACTTGATAGTTCTTGTGACACCATTAAATTGGTTGATGCTAATAATGATGACATACATTTCTCTCTTTCATGCTATGAGAATTACAATGATGATCCTGGTAATATTTCTGAAGGTGAACCTCATATTGATGATGATGAAATTGCTTGTTTTGAAAAGAATACAAAAGGAATTGGGTTCAAACTGATGAAAAAAATGGGTTCAAATGGAAAACGTTTAGGCAAAAATGGACAAGGTATTCAAAAGCCCATGGAGATAAGGCCAATAAATGAAGGTCTTGGTTATGAAGGAAACACAAACAATGGGGATAATAAGTTTTTTAAATAAGAAACATTATTTATAGATAACAGTGCAACAAAACATATGCAAAAACACGAGCAATATTATAGTCATTGTGGTAAAAAATGGCATGTACAAGCTAAGTGTTGGAATTTGTATTCTTGCAGTATTTGTGCTTTTACCAATCATGATAATCACACATATTGTCAGAGACAAATGTCAAAACCTCACACCTAAGTTTACTTCCATAACTTAGCTCAAATAAGTTAAATAACCTTGAAAAACAATACTTACTTTAATTATGTCCCGGGTAATGTATAACTACGATATGGAATTAAAGAAGTTAAAAATAATACTTATCTTCTTCAATTGAGGTCATTGTATGACTTTACATGGTAAAATGAAATATATTTACAATATTTATTATACTTAGAGGTTGGTTAAGGGGATAACTTTAACCAAGATAAGTTCGTTTTTGTGAACTTGAGTGGTTACCGGTATAAGTGAGTGGATGAATTTATTATTTATTGATAAGTTATTAAGATGGTTTTAACCTTTCAAGTTATGGAATAAATGTTAGGTGAAGTTGAGTGGATGTTTGTATTAGTATAGATGCATTTTAACTCTAGACTTATCATGTGCCAAGAGGGATAAAATACCTCGAGTTGAAAACCTTCCCTTAAGTTTTTGGACTTTGAAAAGATTTATACCTCGAGAGATTTGATCCCTCCATGCGAATGAAAGATCTAGAGTTAAGATGGATATATGTTTGCTTAATTTAAATTACATGAACATTGATGTAATTAAGGGTACAGTAAGAGAAATATTTGAGAGGGCAGGGATGAAAGTGTAGTCATCTAGGAGCGATTTGATCTTCATCCTTCTTCTATACAATTCAAAATTGAAGAATTCAATCTTCCTCAGTTGAGAGAGTGGTTTCTTTCTCGCCATCAAAATCATCCAACAACTACCTTATTAGTGACTTATTTTTCACCAATTGCTATTATTTCTATAGAACTACTCAACATAAGTAATGGTGAGGGTTTTTCAAGTGAAATTTGTTAATATAAGATTCCAATTGGGTTCCCAACAAAGGAACTACCATGTAAGCATTTCCTTTATTGTCAATGCATCACACAATGGTTTATCTTCAACTTATATGTCCTCTATGCAGACATGGGTTTCAATCAATTTTCTCAAATTATAGATCCTTGTGTAAGCATTTCTCAACTCTTTATCTATTTATTTGTCTACTAAACACTTTTTATTCTATGTGATTTTATAACAAAATATAAGGTAACAATTTCTATTGCTTATATCTATGGTGTTTGTGCTCCGCGTAGACTAGTTAAAGATGTTAATGTGTCTGTGCCTTGTGTAGACTAGTTAAGGATGTTAAGGTGTTTGTTCTCTCAATTTGAGACTAGTTATATTAATTTACAAAATAGTAGGTTTAGAATGAGCATTAAGTAGGAATTTCATCCCCCAAAATACTTTGACCAATATGAAATTTGTTTATTTTTAATTACACACACATAAAGTTGATATTGACATAATATAGAGATTGAAATATTTTACTTAGGGTTGACATTGATTATTTTATTTATTAATACTTCATTATTTTTTTAAAGTACCACATATGAAATCCATATTGAGCATGAAATGATTTACACATATTCCTCATATAAAACGACTCTCAATGCAATAAGTGATGAATTTACTCAGTTCTAGATGATGTATGGAATCATTTATTATTTTTTTCTTTTAAAGATTGAAATGATTCTCACTTATCTAAATAAAATGAATATATTTAAAAGATAAGGGGATGGATTTAACTTAAATCCCATGTAACCTATGAAATACTTTTTTATCCATAAACCTGGGAATTATCCCTCACACTTTACCAACATAGATCTTTAATGGAATTTTTTTATTTTTGTTAACCCCTACTTAAGAATGATTACAATGCCTTTATTCTCATCATAATTCTAAGTGCAAACTTTTCTACTCCTGGTTCTCTAGTGGCATGTAAGGATGGGGTACAATAATCCAATATAAAATGGAGTACTCTCATTTAATTTTGTAAAGGGAAGGAATCTCTACTATTGCCAATAGATACAACACTTAGTTTCCACTTGATAATTGTATTTTAGATTTTGATGATAATTGAAGTGGCTCTTTAATGAATATATCTTTTTTTTTATGATAATAATAATTATTATATTTATCTTTCTTTAATGAATATATTTTTCTTTCTTTTGATGATAATTATTATGGATATTTCTTTCTTTAATGGATATATCTTTCTTTCTTTTGATGATAATTGTAACGATGACAAACCTTCAGTCCTTCATAGCACACCCTAAGAATAAGAGAATTCCAAGAAAATCCCTCAAACTTCTCTTACACACCTTTAGATCCCAAAAAGACACCCTGACTCTTTTAGCGCACCTCATATCTCTTCTTTGTACATACGACCTTATCTCTTTCTTGGATACACTTCAAATGCGCACATGTATCATATATTTATACAATTCATGTCCTCACATTTAGGGACAACCTATAAAGACTGGCTCAGTCGACCTGAATTTTATTGTTGGGTTGTTGGACAAAAACAATTATATCTCCTCATTCCTAAGGATTTAGAGGGAATGCTATATACTGGTGAAAACGTATCGAGATAATATTTCCAACCATATAACCTATGCTCTCATTTGAGACAGGTATCTAGGGTAAACATTTCTTCAAAGATAGGGCATCCAAACTGAGCAATAAAAATATGAAAACAATATTTCCAACAATCTTCATCTTACAATCTTTATGTTGGATATTTGTAGTCTCCCCCTATCTTTGACATAAATGAAAAAAATATTTTCAACAATCCATATGAGAGAAGTAGGGAAAATATTAGGATTTCATATCAATTTCCTTAGGTTTCAGATGGTGCCTTTAGAATAAGGATAATTGTAAAAGGGATTATATTACCCTTCACCCCTTTTTAAAAAATTCTTGCATTGTTGTTTTGATTTTTTACAAGCGAGTGTGAATCATTTAGCACTCTAAAATGGGTAAAAGGAAGAAAATGACTACAAACTGTTAATTATGAAACTGAATTGCCTCAACGAAATCTTGATCATGCTCTCAAAATGATAGACATGCTAGTGTAAATTAAGAAGTCATTAATGGGTAAAGTTACCAAACATTATTTATAGATAACAATGCAACAAAACATATGAAAAATCACAAGCAATATTATAGTCATTGTGGTAGAAAAGGGCATGTACAATCTAAGTGTTGGAATTTGTATTCTTGTAATATCTGTGCTTTTACCAATCATGATAATCACACATGTTGGCAGAGACAAATGTCAAAACCTCACATACATATAAATTGTGAATGAATAAGTGTATATAAATGAAAGAATGTTACTTTTATGTTAAAAATAATAAAAATAAAAATAAAATAATGTATTTATAACTAATTTTATTAACAAGGAGCCCACCCAAAAACCCTCTCAAGTTAAAAAATTGTTCACAATGAAAGAAACAAAGCTAATGTTACTTCCATAACTTAGCTCAAATAAGTTAAATAACCTTGAAAATCAATACTTACCTTAATTATGTCTCGGGTAATGTATAACTAAGATATGGAATTAAAGAAGTTAAAAATACTACTTATCTTCTTCAATTGAGGTCAATGTATGACTTTACATGGTAAAATGAAATATATTTACAATATTTTTTATACTTAGAGGTTGGTTAAGGGGATAACTTTAACCAAGATATGTAATAGTTTTTTTTTTGTGAACTAGAGTGGTTACCTGTATAAGTGAGTGGATGAATTTATTATTTATTGATAAGTTATTAAGATGGTTTTAACCTTTCAAGTTATGGAATAAATGTTAGGATGAATTTATTATTTATTGATAAGTTATTAAGATGGTTTTAACCTTTTAAGTTATGGAATAAATGTTAGGTGAAGTTGAGTGGATGTTTGTATTAGTATAGATGCATTTTAACTCTAGACTTATCATGTGCCAAGAGGGATAAAATACCTCGAGTTGAAAACCTTCCCTCAAGTTTTTGGACTTTGAAAAGATTTATACCTCGAGAGATTTGATCCCTCCATGAGAAGGAAAGATCTAGAGTTAAGATGGATCTATGATCGCTTAATTTAAATTACATGAACAATGATGTAATTAAGGCTACAGTAAGAGAAATATTTGAGAGGGCAGGGATGAAAGTGTAGTCATCTAGGAGCGATTTGATCTTCATCCTTCTTCTATACAATTCAAAATTGAAGAATTCAATCTTCCTCAGTTGAGAGAGTGGTTTCTTTCTTGCCATCAAAATCATCCAACAACTACCTTATTAGTGACTTATTTTTCACTAATGGCTATTATTTCTATAGAACTATTCAACATAAGTAATGGTGGGGGTTTTTCAAGTGAAATTTGTTAATATAAGATTCCAATTGGGTTCCCAACAAAGGAACTACCATGTAAGCATTTCCTTTATTGTCAATGCATCACACAATGGTTTATCTTCAACTTATATGTCCACTATGCACACATGGGTTTCAATCAATTTTCTCAAGTTATAGATCCTTTTGTAAGCATTTCTCAACTCTTTATCTATTTATTTATCTACTAAACACTTGTTATTCTATGTGATTTTATAACAAAATATAAGGTAACAATTTCTATTGCTTATATCTATGGTGTTTGTGCTCCATGTAGACTAGTTAAAGATGTTAATGTGTCTGTGCCTTGTGTAGACTAGTTAAGGATGTTAAGGTGTTTGTGCTCTCAATTTGAGACTAGTTATATTAATTTACAGAATAGTAGGTTTAGAATGAGCATTAAGTAGGAATTTCATCCCCCAAAATATTTTGACCAATATGAAATTTGTTTCTTTTTAATTACACACACATAAAGTTGATATTGACATAATATAGAGATTGAAATATTTTACTTAGGGTTGACATTGATTATTTTATTTATTAATACTTCATTATTTTTTTAAAGTGTCACATATCAAATCCATGTTGAGCATAAAATGARTTACACATATTCCTCACATAAAACAACTCTCAATGCAATAAGTGATGAATTTACTCAATACTAGAYGATGTATGGAATCRTTTATTATTTTTTTCTTTTGAAGATTGAAATAATTCTCACTTATCTAAGTAAAATGAATATATTTAAAAGATAAGGGGATGGATTTAACTTAAATCCCATGTAAAGTATGAAATACTTTTTTATCCATAAACCYRGRAATTATCCCTCACACTTCACCAACATAGATCTTYAATGGAAWTTTTTTATTYCTCTTAACCCMTACTTAAAAATGATTACAATGCCTCTATTCTCATCATAATTCTAAGTGCAAACTTTTCTACTCCTGGTTCTCCAGTGGCATGTAAGGATGGGGTACAATAATCCAATATAAAATGGAGTACTCTCATTTAATTTTGTAAAGGGAAGGAATCTCTACTATTGCCAATAGATACAACACTTAGTTGCCACTTGATAATTGTATTTTAGATTTTGATGATAATTGAAGTGGCTTTTTAATGAATATATCTTTTTTTTATGACAATTATTATTATTATTTCTATCTTTCTTTAATGAATATATCTTGCTTTCTTTTGATGATAATTATTATGGATATTTATTTCTTTAATGGATATATCTTTCTTTCTTTTGATGATAATTGTAACGATGACAAACCTTCAGTCCTTCATAGCACACCCTAAGAATAAGAGAATCCCAAGAAAATCCCTCAAACTTCTCTTACACACCTTTAGATCCCAAAAAGACACCCTAACTCTTTTAGCGCACCTCATATCTCTTCTTTGTACATACGACCTTATCTCTTTCTTGGATACACTTCAAATGCGCACATCTATTATATATTTATATAATTCATGTCCTCACATTTAGGGACGACCTATAAAGACTGGTTCAGTCGACTTGAATTTTATGGTTGAGTTGTTGGACAAAAAACATTATATCTCCTCATTCCTAACGATTTAGAGGGAAGGCTATATACTGGTGGAAATGTATCGAAATAATATTTCCAACCATATAACCTATGCTCTCATTTGAGACAAGTATCTAGGTGATGCCAAATTCCCTTCCTCACAACCCGCAGATCGGAAGGCCTACGTCGGCTCAGGATCTTTTCTTCTTCCTTGGCCCGAAGAACTGTAACGCTCTTCTAATTCCCTGTCGGGAAATCTACACCCACAGAACTTTTCACGCGATCCCCTCTCTGCACTCGGAGGATCGGACTTTGCGACTTCGCGAGGTCAGTGGTCGAGCATTGTACCCTCGAGTCCCCGAGATGCGACGATAGTCAATGTTGAACTTCCCTTCTATTTCAAAACTTTTCTTATCACGATTTCGCCACTCGCGATATCAAACAACTCACTTTACCGACTCCCGACTTCCGATATGCCGAAACCCCGACGCACGTGCGAGTTGACTATTCAATGGTCCTTCACTCCATCGACATTTCGGAGTTTTCAATATCGCGAATCTGGGTGCTATTGTATCGGTACTTCTCACTACGAAACCCCGATAAGGTGTGCCACCTATCTACCTGCTGACCCTTGTGGCCCGCACTATTCTCTTAGCCGTCGGGATATCGCATTTCGCAATTTCGCGATTCCCGTTGCCCAAACTTCGACTCTTCCCCTCACGAAATCCCGATAGGCGATTTCATGAGTGATCCAACGACCCTATCTATCTTGGATCAATGGTTCTATCCCTCTTGAGCTTCTAACCTCTCGAGAATACGTCGTTGTATCTCCCCTGCACCTTTGTGAGATCTAACGACTCACAGAGTTTCATGATATCTCCTCAGAGAATTTTGTCTGTATGTCCTTCCTTGGTGATCCTTGTGAAGGACCAAGTGTTCCTCCATGGAAACTTGTCCTATCTGCGCGCAAAATTGCAACGCCTTCTAACCCCTCTACGACACAAGATCCTGTGCTATTCTTGACGGTTTCTCAAAGGTCCTATACCTCCCGAGCTCTTTCCGACTCTGAACCTTTCTGAAGATCCCTGCACGCACTCCTTGCGGCATATTTTCAAACACTTCAAGTGCTTGAATTTCCTTGACCCTGTGCACCCCTACAGTAGCAGTCCTTAAATATCTCACTCAGGTTCACAACCCTGAGACTTTTCTTGGCCTGCGCACTCCTTGCATGGCTCCTGTGCCTGTCTACAGTTTTGAGAGAATGAGAACAAAAGCGACCCTATTTGAACCCTCTGTCAATACACTCCTTGGGGACACTTCAACTACACTCCTTGCAGGAACTCTAGCTCAGATAGAGAAACAATTGAAACTCATTCCTTCTTCCCTTCAGACTTCAAACTCAAACATGAAATCATATACATAGAATATAAAGAAAATGTATAACAGGAAGCAAACATTCATGAGCATAACATCAATACACAGAGAACAAACACAAAACCATGAATTTGAACCAATCTCTTCTATTAATTCAAATGTCTATACATGGGTGTTCTTACACAGTTCTCTGCATGCTCTTTCTCTTCTCAGAATTGCTCTCCTGACTAATGTTACAATACACAATGAGGGTGTCTATATCCCATTTCCCTCTTGCCCTCTCAAACAGTCTAATCTAGAATTAAATTCTATCTACCTGTATTAACTACCTTAAATGCCTCCTACCTACTAAGGATGAGAGCTAAAGGCTCAAGGTACGATTACAATATACAAGTGCGCCTCTTCTTAATGACTTCATTTAAGATTGCGCAACAACTTCCAAGGCAATTTCAAAATTTGTGATGGCGCCTGTCCAGCTATCTCTTGCTTCCGCGCTGGCTCGTTTGATGTTGGTGATGCTCCTGCATCATACTCCCTCACTTGAAAACTTTCATGGGCTCCTGTCCATGAGCTCCTGCACGGTCTGTCCATGCTTTTGTATCTCTACTTTAGTCTCCCAGCTGGCATATTCAACTGGATGATTCTTCCACTTGACTAGATACTCAAAGTATTCTTTCCTTCTGGTCTTCTTGCCAATTCTTTTGTCCAGTATGCACTCCATCTGCAACTTCTCTATAACTGGCATCTGCTTTGTCCACTGGATCACTGGTTGCTCATCTCCAGTCTCTGCTTCCCTAGCTCTGTATGGGTACAAATCCGAGATATTGAATGTCGGAGAAATTTTGATCCCATCGGGTAATTCAATCTCATAAGCATTCGCCCCAATTTTCCTCAAGACCCTACATGGCCCGATTTTCTTCATCTTCAACTTATTATATGTTCCTCTCGGGAATATTTCTTTCCTCAAATGTGCCAGAACCAGATCGCCAACCTCAAATTGAAGTTGTCTTCTATGCTGATTGACTCTGCGCTTATATTCCTGGCTTGATTCCAGCAGTCGCTCTTTCACCTGGCTGTGAAGTTCTTTCATCGCCTCTGCGAATTCTTCTGCACTAGTGCTCCAAGTCACAGTCTGTTCTGAATCCCTCAGTTCATAAATTCCCCTCGGTTGCATACCATAAACAACCTGAAATGGACTCTGTCTTGTGCTCCTATTAACAAAGTCATTATAAACAAACTCTGCCTGTGGTAATATATTGTCCTACTGGCTATGGTGTTTTTTCACCAAGCTTCTCAGCAAGTCTCCTAGACTCCTGATCACCACTTCCGTCTGTCCATCCATCTGAGGATGATAAGCCGAACTAAATGCCAAGTTAGTTCCCAGCTTCTTCCATAAGGTCCTCCAAAAATTCCCTATGAACTTAGTGTCTCGATCCGAAACTATACTTCTTGGCAACCCATAAAGTCGAATGACCTCTTTGAAAAATAGGTTCGCAATGTGAGTTGCGTCACTGGTCTTCTGACATGGAATGAAGTGTGCCATCTTAGAAAATCTATACACCACCACAAAGATTGAATCAACACCTCTTTGTTTTCTTGGCAACCCCAACACGAAATCCATGCTAATCGCATCCCACGACCTCTCTGGTATGGGCAATGGTTGATAAAACCCCGCATTTTGCTTCCTCCCCTTCGAATGCTGGTAAATTCTACATCTGTCTGCAAATCTCTTGACATCTGCTCGCATTCTTGGCAAAAAATATGACTCATTCAACTTTGCAAACGTCTTGTCGTGACCAAAATGTCCTGCCAATCCTTCACTGTGTTTCTCCTTCAGCAAGTTCTCCCTCATGGAGCATTTCAGAATACATAGTTGATTGCCCCTGAACAACAATCCTTCTTGGATCATGTATTCTACCCACTAGATTTGGTCTCTTAGAATTGGATTCTCAGCTGCTTCATACACCTCTTGAAAATCCTGATCATCAGCATACATGTCCCTGAGATCATCAAAACCCAATGTTTTGACTTTGAACTCCTGCAACAACAAACACTTCCTACTCAAAGCATCAACAACTTTGTTAGCAGTACCAGAAATATGTTTAATCACAAAAGTGAAATCCTGCATGTACTCAACCCATTTGACATGTTTCTGATTCAAATTCTCTTGTTGAGTCACAAACTGCAATGCATGATTATCACTGTACAATACAAATTCTTTCGGGATCAAGTAATGCCTCCATTTATTCAATGCTTGGATGATAGCATAAAACTCCTTATCATAAGTGGAGTACTTCACTTTCGCCTCATTCAACTTCTCGATGAAGTATGCTATCGGCCTGTCTTCTTGACTCAAGACTGCTCTGATTGCAAATCCGCTTGCATCACATTTCACCTGAAATGTCTTTTAGAAATCCGGTAACACCAAAATTGGTTGTTCCGTGATATTCCTCTTCAACAGATAAAAAATCTTCTCAGCCTCTTTTGTCCAGTGAAAAGATTTGTGTCTTTTCTTCACTGTATCCATCATCGCTGTGCTAATTCCACTGAAATTCCTGATGAATTTTCAGTAGAAACTAGCTAATCCGTGAAAACTTCTCACCTCAAAGATATTCTTTGGTGATGGCCAATTCTTGATCACTTCCACCTTATCTCGATCCATCCTCAACTCATTTGCCGAAATAACAAATCCTAAGTAAATGAGTTCTGTCTTCATGAACGAGGACTTCTTCATGTTAATCAACATCTTCTCTTGCTGTAATTTCTACATCATTGTAACCAAATGCTTCAGATGTTCTGCCACTGTTCTACTGTAAACCAGTATGTCATCCAAATACACAATGACAAATTTCCCGATGAACTCCCTCAGGACTTCGTTCACCAACCTCATGAAAGTACTTGGCGCATTTGTTAATCCAAATGTCATAACAAGCCATTCATACAAACCCTCGTTTGTCTTGAATGTTGTCTTCCATTCATCACCTTCTCTCATGCGGTTCTGGTGATAACCACTTTTCAAATCAATCTTTGAAAAATACCTTGCTCCACTCAAGCAGTCCATCAGATCATCCATCCTCGGCAATGGAAATCTATACTTGATGGTTATCTTGTTGATAGCCCTCGAGTCAGTACACATCCTCCAGCCTCTGTCTTTTATGTTATTGGGGATAAAAGTCCCTTATTCCCTCGTTGTCTCGACATGATTGTTTCGATATGACTGAGGCGTGGTGAGGGACAACAAGCATAGGAAGAAAGTTAAGGAAACCAAGGGGCAACAGTGGAGAGTGAAAACTGCTGGAGAACTCAGCCGAAGGTGAATGAAGCTGCGAAGATGCTTGGAGAGGTGCAGGGTGCAAATAACCCTTGTGGAGGAGGACACACACGAGAAGAGTAAAGGTTGAGCCATTGAATGAATCCATCGAGGGGACATGAGTTCAGAGCCAGGAGTAATGATGCTCTGGTTACAATGGCACTGTGTTAAATGCATGGCACGATAGGGAGGGGAGGGCATGCACCTGTCACGTGGTTGATGCCATGTTGACTATCACCTATCCTTTCCATTTGACATTTGGACGACACTAACACCCCATCGAGGAACACATTAAATAAATATTATTTATAATCTACAATTATATAAATATAATCAAATTTCATTAATAATAATAAAATAAAATAATTTAAAATAATAAAATAATATATTTATAACTAATTTTATTAACTATTAATAAGTAATCCACCCAAAAACCCTCTCACAATTAAATATTATTTATAATAAAAAATAAAATAATTAAAAAAACAATAATATATTTATAACTAATTTTACGAAAAACATCTTTCACACACAACAAATAAAACTAAGGATTTTACCTTAAACAAAACTAATTTAAATAGTTTTTATAATTTAAATCTATATTTACTAACCAAACTAATTTAATTAGTTTTTATAATTTAAATCTATATTTAGTAAATAGAACATTTGTAAAATATCTTAAATAATAAAGCTACCCTTTTAAATGGCCAATAAAAATGAATTAGTCCGTTTTTATCGTATGAGTGTCTTGTATCTCAAATGGGATAAAGGGTATGCATATTTAAGGGGTAAGTAAAGGTGAATTAGTTTGTTGTTGTTATGGTATAAGTATTTTTTATTTTAAATGGAATAAGGGACTTTTATCCCATTTGGAATAAGAGATTTTTGGAATAAGAGACTTTTATCCCAAATGATATATATATATATATATATATATATATAATAAAATCCTTTTTAAGTGATAAACAAAGGTAAATTAATTTGTTGTTTTTATGGTATGTGTATTTTTTATTCTAAATGGAATAAGAGTTTTTTATCTCATTTAGAATAAGGGACGACTTTTATTCCCAAGGGACTTTTATCAAAATAAGGGACTTTTATCCTCAATAGCATAAAGATATACATATTATAGGGACCCTTGGAATAAAGTACTTTTATCCAAAATGACATAAAGATATAAGTGGTAAATAAAAGTGAATTAGTTTGTTGTTTTTATGGTATGTGTATTTTTTTTTTCTAAATGGAATAAGGGACAAAATAACTAAATGTGAATTAGTTATGATATGAGTATAATTGTGTTCTTTATTTTTATGGTATGAGTAGTTTTTATTCTAAATGGAGTAAGGGACTTTTTATCCCCTTAGAATAAAGGACTTTTATCCCAAATGACATAAAGGTATACATATTATCCTTTTTAAGTGGTAAATAAAGGTGAATTAGTTTGTAGTTTTTATAGTATGTTTATTTTTTATTCTAAATTAAACAAGGGACAAAATAACTAAAGGTGAATTATCCTAGTTTTATGGTATGAGTATCATTTTATTCTAAATGAAATAAGAGACATTCATATTGTCCCTCTTATTTACTAAATTTTTTTAAGAATTTTTGTTCATAAAACTTTTACTTTCACTTTTGTATTTGTTTATTAAATTTTTACTTAAATAACTTAAAATTTAAAATAAAATAAGATGGTTAAATACCGTTGTATAAATGGACCCTAATGTTAAAAAATTGTGGTTCCTCTACAACAACGCTATATCAATCCGTTTTAGGAAGATATAAATTAAGGCTACTGTTATGTTCTCATAATATAAATCGTGGACGAACGCACTCCGTGGAGAAGGCTGGATCTGAGAAAGAGCGGACTGAGCCGCAGATCTGTGGAGACCCTCGGAAAAAGTAGTTGCAGTGTAAGCAGTAAGGAAATTATTTCCTATATTTTGCGCGAGCAGTGTCAACAGTAAGGAAGTCTGCGGTGATTGATTCTTAGAACTCAGCAGTGAATATTATTTGAACTCTGCGGGTTAAATTCTGCGTTGATTGTTATTAGAAGTCTGCGGTGATTGATGACTAGAACTCTTCTGTGATTATATTATAACGGTGATTTACATTTAAAGTCTGCGCGAGCAGTGTCAACAGTAAGGAAATATTTCTGCAATGGAAGCAGAACTCTGGCAGAGGCTCCCAGAGGAGTTGTTGTGTATGGTTTTAGCGAGGCTGCCTACGAGGGTTCTTGGTAAAATGAGGACTGTCTGTAAACAGTGGAATTATCTGCTGTCTTCCCGTGATGCCATCGAACGATTTATTCCAAATTGGCCATTGCATTCCACTCCTGGGTTTCTGATTCAGTTCAAATGGGATTCGAACGATGATGTGGAATATTGGGCTATAGAAGGACGCGGCCGAGGTTCAGACATTTACAAAGTTCCTTTGCTCAATCACATCGTTGTGGATACTTACAAGGGCATCTTCTGTTGTCATAGAAAAGGGGATTTGTTGGATCTTTCCATAGGCATTCCTGGTACCACGAATTGGAGACATCTTCCTCTTCTTCCTGAACCTATCTTCTCCTACTTCAGGGGAATGGCTTTCGACTCTTCCACAGGGCGTTGCACTCTCCTGCTCGGCTACGACTATTATACCGAGACGAGGGGACAACAAGGTCGAAGAATGGAGATGTGTATTTATGATTCAGAATCCAACG
>ML797974.1:113998-151133 GCA_009831015.1 Picea engelmannii | reverse complement strand
ATCTGGTCGTACCCGCTCATCGGTACCTCCTTCACACACTCCTGTGAGTGCTACTATCTTAGGTTCAACTTTGCTTGGTTCTACATTACTTGGGTCTACGTCCGAAGGTCATCCATTCACTCGCTCTCCTTTACACGGGAGCAAAGGACCCAATTCCTCTCAAGGAGAGAGCACCAACCCACCTAGTCCCCATCAAGGGTCAGGTTCACAACACACCATGGCCGGAGCTAACCCTCCCCCCCCACTACAGATGCCATATTTGGCCTTTCTCAACATATCGAATCTCACCAAACTCACCAATGATCCTATATTACATGACGCCACATGGCCTGCAATGCCAACCAAACTTCCTTCAGACATACCAAAGTTTGAAGGAAAGGCAGGGGATGATCCTGCCAACCACGTCATGACCTTTCATCTATAGTGTTCCTCCAATAGCATCATGGATGATTCCATCAGACTGCGATTATTTCAAAGCACACTCACTGGCCCATCAGCCAAATGGTATGTCGAAGAAAAATCAGGGTCCCATGGGACCTTTGAGTCCTTGGCCAAAGCATTCTTGACTTTCTTCTAGTTACCCATCCGCCATGACAATGGTCTAGAACTACTGTCTAACTTCAAACAGACCTCAGCCACCCACATCGCTGACCACATTCATGAGTGGCGTAGGCGACATAGTTTGTGTAAAGCAGAAACCACCAAGAAACAATGTCTTGACTGGTTTCTTAGATCACTTATCTCTCTAATTGGTAAGGATGTAGCTTCCACCTTCCCTCAATTTGAAGAAGAATCCATCAATAAGGCCCAACAGTATGACCTCATCTACGCACAGTCAGGGTACTTATACACGGTACTTCCTGATCTTCCAAAACCTGTGCCATTTGGCCAAGACAAACCTGGGATGTCACACTCAGCAGACAGACTAATAGGTTCCACCACACACCATAGTCCACAACCCCAACCACCACCGATGTATGGAACACCTCAATACCTGCCAGCATATGGGGGCACTCCTTATTACCCCCCACCACCTTATCAACAACCATATCATGTTGCTATACCTCCACCTATCAGTGGACCACCATAGGCACCTCCCATACATCCACCTATTCCTACAAATAGTGGTACTCCCTCAACATCAACTTATAGTACTAGTGAAAGCACTACTCCTTCCTATGTACCTTATGGACCGGTACCACCCCAAAATCCATACTTCCCATTTCTTGGTCCTCCACAACCCATGGCTCCCCCACACCCACATGCGAGGGTAAATTTTTTTCAACCTTCTGCTGCTCAACAATACCAAAATTTTGAACAGTTGAACATAGCCAACCCAACTCACCCTTAGAACAATGCCAAGAATAAAGGACGAAACAGGAACAATAACAACCCTGGTCAAGGTGGGAATCAACCCCCACAACACCAACCCACTGGGGGCAATCAGAACCAAGGGAACCAAAACCCCCAAGGGGGCAATAATAACAAATGCCAAGGGAGGAATAATGTTAAAACCATCTTCCCTTGTGCCCTTTATGGTGAGTTCGGTCATTACACTCACCATTTCCCCCAGATCACTGATTTCAAACGGTTGAAAGACTCTGGGAGCCTTCCCCCTTCTCCTGCACAACCTGCCCCCCAGCAGGCACCACAACAATACGTGCAACAACCCCCTCCCTCCATGCTGCAAAATCCTATCCCACATCAAGGTGTGATAAACACCCAACAGGACACGCAACACCCCCCACCTCAGGTAGGTCAATACCACAACCCCAACAATCCAGCAGAGCGTACTATTCTCCTCACCAGTGAAGAAGAAATTCTTCTACAGATGCGTAACCGTCAGTATCATACTCTAGCTGAGTCTACTCCTATCTCTCTAGAGACAAACCCTACACCGACGGGACCCCCGTTGGCGATCCCTCGCCCTTCCTCCGAACCACCACTTCACATCCCTCGCATCCCCTTGCGCAGGAATGTCCACAACCCACAGGCCAGGGCCGCTCATAACTATAGCTTGGTAGACGACTTAGCACAATCCCCAACTGCCATGTCAGTCTTGGAAGTCCTCCAGAATTGTCTTACACAACGAAAGTCTCTACTTTCCACCTTGGGGGCAGTCGAACCTGCTGATACTTGACTAATCACCTTTGATATTGACAATAGAGAACCTCGTCTTCCCGTCCTGGTTGCTATTCAAATACTAGTGAAAATACGGAACATCACCGTTCATCGGTGTATCATCGATGAAGGTGAATCTACATGTATCATGTCCAAAACAGTATGGAAGAAACTTGGTTCCCCGGAACTCATACCCTCCGCCATCACCTTACGAGCTTATGACGGATGACCATCATCTCCTGAAGGGCTCTTCCAAAATGTCCCCGTTGAACTCGGGGGAAAAACTATTCTCATTGACATCGAAGTTATCGATGCTCCGCTCGATTACAATATCTTGTTCGGACATAGCTACATGTATGTTATGAAGGAAGTGGCATCCTCCGTCTTTCGGACAATCATGTTCCCCCACGACGGGAAGATTGTGACCATCAACCAAGTCTCACATTATGAGCCTAACCCATCTGCCAACCTCGATAACATTCTTCCTCTCATTCACACCAACAAAGACGCATATCCACTCGTCGAGATGGGTCCTGGGATTTTTAAAGATCGATCCTTTTTAGGGACATACCATGGAGCACCACCACTCCTTCACCCTGCAAATCAAGTATGCGTCATCTCATCTAACGGAACTCACTCGGAGGATACTCTTCCTCCTCAGGAGGCTTCCGTCATTCTGGACGTCTCAATAGTCACAGAACCACTCTAGCCAGAGCCTCCTGTGCACTCGTCGACCTCAACTGTCCACGAATCCATGTCCCCTTAGGGGCATAGTCCCGTTTGGGAGACAGTTCCCCAACCCCTCACGCAAATTCCCTTCTTTTACCCTCCACCAGGTATAGAATATTTTCAGGTAGCCGCCATGCTCACACTACCTAATATGGTGTTAGCAATCCCAGTTTGGTATTTACACCCACCAGAGATGGTTCCTCGACCATCCCTTCCCCCACAAGAATTACGGAATTTCATTCCCCACAATCAAAGCCCCACAACACCCGTCACTACTGCTAGTCCCCCCCCTCCCACCCAACCTTCCAGTAGTAAAGGGTTGAGGACAAAATATGCGTGTGCTATATGTTCAGAATATGGCCATTACACCCATCATTGCCCAACACTGCCACGCTTTCGGAAAACATTAGCGGTTGTATGCCAGAACTTCCAGCACAACCCACGCCCTGCTATGTCCTCTTCAACTATCACTGACATTCGTTATGTCACCACTTCCGTCAATGAATGTATGAGATGCCCTTGCTCTCTCTGTGATTCATTGGCTCATTTTACATACCAGTGTTCTATGATCCTTGCATACAAACAATGTCAATTGGCCCTGTATCACCGATCCGTGGAGGCGATAATTAACATGACGTCGTCACTCGAGGATCTTCATGTCATTTCTCCTGAACCCGAAGCACTCCCAACACCTCCATGGTTCTTAAATGACGTCTCTGAGGATTTACCCCGCAACCCCCCTAACTCTCCTGCTCATTCCCCTGTGGAAACTATCCACCCAACCACCACGGGTACCCCTCAGTACTTCAATATATGGTTTATGTTGAGTGAACCCTCACCATCTCCTGGCATTGCTCCCCCTGCTTCTCCATTAGGGGGCAACCACACTGTCACCGAGATCACTCCTCACGATCCCTTATATTCCCGTCATTTCCAATGCGATGAGGAAATACTCAAAGAGATACAACGCCCAGACTCTCCCTGGGACACACTACATCATCGTGCACTCTTCCTTCCACAAGAAGCCCTCATGCCTCCTAACCAAAACCCCATATACGCGGTCGAAACCAAAGATTTTATCCCATCAGGGCCTATCAATTGGTTCAATAATCCCATTCCTACCCCCGACACTTTTGAAGAAGGTAATATGGCCAACATTTCCCCCACCATTAAAATCGACATTTCCATTAAAGATGGCATCGTCGAAGAAATCATCATTGGCGCTGCTTGCACTTCTCAGGAAATCGCTGCATATAAAGCCCTCTTCCAGGAATATAGGGATATTTTCGCGTGGTCATACACAGAAATGCCTGGCCTTGACCCATCTATTGTCGAGCATCACATCGACACCTGGCCTAACATCACGCCAGTTCGCCAGAAACAGCGACCGCTACACCCATCTAAAGCAACGGCTATCAAAGCCGAAATCGACAAATTACGTATGGTCGGGTTTATTTACCCCATTGCTTACACTTCATGGGTTTCCAACCCTGTACCCGTCGACAAAAAACAGGGCACTATCCGCGTTTGCACAAACTTTCACGATCTCAATAACGCATGTCCAAAAGACAATTTTCCAACGCCTTTCATCGATCAAATTATCGACGAATGTGCCGACCACGAGGCTCTCTCCTTTATGGACAGATTCTCTGGCTATAACCAAATTCAAATCCACCCAGTCGATCAGTATAAAACTTCATTCATTACCCCATGGGGTACTTTTTCATATCGTGTCATGCCTTTCGGATTAAAAAATGCCGGCGCAACCTTCCAGCGGGCGATGAAATACATCTTTCACGATCTGGCTGAAATCATCCTCGCCTACTTGGACGATCTCACAGCTTGATCCAAGAAACGCACCTAGCATCTCGATGATTTACGAATCATCTTTCAACGGTGTCGCCAATACAACATCCGCTTGAACCCTCTCAAGTGTGTGTTTTGTGTCACCGCAGGGCGCCTCCTCAGTTTTATCGTTTCCCAAAGCGGTATTACCGTGGACCCCCTCAAAGTCAAAGCTATCACCGAAATTCCACCTCCCCGGAATTTACGGCAACTTCAAAGTCTTCAGGGCAAAGCTAACTTCCTTCGACGCTTTGTCCCAGATTACGCCATACACGCACATGGTTTTCTTCGCTTACTACGTCACGACATCCCCTTTCACTGGGACGACTATGCCCAATAGTCATTTGATGATCTTAAAGAAACACTATCAAATGCACCTTTAATCAGTGCACCTGACTATAATCGCGACTACATCCTCTACGTATCAGCATCAGCTGTATCAGTAGCCGATGTCCTCATCCAACTCGGAGATGACAATCGTGAACATGTCATTTACTACGTTAGTAAGAACCTCTCACGACCACCCTTGAAGTACAAACACGAAGAGAAACTTTCTCTTGCAGTTGTCCTCGCAGTCCAGAAACTGCGCCATTACATTCTGCTTCACACCACTAAGGTCATCGCATATTCCAACCCTATGCAATATTTGCTCAGCCGTCGACAAGTTAATGGCAAATTCGCTCGATGGATCGTTATCCTCCAGGAGTATGACCTCGAGTTATCAACACCTAAGAGTAAGAAGGCCCTCGTTCTTGCCGAACTTGTCACGGCCCTCCCCTCTGACACCATCAGTGCCCCCGTCAATACCAACTTTCCCGACGAACATCTGTTTTACATCGCTTCAGATGATCCTTGGTATGGCAACCTTCTCATCTACCTACGAACTCAAAAGTTCGGTCACCACCTTTCACGAGATGATCGACGGCGTATTCGCCATCAGGCCCCCCGTTATCTCCTCATCGGAGACATCCTATACTGGCGGGGCGTCGACACCATTCTTCATCGTTGCCTAACTATTGACGAGGCCGACAGAGTCTTAAACGACTGCCACAGCGACGCATGTGGGGGCCATATTTCAGGTATATCCATTGCTCAGAAGATTATCTGAGCCAGTTACTTTTGGCCTACCTTGTTTCATGATTGCATTCACGCCGTGAAACGTTGTGAGCAATGTCAGCTCTATGCCAACAAAGCCCGAGCTCCCCCCGCTCTTCTTCACCCTGTCATTACGGCCGACCCCTTTTGTAAATGGGGCATTGGATTTATGACTTGTAATCCCCCCTCCAGCTATGGTCAAAAATACATTGTTGTCGTCGTTGATTACTTCACCAAATGGGCAGAAGCTATGCCCACTTTCAACAACACCGCTGACACTGCAACGCGCTTCTTCTTTAATCACATCATTTCCCGTTTTGGCATACCACTCCAAATCATTTCCAATCATGGGAAACACTTCGAGAATGAGATCTTTGTCGAACTCTCATCTCGGTTAGGATTCTCACACGAGTTTGCATCACCATATTACCCTCAGTCAAACGGACAGGTCGAGGCAGTGAACAAAGTCCTCAAGACCATGTTACAACGCACGGTTAATAAACATAAAACCAATTGGCATCATATGTTATTTTCTGTGCTATGGGCTTATCGAACGACAGTAAAATCCGCTACGGGTTTCATGCCATTCCATTTAGTCCATGGGGTTGAGGAAACTCTTCCCATCGAGTGAGAAATTCCCACCTTACGCACCGCAATTGAGCTATTACCTGACACTGCTCCAATGGAGTAGCGCTTGCTGAACTTGGATTCGCTGGATGAATATCATCGATCTTCCTTACAGAACAACGAGGCAGCTAAAAAATGATCCAAAGCTACCTTTGATCGCCATGTCAACCTTCGATCATTTCGTGAAGGCGACCTTGTCCTGGCTTATGATATCACTCATGATACCTTTGGCCATGGCAAATTCGAATCACTTTGGCATGGCCCATACATTATCCAACATTGCCTCACCAAAGGCGCATATATCCTGGCCTCTCCCGAAGGCCTCTCTCTCAAAGAACCCGTCAACGGGTTGTATCTCAAGAAATTTTATGCTTAAACATAGTCAAACTACTTTAGGTTATTTCTTTTTTTAGTGTTTTTAATCTTTTTTCTCCTTCCCTCTCGTCTAAACTATCATTTGTGCTATTGACATATGCTTCCTCCACCATCCTTGCAAAATCTCGCTTCGGCGGCTTGGGCTCTTTACACCCCCTCACATGAAATACTACACTCAAGCGGCATATGTTTGGGGTCAGCAACCAACCACCAAGACGAATACACTGCGGTCATTGGTCTCCTGGCCGACGCCCAGCGTCATCATATTCACCACCTTAGCGTCTTCCTCGACTCTCAACTAGTTGTTCTCCAGCTCAACAATGTATACCATGTATGCGATCCGTGCCTCTTTCGCAAATACCTGCAGGTTAGACTGTTATCTCGACATTTTGATTCCATTACATTTACACATATTCCAAGACAATTGAATCAAACAACAGATGAAATAGCTAACATGGTGTTATATTGGCATATATCACATCAAGCTACACATACATAAACATCCCACAAAATCCTGTCACAGCATATAGATATAATAGACATCATCATCAACAAAAAAACACATGTAAACGACACCAGGATCTCAAAATATGTATACTCATATATATATATCAAGGCCTACCCGACCATCCGAATGTTTACATACAAAAAATACATGTATCCGCAGGCTAGTGCAGCACCTCGGTACAAAAACGGGCTCACCAGCCTATAAAAAACAAAAAGATGTACATCATGCACCACTCATGGTGCCTCTATCATGCCCCCACATGCTCCTCCCTCAGGAGGAGGTGGTGGCCCACCACCACCTGCCCCAGGTGGTGGCGGAGGACCACCCACAGGACCCTCCTGCCCCGGCGGCAGGCGTCCACTCGTCATCGCAGCAAGCACATCTGCTCGTCGCACTATAGCCCGCCATGGTGGCGGTACTCCTATACACTGCTCCAGGAACCCCTCATCCTGGATGTGTATCCACATGCCCTCAGGTACGTCCTGTAAGACTGTCTACAGACGACGACGTATATCATCAAATTCCACTCCGGCTGCTGCCGGAGGAGCATGTGATGGCCCTGCACTAGGGTCATCTAAACGGAACCTCCTCGCTGCCCTCTCGGGCTCTGCTGGTCGACCCACGACATCCTCCCGCCGCCGCCTCTCTCCCTGCAGTCGTCCCTCCGGCTCTCGCCGAGCTGGCGCTCACTGCATCTCCACCTCGCGCCCACGAGGTGCCACATCTGCACATGCAAAAAACAACAACAAAAAATCGTATCAGCATCTATATCATATATGGATTGCTATATCACAAAAAAACATAAAACACACACATACACAATGTTGAAACATACCTCGATGGTCAAAAGCCTCATCTGGAGGCAGCACCATATCCGGGTCACCCCGGAAGTCAACCCCAGCATAGGGGTACCAAAGTACTACCTGTGGCATCTGCAGCCATATCCGCGTTGCCTCTGCTGAAAATTAATGGCCACCTTCGCCACCACCATGGCGCACCAAAACAGTAGACCACCGCCTCAATCGCGGCTCTCGTGCCCTCGACATCTCGAGTAGAACTCTCGGGCGCAACATGGACACCCTCTCCAAAAACAGTAGACCACCGACATCAACATCCCGCCACGGGATCAACATCCCGCCACCTACATCATAGCTGTCCCTGGGTCACTTTTCATCCCGAGCCCCCGGGGTGCCTTTTTCTTCATATCATGGTCAGGTACACATGCGCATTGTCACATTTGTCAAATACATGCTAATATCTTTAACTCTCTTCAGATATTGTTTACTTTGGGTATTTGGTTGTTATGTGCGTAGGTACTTGCTTATCGGTCATCGACATCATCCCTTCAGGTATATACTCAGCACTGGCATGTAGTCTCTCCCATTGTATTGCATTTACATTTCCAGTCACACCCGCTGATATTTGCCTTTAGGATCCTCATTCCCGGCTCTGCAGTACCCACACCTCCATTTGCATTTTCGGTATTGTTACCCGGTAGCATTCTTACCCACATGAGTTGTCCCATTCATAGCACCTTTTGGCACTTTTTGACACTCATGTTGTTCTTCATCACCCTTTAGGGATGGGAGTCCCGATAGTCTTTCATCATGTCATGAATCAACCACATACTCCTTCTCCTCATTTTGCTAGATTTCCCACCTGGACTCCCAAATTATCTCTTTACGGTTCTATTTTTTTACCTGCACCTCCGCAGTATCATGAACCCTCCATTTCATCCACAATCTGTTTTCCCATCTATGAACTTATCCTCATTTCACCTACCTCATACAGAAACTCACCAATGGGGTCCCCACCCTTCATCAGTTTTCCAAGAAAATTCTGCCCTCCCTGGGGCACGCATTTCACACTGGGGCACCCATTTCTGTATTTGTACATTTCTCCCCACAATTATTCATTATTTATTGTACAAATGCCTTTATTTCCAGTCATTACATTTTCTTTTGTCGTCACTGTTGGCGACTTGCTTCCTTTTGGCCACATGCAACCCATGTCACCCTTGGTTGGAGTTTCACTTATCATCTTCCATCGCCGGCATCGTCCATCTCTTCAGAGTACTCCACAGATCATTTACCTCTACCCTCTGAATTTCTCCACCTTGTCCCGCCTCTGGCACAACTTATCATCGGTCTTGTCATCCCCCTGACACTCAACCTTGTTACATGGTTGCGGCCACTTTTTATCTCATACATCCTCCAACCAAGGGAAGTCTTGAGTCTTCCCACTTCTTGACTTCGTCCATGTACCTCTGCCACTTCCTCACCTCAGTAGATTCCACGAAGCCCTTTGCTTCTGGGAGTCACCTCCCCCTTTTGTCGACATCAGCACCATTTTCCAGAAGGGCGACAGTATCTTGATTCTCATTCTCTATTCAATGAGAGATCTCGGACGGCACAGGGTGAAACACCATTGCTCCCTGCTGTTGTTGGCGCCCATAACATTCGACGCCAACACTTTCTCATGTTATGGTGGGTCTTACTTTGCGACTATTGCCATTATTTCTATTATTTTCCAAAGACCTCTGAACTGGGTAGGGCCATCAATGCCCGCATCATCGCCGATACTTATTACTGCGATCATTGCCTATTGTTCAGAGTATGTTCCTTTGCAGAATTGTCTTCTGCATTTATCATCACCTCCCCCGAGGGCGCTGCAGTTGTCTACACCAACACTTCAGTCATCTTTTTCAGAGTTACATCAACATGAGCATGGGGCATGCTCGCCTCATTTGTACACAGTTTTCTATTTTTTGCACAACTCTCAGAAGGTCGGGTCCTACCGGTTCCTTTTTTTCTCCAACAGATCGCTCTGAACGGTCCCACTACTGCTCTTTCTTACAACAACATTCCAGTGGAAGAAACATTGATGGATTTCGGCTATACGTATGCTTCTAACCTCATCCATCAGGGGGCATCTGTTATCACTAAAATTTCGTCCGCACATGGCGACATGAACTCAACATCGTCAAACAGTAATAAAGTCATTCATGGCACTGAATTAATTTCATAGCATTCCAGAAAGGTAAAAAACTATACAAAGTAACCAAAAATTGAAGAGCGCTTTACAGAAGTTGGGTGCGTGCGCATATGCACGGAACATAAATGTACCATGCGCGCACGATGCGCGACTGTTGGCGCAAAAACCCGCGCACCTGCTAAACGACGCATTTATTGAATTGGTCGGCCTCCCAACCACTTATGGATCAGCTCCCAAGCCGATTTGACCCTCAAATCTGAGTTGAATCCGCATGGTAGGATGGTCAAAGACCTAATGAAGCCCTAAAGAGCCTCTCTTCACACTACAAAGGAGTTACATAATCATCCAATGCAATGCTATAAAAAGCCATGAAGATACATCATTTTCTCAAGGAATTTTATGTAATGTTATGCTGCCTAGATTGTTTTAAGGACTCACTCCTTGACAATAACACATTGGCACCATTTCATTGAGCTATCCATCTCTCCATTGAGTGGATGTGCTTGGGAGTTCTTTCACTATCATTTTCATTTTTCTTATTGTAAGGAGAGCAAGTTTGTGAGGGCCCAAGAGCCTTCCTTTGGAGGAAGAAGGGACTCATAGTCCCCTTTCTTCATTGTTCTTTGATTTCATCAATTGATCAGCCTAAAAACATTGGTGATATTGGTCTTCTTGTGTTTTTTATCTCTATACCCATATTCTTATGATTTTAGTTTGTATTAGTTTAATTCTTGCTTATAGTTTTGTTTTTGTTTCTCTAACTCTTTCCTCTACAGCTGTCATGCTCAGCAAGACCCAACTGGGCATGTAAGCACCTCTTATTTTCTCACCAAGGTGACGAAGAGGGTGCAAACACCCCCCCCGAAACTTTGAAAGCTCTGCAACCTTGTCGATTAATCAACGATGCACTTTCTACACTCAAAAAAAGTTCACTTTCATAAGATTGTTCGCTCTTCTTGTTTTATTTCGGGATCTCGCAAGTCGGATACTTTAATCCTTGAGTTCACACGTCACGAGTCACAAAACGGCGAAGTCATTTTCAATTTTTTCTTGAGACATTAACTAAGGTAAAATATTTTAACTCATGATTTGACATCTTCGGGTTTTCGCGCCTCGGCATTCCTCACACTCAAGTTTTTTATTTTTACGGCCCGAGAGGCGAGAACACGAGGTACTTTGTGATAACCCTCATCAAGAATTAAAGGCAAAAAGATAACCTTGGTTAAATCTATTCTCGGTGTCTCGCTACTCAGCACTATCTTTTCGAAAGTTATGGCGTCTAAAACCCCGACTCACGAAGTCGCGACGTAATTATAGAAAGATTAATTAGTCGCCTAATCTAAGATTTTCTTTCCCTAATTTGAGCCTTAATTATCGCCATCTCACGGTTTCGCAACTTGGCATACCAATCTCCTAGAAACTTGCCTTCGAAGTTCCGAGCCGCAATATGGAAAATAAATTGATTATAAAATTAATAATACTCAAATCACGATTACTGTTAATTAAGCCAATCGGTCCTCGCAGTCTCGCGACTTGAAGACTAAAAAAGTTAAAAGGAAATCAACGATGCAGCGAAAAGAGAGAAAGTTATTAACATTGCTAAGTTTTGATAATTTAAAATAAAGCAAGATATGTCCCACGCATCGAGGCTGGCACGTTTCCCGAGGTAACCATCTCTCTCCCTACTCCGACTGACTATCAAAACGCCAAACATTGGTGACATTAATGAAGAATTAGGGTGAATCCACAAATAAATAAGATCGGATTTTAAGCAATAAATTTGTTCTTAATTGCGATTTGACAGATTTATTTCGAAGAGTACAGAATTTTCAAATATATACAGGAGTTTCATTTTATTATAATGAAAACATTTTTCATAAGCACGCAGAGCTCGTCATTTTCCAAGTGAACTAATTTCTTCATGTATACGCAGGTCAATCGCAGAAGGACGAAAACGCAAGCATCAACTATGGCTCCACGGAAAGCAGCAAAGGCAAATGTCAAGGTTGCAGGGCAAGGCTCAGATAATGTCTCTGACACTTCACCTCGGAGTGTCGACTCAGTCCCTAGCTGGTCGTTTGTTTCAGATATTCTGCAATCTGAGTTGGTAAATTATTCAGACTCCGACGACAACGGAAAGGATGACCTGAACACTAAATACAAGATAGTCGTTCAATCTGGAATGCACAGGGTAGTAACCAGACCAAGGTTGCTTGCATATTATGATATGATCTTATGGGCGTTGGATCACATAGATTTACCCACCAGAACTATCATGAACGACCAGCGGGTCACGGTCAGGACTTTTAGACTGGAGCATATCCAGACCATGTATAAGCTCCCGAAAACATCTGAATACACGTATGATGCTGAATTCCTGGAGGGATTCAAAGAGAAGGAGTGCACTCAATATGACAAAACCATGCCCGGTTTGATAAAGGATTGGGTTTCACGCTCTGCGAAATTCAGAGGAAATGACCAGGGCGTTTATTCAATCGCTTTACTGGAGCCACAGTATAAGTATATGGCAATGATGACTTGCCGGCTACTTGGAAGGGAGGACACATCGCATTTCTACATTGCGTGGGTGCCTCTCATGTTTCGGGTCGCAGAAGGTTGCTCGTTTAATTGGGCAAAGATACTCTTGGACAGCTTGGCCAACCGGGTCACAGAGTATCGGGAGCAGAAGGCAAGCGGGAGACCGTCCTCTTTTTTCATGTCCACATACATTATGGACACGGTATGTTCTATGACACCATTCCCTTTGATGAGTTGGGCTTGGAATCCAGTCCAAGAAAAGCCTGTGCATGAGTATCACGACAAACTGTGGGAGAATAAAGCGGACAAATTCATTTATGAAATTTTCAATTGGGTGATGGTGCCCCTGCACATCGCCATTTTTGGTCACCCGCCACCTCACATCTTGGACAACATTGCCACAAATCTGAGTGGTATCGCGGACTGGTACATGGAGATAGAGTTTTCCTATTTTAGAGTGTTCGGAGCTACTGTTCCCCCGCTTGCATTACCATTGTTCATCCCCGACAAGCTGGCTTGTCGCAAGATCGCCCGACAAATAGTGATTGGCGGGGTGAGTAAAGAACTCAAAGCATCTTCAAAGAAGGTGTGGCCATTTTTTCTCGTTCGGCTAAATTCTTATTCTTTATTGGCTTTTGGGCACGCCAAAGCTGAGGCTGCAACCTTGGAAGACCTGAGTTTGGTCTCCATTGAGTATAAAAAACATGATCCCCAAAAAACTGTGAGCAACCATTTGGCGAATTGTGGGCTTAAGAGGTTTGAACATGAGTTTTCACCCTCGGATGACATTTTCCGAGGGGCGAGGTCTTATGAGGAAGTGCTAGCTCGGATTCGATCTTTAGCACCCGAAGACACAGCCTCTGTATTAATATTTCAGGAACACAAACGAAGATGTCTTCCCGTGGTGCTACGAGGAGGGAGCCTGGGCATTTCTGAGACAGAATCGAAGGATGATGAAGGCCCCAAAGAGGCAACTTCTGGTTTAGGAAAAATCCAGAACAAGGGGGAGAAAATGAAGAAACCCGAAGCAGAGGCACAGAATATGGACCCACCAGAGACCTAAAATCCAGAAACTGAGACGAGGACCTCTGAACCTCCGAAGAAGCAGGAATCGGTCGTTACCCTAGGAAAGGAAGCGAAACAGATCGGGGAACCCATCACTTCTGTCACCCCCTTGAATTCGACGCAAGGAAATATAGAAGAAGGATTGATTTTCGATGAGGAACTGAGGCCTATCAGAGCAGAAGAACTTCCTCAAAATGAGTTCTTCTTTGACAAAAAGAGAAAAGCGGTGGTGAAAAGGGATTTCTACCAGGATGAAGGATCGACTGCTAAAAATTTCAAGGTTATGAACGATGGAAAGAACAAAAAGAATGAGGAATTCGCCACGGAAATCGCAGGAATGCTAGGAGCGTATGCATCAGCGAATCAATTCTCGGTTGGGGTGTTAAAAAACCAGCTCAAAAGAAAGAATCGCCTGATCAAGACTCTCGAAGCCAGAGTAGCTTCGGCTACAAAAAGCGTTAGAGGTCAGGTGAGCGGGGAAATAGAACTGGCCCGACTAGCTGATAAAAAGGAAATAGAAGTGCTCAAAGCCAAGTTGGAGCAAGCGCATTTAGTGATCCAAGACAGTCGGGTGTAGGCTGGTCAACAGAGGACTATGATTGCAGAGCTGTAGACTCAAGTAGAGATCGCTGAAAGTAGGATGATCGATGTCGAGGGGTGTAAATCCCGAGCAACCCATATTCGGAGCAAGATCTCTTTTTCACAACAGAGTTTGCTCGCCAAAGTGGGGACAATTCAAGAGGATTTTCTGTTGATGCATCGGGTTTCCGAGAACCTGACTGACAGAGAAAGAGATGCAGAAGCGGCTCGGGTCGCCTTCCAGGAGGCGGTGATAGCCACGAACGACAGTGTTTTGGCAGGTTCTCCTGGACTCGCCCTCCCAGAACAAACTAGAGGTAACATTTTGTTGAAGGATTGGGAGCATAACATTTCCCTGGGCAAGGAACAAGCCCAAAAAGTGACCAATTCATTAGAAGAAGCCTTCAATTCTATAGAGGGCGAGTTGTTGGGTATGGACACTGGAGGTGATGTCGAAACATTAATACAAATGAATGTAGAACAGATCTCGCTTGATCTGAAAGAGAAGGAGGAGAGAGATTTGGCCGATATCTCTCAGATGGACAGGGTGGACATGGCTCGAGTTGATAAGCATTTGATCCAGTCCAGCGCGCAACTAAGTGCCCTCGACATCGTCGATGCACAGATGGGGGACAAGCTGCAACAGTTAGCCTGAGAATTTTACTTCGCCGAGGCCAGCTGTCAAGCAGAACCTTCGCAGCTCGTATCTCCGTTTGTGGACAGATGTATTGCTTGCACCGAATCCGTGCGAAGATGAGAACCTGGCACCAAGTGAAAATACAGCAGGAGAAAGGGAGTGATTGCGCTCCTCTAGGTTGTAACCACATTTGTGTAACCATTGAGATTCTAACTGATCTTTAAAATTGTATAAATATATCACAGGAAGAAATAAACGAGGCTGGACCTTTTTTGTGTCGATTGTAATAGAGTTTTTTCATTTGAGAAGCTAATACAAGCAAATATGGAGATTCTCGATTCCGTCAAGACTATGTTACAAGTTTGTTTCTTTGTGTTTCATGTTTCATTTCATTCCATTATTCATAATTGATGTTCTTCGTTATACTTTAGTACGACCACTACTATAACGAGAGGATTTAATTTTTCTGTAATTTCTTATTGTCTTTCCTCTGCACCAGCTATCAGCGGGTGTAAGACCAATCTGCACTTACAAAATTCTACATATATTTTTTCTATGTCAATTATCGCCTTACTAATTTCCTCTTCTGTTTATATCTGAGTTTTCTTTTTGACAGGAACCTTGCATTATATGCAGCTAAATGTTTTTCTCTCACCCCACACCCTTATATTAAAATATAATACAATTACGGGAAAGAGCCTTCAATTTGCATTCCTATTTTATTCTTAAAAAATAAAAATTTCTCTTTTATTCGACCAAATCGAGACAACGTTTAATCTCTATTTAAATCATTTCCTACTCTTACTGTTCCTAAATGACTGTCCCTGCAACAACACAACCTAATATCGAACTCGGACTATCTAATCAAACACATATTGCTTTAAACCTTTTTGACATAATCCTTAAAACTGCTAATAACCAGGAGGAACTTGAACGTTCATGGGCAGCCATTGAACAAGATATAACTACTCAGGAACAGTTGGAAGCTAGACGACGCGAACATAGAAATCTTCCCTAGTTTCCTATACCGAAGGTTGACGTTACCCTCTTACCCATCTTTCACCTACTTTCGGATGCCCCTACACTGTACTTTTTATCCTTAAGTACAGACTCAGGAACAACATCTTTCTGGCGTCGTTGCCGGGGAGCGAAGTTACAAAATTTTTCCCTGGGAAAACGACATTTATTTCGTTGAAAGTGTTACTCTTTGATAGTGAACATAGAGTACACACAATTTTAAGTCTTTTTCAATCTTTCACTTGCCGACTCCACGAAAACATAAACTAGCATTCGGTAGAAGGAATACCAGACAGAACCCTGTTGGTAAGCTGATTACGCCTGTCACTAATCCTGAAATTTTTTTAAGGACGAGAGGCTCGCTTGAGCCAACCGCTGCAGTTTATAAGCCTAAAAACCCACCTTTAAAGACTAAATACCATTCAGATCCTTCTACTTCATGCAGTCCTTTGTTTGATACCAAAGATCTAAAGTCAAACTACTCTGAAGTTAGGAGTGAGATTCATTCGACTTCCCCATCTGTACACAAGGGAAAAGGTCCTCTAGAAAGTTCGTTGACAGTTGACATACCAACGTTTCTTCGACAGAACTTCCTAGTCTTGCATGATTCCAAAGAGTGTGTTACACACTCATTTTCTACACCCGAATCGATGGCAGGCGTCGGAGGAGGTGGTGGAGGCGCTCCTGGAGGAGGAGGTGGAGGTCAAGTGCAAATCCCTCCTCCCAGAGTATTCGCAAAGGTAGCAGCGAGATACGCTCCCCTGGTTTTTCCCGTCCCCCTCCATGATTTTCCTGAAAACTACATCAAAAATCTTCCTAAGTTCACTGGGGAGGGAGATCTAACCGCATCCGAGCATATAAATTTATTTGACCAATTCGCAGACGTCTGTGGTATCGAGCACGAAGATGTCTATTCGAGACTACTTGTCCAAACCTTTGAAGGACAGGTACGAACTTGGTTTCGGAGCCTCCCCGCAGCTTCCATCCAGACATATGACGCTTTGGAAGATGCTTTCCTCAGACAATGGGGAGAGTGAAAATATCACTTATATTACCTTACCGAGTTTGGGTCCCTAAAGAAAAAGAACTCAGAAACAGTTATGGAATTTATTCTGAGATTCAACAAACTGTATAATAAGATTCCAGCCGTAGTTAAACCCTCCCAACCCTCAGCCAAAGTAACCTTCGCGGGAGCTTTCGAGCCGGATTTCGCACTACTTTTGCAATAAATAAGAGGAGCCACCCTAAATAGAATGCAAGACGATGTTGTTGAAATAGAATCTAATATGATGGATTCAGGTAAATTAAAGGCTAAAGTAGAAACAATCAACCGTGAGAATAGATGCTTTAGGGAACCAGCGGGTCCTTTGGGCTCAAATAGATACACTGATGACAGGGTAGATGATATGGCCCGAATAATCAAAGAGTTGTCCAACAAAATCTCTAGGATGGAGTTGGACCAGGTTAAAGATGATTCTTCTAATAAAAAGGACTTCAGGAGAAACCCAAATCCCCAAAATAAATAGAGATAAATAAATAACGAAGATCAAAAAATACAAGCTCCACTAAAAAACAAAAATTTTATAGGAGCAAACGATCTCCAAGATTTCGGAGATTCGGAAGATGAAGTCGCGAATTTCGGTGATGACTGTTCGCATCCGTATCTGACTCGTGCAGACTATGAAAAATCTTTGAACACCCCACAACCATCTAATGAGGATGAAGAAGGTGATCACACTGATCCCTGTGTCTCTCAACCAGAAATAGAGATGATAATGGCCGAGTTTCAACCAAAGTACAACCTAAGATCTAAGAGTAAGCACATCTCAATGAATCAACCTAAGAAAATCCTTAAAAAGGGTCAAGCTGATGAACCTTTTTTGGAAGAGACCTTGTTACCCAACAACAAGACCAAGGTAGCAAGCACTCAAGAGTCCGAGGTGAAAAAAGTTGAAACTCAAACACAAGAAACCGGACCAGTAGATAAGGTTACGTCTTCAACTATGATCATGAGCGATAAAGCGATCCAGACAAGTAAGTTGGAAGGAAAAAACTCGGAGGCCTCAACCAAAGAAACGGACAAGGTAAACACATCTTTTAGTTTTGAAAATGAGTTAAACAAAATTAAGATACCGATTCCTTTAGTGGAATTAGAAAAAAATCTCGCTTATCGGAAGTAAATTGCCAAAGCGATAGGTGTCTATGAGCTAGAAAGTCAGTGTGATATTATCAACTTGGAAGATGACAGACCTAACATCACCTTTGGTCCTCATTTTGAAGGGTCCAAAGACAACATCTCTCCCTTTTATATCACCCTGAATATACATGATCAGTTGTTGCATAATTGTATGTTAGACTCCGGGGCTTCTCATAATGTTATGCCCAAGATTATAATGGATAGGTTGGGTCTCCAGATCACAAGACCTTATGGAAATATGTACTCTTTCGATTCAAGAAAGGTTAAATGTATGGGGATGATAAAATATCTGGTAGTTACCCTGGCTCAGGTCCCTGTCAAGAGTATCCTGATGGATGTGGTTATCGCAGATATTCCCCCCAAATATGGCATGTTTCTATCTAGATCTTGGGGAGTCAAGTTGGGGGGTTCTCTACAGTTGGACATGACATATGCCACAATCCCTGTGTTCGGTGGTCAGTTCACTCGGTTGTATAGAGAAACAAGATTAGCGTATACAGTCAGTGACCCTCAAAACCCAAATAACTTTCCCATTTACGTTGCAGATCAAGATCTGGGGAATTGCATCTTGTCTTTTGATGATGGTTTGGATGGGTGTCCAGAGGAACTCGATATGAAGCAAGAAGAGACTAGTCATTTGACAGAAGAACTGTGTAATACCGGAGTTTGGAAAATGTATTTCGATGGTGCCTTATGTTCTGAAGGGGCAGGTGCGGGAGTGCTCTTAGTGGCTCCCGAAGGTAAATTCATTGTTCCTTTCTCTTACCGACTACAGTGGGACATAGATTACACTAACAACGTATGCGAATATGAAGCATTGATCTTAGGATTAGAGGCTGCGAAAAGGCTAAATATAAAAATCCTGGAAGTTTATAGTGATGCAGAGCTAATAGTTAAACAAATAAATTGACAGTACCTAGCCAAGCATCCCAGACTAAGAACCTATAGAAATTGTGCTTGGGATTTGATGGAGAACGTTTTCTCATCCGTAAAGGTCCATTTTATCCCTCACGCAGAGAATCTACATGATGACGCATTGGCCAAGGCAGCTTCAACCTTTTCTCCTCCCACGACTGTCAAACTGACATATCACATTGAAATCAGATACAAACCCTCTATACCAGACAATATCTGACACTGGCAAGTCTTTGAAGATGATGAACAAATCCAGAAATTTCTTATAGCAGTAGGTGAGTTCTCTGAAATTCATCCAGACCAAGAGAATCAAAATGACTCGATGTCGATTATGCAAGCAGGTGAAGATCCTGAAACCTTTCGAGAAAAAATAACAGATCATCATATGTTGGTCCTTAAAAGAAACCAAATTCCGAAAGGCTTAATTCCTTTAGAAAGACTTTTCGATCAGAATGACATACCTATTAAATCCACTTTGCAACCCCAACCAGAAGAAGTGGAGGTCTACCATATAGGAACTGAAAAAGAATCCAGGATAGTAAAGATATCTAAGTTCCTCCCTCCCAAGGTAAAAGTCCAGTACATAGACCTACTCAGAAAGTACAAAGATGTTTTCTCCTGGTCCTATGATGATCTTAGAACGTATGACACTTCCATAATTGAGCACAAGATACCTTTGAAGCCCGGGGTCAAGCCGTTTAGGCAAAAGCTTAGGAAAATTAACCCCATTTTGTTGCCCGTGATTGAAAAGGAAGTTAAAAAGATTTTAAATGCGAAAATAATCATACCTCTAAGGTACTCAGACTGGGTGGAAAATTTGGTCCCGATCAGGAAAAAGAACGGAGAAATCAGACTCTATGTAGATTTCCGAAACTTGAATAAGTCTTCCCTTAAGGATAATTATCCGCTCCCCAAAATGGACCACGTCCTAGAAAAGGTAGTCGGAGCAAATCGAATGTCTATGATAGATGGGTTCTCTGGATATAACCAAATCGCCATGAACAAGCAAGACAGAGAAAAAACTACTTTCACCACACCATGGGGTACATTCATGTATGACAAAATGTTGTTTGGTTTGATGAATGCAGGAGCTACATTCCAACGCGCTATGGACATTTCTTTCGTGGTAGAAAGAGATAAGTTCATAGTCATCTACCTCGACGATTTGACGTTTTTCTCTAAAACCGATGAAGAACATTTGATCCATCTAAAACAGACTTTCGAAAAGTGCCGCAGGTATGGTCTGTCTTTGAACCCAAAGAAATCACATTTCTCTATGCGGGAAGGTAAGCTTTTGGGGCATATTGTATCTAAGGATGGGATCAGGATTGATCCTAAGAGGATTGAGGCAATAGAAACTATAAATATTCCCAGAAACGTAAAAGAAATTCAATCTTTCTTAGGTACAATAAATTTTTTACCAAGGTTCATCCCTAATTTTGCTGAGATTGTCAAATTGATCACAGGAATGTTGAAGAAAGATAACAGAGTAAATTGGATGACCGAGGCTAAAGCATCATTTGCACATATTAAAAAAGTCATCAGCAAGGCACCTGTGTTAGCAAGCCTAGATTACTTGAAAGATTTCCTCATCTTCTCGTTTTCTTCTGAACATACTATCGCCGCGGTGCTCCTGCAAAAGGATGACGAAGGCTTTGAACGACCAATCGCATTTTTTAGCAAGAGCCTTAGAGACGCCGAACTAAAGTATGACATAATAGAAAAATAGGCGTACACAATGGTGAAAGCGCTAAAAGCATTCATAACCTATGTACTGCATTCGAAAATTATCGCGTACGTGCCAACTAGTGCTGTGAAAGATATATTGGTACAGCCAGATAGTGACGGAAAACGAGGGCGCTGGCTCGCTAAAATACAATAATTTGATCTGGAAGTCAATCCTACTAAATTGACAAAGGGGCAGGGTCTGGCCAAACTCTTGGCTGAGTCGAATCTTAGAGCTCTTGATATAAATTGCCTCCAAGGGGAAGACGGAGACGCACACCGACATGAGCCGGATGACCAGACAGATCCAAGCAAGGTCGAAGAAAAGTTCATATCGTCAGGCTGGTATAAAGACATAGTGTTTTACTTGTTAAACCTGAAATGTCCAAATGAACTATCACCAGCCAAATGAAAAACTTTAAAACTCCATGCTGTAAAATATTGCATCGCCGAAAATTAGCTATACTGGAAGGATCCACTCGGGTTCCTACTAGTATGTTTGGTTGAGTCGAAAACTCCATGGGTTATAGAAGAATTTCATGAAGGAGTCTATGGAGGACACCATGCATGGAGAGCCATAGCCTACAAGATCTTGAGGGCCGAATATTATTGGTCGAAACTATTTTTGGACGTCAATGCCAAAGTGCATGCCTGCAACCCGTGTCAAATATTCACTGGTAAACAGAAACTCCCTGCACTACCACTCGTTCCAGTCAAAACTGAAGCCGCATTTCAAAAATGGGGACTAGATTTCATAGGGGAAATTAATCCCCATTCCAGTGCTCAGCATAAGTGGATCTTAATAGCCACAGATTATTTTACAAAGTGGGTGGAAGCCATTCCAACCAAAAGGGTAACAGATTCGGTGGTGATTGACTTCTTGGAAGATAATATCTTTTCAAGATTCCGGTGTCCCCGAAAGATTGTTACCGACAACGCCCAGGCCTTCAAGTCCATGGCTATGATTAGTTTCTGTCAGAAGTACAATATCGTTCTCGGCCATTCCACTGCTTATTACCCCCAGGGAAACGGGCTGGACGAATCATCCAACAAGAGCTTGGTAAACATAATAAAGAAAGTATTGGATGAAAATAAAAGGTCCTGGCATGTGCACTTGAAGTACGCATTGTGGGCAAACCGCATCAACACTAAAAGGTCTATCGACATTTCACCGTTTCAAATGGTCTATGGGACAGAGTCGATTCTACCTATAAACTTAGCGTTGCCAGTAATGAAATTATGGCATGATCAGAATGAAGAACCAAATCATGTAACCAGGAGAATTAACTAGATGATCGAGGTTCAACAACATAGAGTGGAGGTTGATGAGAAAATGCAGAAGTACCAGGATGATATGAAAGCATTGTTCGATCTCAAGGCAAAAGACAGAGAATTCCTCCCAGGCGACTTAGTATTAAGATGGGATATGAGAAGGGAAGAAGCCGTGAAGCATGGTAAATTAGACCACCTCTGGTATGGACCATTCAGGGTCTCGGCTCCGGAAGGGAAAAACGCCTTCCAGTTGGAGAACATCGACAGAGAAGTCATCAGCACCCCTGTCAACGGGCGATATCTGAAACATTACATGACATAACGTTCAAAATAATAATAATAATAATAATTTTGTAAATAAATAAATAAAATAAAATTTTTGTTTGTATATACATGCATTCTTATTTTCCTTTAGACTTTTTGTTTCCTTCTGATCATAATTTTTAGACACATTTCCAATAAGATTTGTATTTGTTTTTACAGGATTCCAGCTGCAGACGAAATGAGCAGAAAAAGTAATTTGCAGGGCAGTGTCAGAAATAGAGCGGCATAAAACAGGTGATACCTAAAATAGTTTCTTATTGCACAAAGAAAATGAAATAAAAAGGTAAAAAGAAACTTTCTCAAAAATATATGTTATGAAAGACTGTTAAGGGAAATCAAGCTAACATCTTTCAAACGACAATACAAAATGTTAGACAGGAGGATCATTGCTTGGTTTGATAATTTTTGTTTTAAAATAAGTTGAATAATACACTAAATCTAAAATGGGCAGTTGAAATAAACTATTCCCGAATTTATCTACAAGAGTCAGTCTCGAGTTGTTTCGACCCCCATATTTTCAGTCAATGAATCATTGCTTTGTATCATGTCTATCTTCGGGTCTAACTTTTAGCAAGTCACCGTCTTCTCGAGTTATTGCGAAGGGATAAAAGTATTTCATTTTAAACCTCAAGGGTTTTCGAAACAGATCTTGACAGGAAAGATGGTCTTCACAACTACTTGATCTCCTGCTAAGCGAAGGAACGTTTAGAGCGATCCTAACTTTCCTAGGTTTTTCAATATCTTCGAAAGAATCAAATCTTGCTCGAACAGGATGCCCCTTAAAAAATTATTATTTTCCCCTGTCTCCCTAAGAACGAAGGTGTTGTGAAGGTCAAAGAAAGTTTGATACCGAGTAATCAAAATAAGTTGACAGACCTCTGATACAAAATATTACACAGATATCAGCTTTGATACAAACTGATTTCCCCCATCTTCGTGCTTTAAAAGAAAATTATAAGACAGGTGGTGAAAGGAAATTCAGAAATGATTGCCCCCACCTAGTCTAGGAAGATGATGAAAGGAAATTCAGAAATGATTGCCCTCATCTCAGCGTTTAAACGCATAAATATTTTCCAAAGTGGTGAAAGGAAATTCAGTGAAAGGGGCCAGACAACTTCACCTGGGTACTGAACAGGCTCGCTGGCAGTGAAGCAATGTCTGAGATATCTGTAAGGCTGTTATACATGAATATCACTCTACTCTGGTAATCAATGCTTTCTAAAAACCTGATCAATACCCCAAATTCAGACGGGACTTTCCGATTTAAAAATATATAATATCATTCTTTTGATGCAAGCTGAGAATCACAAAATCTGTTGAATCTCCTAGGGTCGTTTTGACTGTCTTAAAACATCCCCAAAGTTAGTAGTGGAAAAGGGAAAATTGTGAAAGGGACTACAACCGTGTTTGGAAAGAGTATTTGAGTTCGAAAAAACTTCTCGAGGTAAAAAACAAAGTCTTTTCCCCCCTTCCATCATTTTCATTGAATTTTATCCGCTGGTTTTAGCTTATGACTCCATTTACCCAATATTGGGACGTGGTCTACTGTTCTTCCCACCTCATAGGAAGGAGGGATCCCTAGTTGGAGCTTATGTTGGAGCCGCCCTTGTTTTTTAACTCGTCACAATTTTCATTTTGGATACTTAAAATGCTAAAGATGGCCTTTTGATTCCCCCCCCCCGAAAATTTGAAAGCTCTGCAACCTTGTCGATTAAGCAGCGATGCTCTTTCTACCCTCAAAACAAGTTTACTTTCATAAGATTGTTCGCTCTTCTTGTTTTATTTCGGGATCTCGCAAGTCGGATACTTTAATCCTTGAGTTCACACATCCAGAGTCATGAAACGACGAAGTCATTTTCAATTTTTTCTCGAGACATTAACTAAGGTAAAATCTTTTAACTCATGATTTGACATCTTCGGGTTTTCACACCTCGGCGTTCGTCACACTCAAGTTTTTTATTTTTACGGCCCGAGAGCCGAGAACACGAGGTACTTTGTGATAACCCTGATCAAGAATTAAAGGCAAAATAATAACCTTGGTTAAATCTGTTCTCGGTGTCTCGCTACTTGGCACTATCTTTTTGAAAGTTATGGCGTCTAAAACCCCGACTCACGAAGTTGCGACGAAATTATAGCAAGATTAACTAGTCGCCTAATCTAAGATTTTCTTCCCCTAATTTGAGCCTTAATTATCGCCATCTCGTAGTTTCGCGACTCGGCATACCAATCTCCCAGAAACTTGCCTTCGAAGTTCCGAGTCGCGATATGGAGAATAAATTGATTATAAAATTAATAATACTCAAATCACGATTACTGTTAATTAAGCCAATCGGTCCTCGCAGTCTCGCGAGTTGAAGACTAAAAAAGTTAAAAGGAAATAAACGATGCAGCGAAAAGAGAGAAAGTTATTAACGTTGCTAAGTTTTGATAATTTAAAATAAAGCAAGATATGTCCCGTGCATCGAGGATGGCACATTTATCGAGGTAACCATCTCTCTCCCTACTCCGACTGACTGTCAAAACGCCAAACATTGATGACATTGATGAAGAATTAGGGTGAATCCACGAATAAATAAGATCGGATTTTAAGCAATAAATTTGTTTCTAATTGCGATTTGACAGATTTATTTCGAAAAGTACAGAATTTTCAAATATATACAGGAGTTTCATTTTATTATAATGAAAACATTTTTCATAAGCACGCAGAGCTCGTCATTTTCCGAGTGAACTAATTTCTGCATGTATACGTAGGTCTATTGCAGAAGGACGAAAATGCAAGCATCAGCTATGGCTCCACGGAAAGCAGCAAAGGAAAATGTTGAGGTTGCAGGGAAAGGCTTAGATAATGTCTTCGACACTTTGCCTCGGAGTGTCGAATCAGTCCCTAGCTAGTTGTTCGTTTCAGATATTCTGCAGTCTGAGTTGGTAAATTATTCATACTCCGACGACAATGAAAAGGACGACCTAAACACTAAATACAAGATAGTTGTTCAATCTGGAATGCATAGGGTAGCAACCAGAACAAGGTTGCTTCCATATTATGATATGATCCGATGGGCATTGGATCACATAGATTTACCCACCAGAACTATCATGAACGACCAGCGGGTCACGGTCGGGACTTTTAGACCGGAGCATATCCAGACCATGTATAAGCTCCCGACAACATATGAATACACGTATGATGTTGAATTCCTGGAGGGATTCAAATAGAAGGAGTGCACTCAATATGACAAAACCATGCCCGGTTTGATAAAGGATTGGGTTTCGCGCTCCGTGAAATTCAGAGCAAATGACCAATGCGTTTATTCATCACTAGAGCCACAGTATAAGTATGTGGCAATGATGACTTGCTGGCTATTTGTAAGGGAGGACACATCGCATTTCTACATTGTGTGGGTGCCTCTCATGTTTCGGGTCGCAGAAGGTTGCTCGTTTAATTGGGCAAAGATACTCTTGGACAGCTTGGCCAACCGGGTCACAGAGTATCGGGAGCAGAAGGCAAGTGGGAGACCGTCCTCTTTTTTCATGTCCACATACATTATGGACGCGGTATGTTCTATGATACCATTCCCTTTGATGAGTTGGGCTTGGAATCCGGTCCAAGAAAATCCTGTGCATGAGTATCACGACAAACTGTGGGAGAATAAAGCGGACAAATTCATTTACGAAATTTTCAACTGGGTGATGGTGCCCCTGCACATCGCCATTTTTGGTCACCCGCCACCTCGCATCTTGGACAACATTGTTGCAAATCTGAGTGGTATCGCAGGCTGGTACATGGAGGCAGAGTTTTCCTATTTTAGAGTGTTCGGAGCTACTGTTCCCCCGCTTGCATTACCATTGTTCATCCCCAACAATCTGGCTTGTCGCGAGATCACCTGACAAACAATGATTAGCGGGGTGAGTAAAGAACTCAAAGCATCTTCAAAGAAGTTGTGGCCATTTTTTCGTGTTCGGCTAAATTCTTATTCTTTATTGGATTTAGGGCACGCCAAAGCTAAGGCTGCAGCCCTAGAAGACCTGAGTTTGGTCTCCATTGAGTATAAAAAACATGATCCCCAGAAAACTGCGAGCAACCATTTGGCGAATTGCAGGCTTAAGAGGTTTGAACATGAGTTTTCACCCCCGAATGACATTTTTCGAGCGGAGAGGTCTTATGAGGAAGTGCTAGCTCGGATTTGTAGTTTAGCACCCGAAGACATAGCCTCTGTATTAAGATTTCAGGAACACAGATGAAGATGTCTTCCCGCGGTGCTGGGAGGAGGGAGCCCGGGCGTTTCTGAGAAGGAATCGAAGGATGATGAAGGCCCCAAAGAGCCAACTTCTGGTTCAGGAAAAAGCCAGAACGAGGGGGAGAAAACGAAGAAACCCGAAGCAGAGGCACAGAATCCGGACCCGCCAGAGACCCAAAATCCAGAAACTGAGACGAGGACCTCTGAACCTCCGAAGAAGCAGGACTCGGTCGTTACCCCAGGAAAGGAAGTGAAACAAATTGGGGAACCCATCACTTTTGTCAGCCCCTTGCAGTCGACGCAAGGAAATATAGAAGAAGGATGTATTTTCGATGAGGAACTGAGGCCTATCAGAGCAGAAGAACTTCCCCTAAATGAGTTATTCTTTGACAAAAAGAGAAAAGTGGTGGTGAAAAGGGAGTTCTACCAGGATGAAGGATCAACTGCTAAAAAATTCAAGGTTATGATTGATGGAAAGAACAAAAAGAATGAGGAATTCACCACAGAAATCGCAGGAACGCTAGGAGCGTATGCATCGGCGAATCAATTCTCGGTTGGGGTGTTAAAAAACCAGCTCAAAAGAAAGAATCGCCTGATCAAGACTCTCGAAGCCAGAGTAGCTTCGACCACAGAAAGCGCTAGAGGTCAGGTGAGCGGGGAAATAGAACTGGCCCGACTGATAAAAAGAAAATAGAAGTGCTCAAAGCCAAGTTGGAGCAAGCGCATTTAGTGATCCGAGACGGTCGGGTGCAGGCTGGTCAACAGAGGACTATGATTGCAGAGCTGCAGACTCAGGTAGAGATCGTTGAAAGTAGGATAATCGATGTCGAGGGGTGTAAATCCCGAGTGACCCAGATTCGGAGCAAGATCTCTTCTGCACAACAGAGTTTGCTCACCAAAGTGGGGACAATCCGAGAGGATTTTCTATTGATGCATCAGGTTTCCGAGAACCTGACTGACAGAGAAAAAGATGCAGAAGAGGCTCGGGTCACCTTCCAGGAGGCGGTGATAGCCACGAATGACAGAGTTTTAGCAGGTTCTCCTGGACTCGCCCTCCCAGAACAAACTAGAGGTAACATTTTGTTGAAGGATTGGGAGCATAACATTGCCCTGGGAAAGGAACATGCCCAAAAAGTGACCAATTCATTAGAAGAAGCCTTCAATTCTATAGAGGGCGAGCTGTTGGGTATGGACACTGGAGGCGATGCCGAAACATTAATACAAATGAATGTAGAACAGATCTCGCTTGATCTGAAAGAGAAGGAGGAGAGAGATTTGGCCGATATCTCTCAGATGGACAGGGTGGACATGGATCGAGTTGATAAGCATTTGATCCAGTCCAGCACACAACTAAGTGCCCTCGACATCGTCGATGCACAAATGGGGGACAAGCTGCAGCAGTTAGCCCGAGAATGTTACTTCACCGAGGCCAGCTGTCAAGCGGAACCTTCGCAACTCGTATCTCAGTTTGTGGACAGATGTATTGCCTGCACCGAATCCGCGCGAAGACGAGCACCTGGCACCAAGTGAAAATAGAGCGGGAGAAAGGGAGCGATTGCGCTCCTCTCGGTTGTAACCACATTTGTGTAACCGTTGAGATTCTAACTGATCTGTAAAATTGTATAAATATATCACAGAAAGAAATAAACGAGGCTGAACCTTTTTGGTGTCGATTGTAATAGAGTTTTTTCATTTGAGAAGTTAATACAAGCAAATCTGGAGATTCTCGATTCCGTCAAGACTGTGTTACAAGTTTTTTTCTTTGTGTTTCATGTTTCATTTCATTCCATTATTCATAATTGATGTGCTTCGTTATACTTTAGTACGACCACTACTATAACAAGAGGATTTCTTTTTTCTGTAAATGCTTATTGTCTTTCCTCTGCACCAGCTTTCAGCGGGTGTAAGACCAATCTGCACTTACAGAATTCTACATATATTTTTTCTATGTCAATTATCGCCTTACTAGTTTCCTCTTCTATTTATATCTGAGTTTTCTTTTTGACAGGAACCTTGCGTTATATGCAGCTAAATGTTTTTCTCTCAACCCATACCCTTATATTAAAATATAATACAATTACGGGAAAGAGCCTTCAATTTGCATTCCTGTTTTATTCTTAAAAAGTAAAACATTCTCTTTTATTCGACCAAATCGAGACAACGTTTAATCTCTCTTTAAATCATTTCCTACTCTTACTGTTCCTAAATGACTGTCCCTGCAGCAACACAACCTAATATCAAACCCAGACTATCTAATCAAACACATATTTCTTTAAACCTTTTTGACATAATCCTTAAAACTGCTAATAACCGAGAGGAACTTGAACGTTCATGGGCAACCATTGAACGAGATATAACTACTCAGGAACAGTTGGAAGCTAGACGATGCGAACGTAGAAATCTTCCCTAGTTTCCTATACCGAAGGTTGACGTTACCCTCTTACCCATATTTCACCTACTTTTGGATGCCTTGACACTGTACTTTTAAGCCTTAAGTACAGACTCAGGAACAACAGGGGTTATCCCCGAATCTTTATCGGGGTTCGGGGTTTCGCGGTTCTCGCTGTCGAGAACTCCTATCATCTCTATTCCCCAATTCGCGATCAGATCCTTCCCTAGCCTTAGCCCTTTTGGCTATACCCTTTGGTCTATGCGACCATTCTCGTATATGACCTTAGCCAAACCGTTATCGGGGTTTCGGTGTTTACACTGTCGAGAGTCACAGCACTCCCCAACTCCCAATATCTGATTCTCTAATGCACCTTAAGCGTTAGCCCTTTTGGCAGTGTTCCTGGTCTGTATGACCTTTACCCCACGACTATGGCCTCACCTCTTGTCGCGGCTCCTCCTATCGGAATTTCGGCACTTGCGATGTCAAAATTCACAAGTCCTCCGAATTCGCGATTCTCCGATCCCCGATGGCTCCTTTCATACGCTAGCCCTCCTGAGCTTAGCTCTTGGGTTAGGTGACCAATTGCATAAGACCGTGGTCCGATACTTCCCTATTGGGATTTTAGCTTCCAATTTCCCGATGAGTTCTCCTTTGAGCGCTAGCCCTCCTGGCTAGAGCATGGTCCATATGACCTGTCTCCGCATGACCGCAGTCAAACCCTCCATCGGGGTTTCGAGGTTTGTGGTTTCAAAATGAACGAACTCCTTGTACACGGGATCTCTGATATCTTGATTCCCGATATGCCGATGAAGACCTCCTATGGAGCTTTCGTCGATGACGCTAGATGTTTGCCACGCGTCCCTTCAACAGACGATCCTGATTATGTCGGGATTTCAGGACTTCTAATGCCCTGGTTCTCTTACCCTTGAGAACTCCGATTCTCCGAATGCTGACTCTCGTCATATCCCTGACACCTGTCCCATGTGAACGGACGACTCAGATCTTGTTGGGGTTTCCCATTGGATTTTCCCCGATGTCCTTGTCCACGGGAATGTCGATTTCCCGATGTGCCTAAACGCCGATGGCGCTGGATCTCCGCCACGTGTCCCTCTAGATTTTGTGACTTACGCTGTCTCAATTCCTACGATCTCGAGAATCCCAAATTCTCGATGGCTTTTCTCCTCCTGTTCACGAAGGCTTAACCTCCATGCAACTTCCTGCAGATCTGACGGTTGTCGGGTATCTGCCCCAGATCCGACGACCCAACTCTGTTCTCCTTGTGCGCTCTCCTTCGGCCGCTAAACTTCGTGCGTCTTCTCCCGATCCGACGACAGACGGGATTTCTCTTATGAGATCCGACAGTTTTCGGTCTCTTCCTCTTGTGTGCTCCTCCTGAGATTCTTCTAGACGTAAACTCCTCAACGGTCCAGATCTAATCTCTCCTACTGATCTGACGATGACTGTTGTTCCTCTTGAGCTTCACGTGCTTTTGTCTGCACTTCGAAGAATTCCAAGTCTTCAAAGGCTCTGACCTTTGCCTTCCTTCCTCTTGCGCGAACTCCTCAACCCTTAGTTCCCCAAATGCGCGTAAAATCACTGTTCCTTCTGAACTTGTATCCTCGGCTCCTTCAAAAGGAATTTGATGCCTGTCCTCCTTACATAACCTCTACGCACACACGGTGCTGTCCCTCCTAAGCTTCGCATGAAAACTCAGACCCCTTGAGGGATTTTCTCTTCCTTCTCCTCTCCTACAGAAGGAGAATAAAACGCCTTCCTGGCTCTCTCTAATTGCTCAAGCCTCTTCTTGCGTTTTCCAGGGTATTCAGTAAACCAGTGAAAGTTCCCTCAGTGGACCTTTCCTCTAATTTCCAGAACTTGAAGAATTCTTTCCTCTGCTGTGCCCGCTGGCACATTTTCTCAACACCCTCCTGGCGGAGTATCTTCTCCTCTTTCACAGAACACTCAACAGTTTTATCTTCCTGTGCACTTATGCACTCGCTCGATGCCCTCCTGGCAGAGCTCCCACAGAATCCTCATTGATTCTGGTCTCTTCGAACTCACAATGGAATTCTTTCCTCTGTGCACCTCGTGCATGCGCTCAATGCCCACTTGGCAGAGCTCCTACATAATCCTCAGTGATTATGTCTACAACTGTGTTCTCATACACAACCTTGCCTCCAAGGTGTTCAGCAACCTTGAGGTCTTCCTCCTGAGTTGTTGACTTCATTCCTGTGCCTTAGCATGTCTTTGTCTGACCCCTCAGAGTTCAGAAGTGCATCCTCACTGCACCGGCACTCAGATTCCCCAGCACTCTATCATGCCATCATGGCATGAAACCTCAAAGAACTCTCGACTGAAACCACACAAACTCTTGCAGAGGGCATAACACACAACATACATCTACAACATATATATGGAACACACACAGACATCCATTTAACACAGAATAATGCAGAAAAAACTGTTGTTTGTATTAAAAATGGCAAATTGCCTGTATCTTTACAATGGTGTTCCTGAACTCTCTCCTACACCTCTACTAACTCAAAATGAGATCTCTAAAATCTCTTTTACCTGAGGGGTTCTTAGCACTTCCCTCCAAGTTCACCTACCCTATTTAATTACAATCAATGGTTGTCTAGTCCAACACATGTATCTAGATCTCAGTCGATCATGGCATTAAAGCCGATCTCATCTACAACCTACACAAAGGCACGGCTTGCCTGGCTCAACAGCCTAAGAACAATTAATTACATTCATTTCAAATTTCGAATGAGGCTGCGCCTCTCTTTAGCATTTGAATGCATGCGTGCTGACGTGGCTGGATGCTGGCTGGCTAACATGGAGTGATGCTCCTGCATCATACTCCAAAGCTACAAAAATCATGAGCTCCTGCTCATGAGCTTCCCCTGTAGCTGTTGGAAATCCTCCTGGATCCCAAACAAGTCTTTGGAGCTTCCCATCTGCTCCCTTCTGCTGCTGCTTCTGCATTGCTACTGCTGTTGTTTCCTTTCTGCCCAGCCTCTCCCTGCTGGTAGTGTCTTCTGACTCTACCGTCAGCCTTTTTATATCTTCTATCACCTTATCCAGCTGCTCCAATGGCTGGTTCTGCTTTTGCAGTTTCCTCAGCTGAAATGTTTTTTGGCACATGAGAAGATCACCATGATCTCCCATGCCTCCTTCATTTGTTTCCAACTTCGCCTGTTGGATGTACACGCCCTGCAATTTTACCCTCTCTTCCAGAGCTTCAATTTGATCCCACAGGTCAGCAAAGCAAATGCTGCCTGCTTCTTCTTCCTCTGCTTCTGCAACCTCCCATGTTGCAGTCTTTTCAGCTTCCTGGCTGAAAATATTGAGCCATTCCTCCGAATGTTCATCTTCTTCTTCTTCTAGTGCTTGGGAAGTCTCAAACACCTGCTCCGATCTCCTTCCTCTCTGATAGTCATAGCCAACTGTTCCCCTGCTTTTGTTGTATCATCTACAACAAAATTTTCTGCCTCCTCCTGGGCAGATGGTAGGAATATCCCAATTTCCCCAATCATCAGAATATCATTCTAATCTTCCTCCTCTTTTGTCAGCTGCACCTGCTGATCCAAATTTCTCTTTGAGCTCACCTACTCTGTCAGCTCCCCTGGCTGATTCCAACTCATTTCTGAGTTTATGAGACCCACAGATAGTCACATCTACTCACCCCTGCCCACCTGGCAATATGGGATGCCTCTGCTTCCCTCCTGGCAGACCATGAGATCAACTGATCCCATCTTCATCAGCACTCCTTGCTGAATCGAGCTCTCCAAAGAGTCCCTGAGACTTTCATCTAGTCCCAAATTCTCATCTCTGCCCACCTGGCAGTTTGACACGCTTCTGCTGCCCTCCTAGCAGTCTTCGAGATCCCTCAACGATCTCTCATAATTGCCCTCCTAGAAAATTGAAACTCCTTGGCTGTCCTCATGATAGTTTGTGAGATCCTCAGCTGATCTCAACTCGTTGCCCTCTTGGCAATCTGGAATTTCTTCTTCTCTTCCCTCCTGGAAGTCTTTGAGATCATCAGACGATCCCAATTCATCTTCTTCATCATCCCAATCATCGAGACCCTTTCCAGTCTCTGGCCAACAATGATAAATCATCTTCTCTTTTGTGGCCTTGATTTTTTTAGTGCACCTCAACCATTTTCTCAACAGCCTGCGCTGTCTCATGACCATCAGCTCTCTAATTGGCCATTTTGCCTTTACCTTCTTCATGGGAAAATTTCGCATTCGTCTCATCTTCCTATCCTGCCGCATTCGCAGTTCCAGCTTCTCTATGTCTGCTTTTAATTCATAGAGATTTCTAGTCTCTTCCTTATCCCATTCAACAAGATTTTTTTCCTTGATCTTCTTTCTATGGCCTTCAGTAGCCATCTTGCTATCCCTGTCTACCTCTCTGGAAAACCTGTTGCTGTCACCCCTGAAATACTGAGTGCTCAGCTTCATCATCCTGCAGTCTCCCTGAAAGTCTATGGACTGCTGCATCTCTGTAAACAAGTCCCCACAGAGTCCTCAACAACTCTGTCTTCTTCCTGCTTCCCTCTCGCTTCACCTGAAATATACAGATGAAGTTACCGCTCTGATACCACTTGACACAGGCGAGGGTAAGCCTACGCTCCTCCACTCACCCGTTCTCAGGATCGTTCCAATTTCTCCTTCTACTGAGCCGAAGCGGCTCTTTGATCCTCTCGGGAATCACTATGCAATTTCCCGACCCAGTCCACAGGTCCTTCTCTACCCTCCACAGCCTTCAGCACTTGACCGGGGTTATCCCCGAATCTCTATCGGGGTTCGGGGTTTCGCGTTTCTCGCTGTTGAGAACTCCTATCATCTCTATTCCCCAATTCACGATCAGCTCCTTCCCTGGCCTTAGCCCCTCTGGCTATACCCTTTGGTCCATGCGACCATTCTCCTATATGACCTCAGCCAAACCTTTATCGAGGTTTTGGTGTTTACGCTGTCGAGAGTCACAACACTCCACAACTCCCAATCTCCAATTCTTCGATGCACCTTAAGCGTTAGCCCTGTTGGCAGTGTTCCTCGTCCGTATGACCATTACCCCACGACCGTGGCCTCACCTCTTGTCGTGGCTCCTCCTATCGGAATTTCGGCACTTGCGATGTCAAAATTCACAAGTCCTTCGGATTCGCGATTCTCCGATCCCTGATGGATCCTTTCATATGCTAGCCCTCCTGAGCTTAGCTCTTGGCTCAAGTGACCAATTGCATAAGACTGTAGTCCGATACTTCCCTATCGGGATTTTAGCTTCCAATTTCCCGATGAGTTCTCCTTTGAGCGCTAGCCCTCCTGGCTAGAGCATGGTCCATATGACCTGTCTCCGCGTGACCGCAGTCAAACCCTCCATCGGGGTTTCGGGGTTTGTGGTTTCAAAATGCACGAACTCCTTGTACACAGGATCTCCGATATCCCGATTCCCGATATGCTGATGAAGCCCTCCTGTGGAGCTTTCACCGATGACACTAGATGTTTGCCACGCGTCCCTTCAACGGACGATCTCGATTACGTCGGGATTTCGGGACTTCTGATGCCTTGGTTCTCTTACCCTTGAGAACTCCAATTCTCCAAATGCTGACTCTCGTCAGATTCCTGACACTTGTCCCATGTGAACAGATGGCTTAGATCTCATCGGGGTTTCCCCTTGGATTTTCCCCGATGTCTTTGTCCACGAGAATGCAGATTTCTCGATGTGCCTAAACGCCGATGGCGCTGGATCTCTGCCACGTGTCCCTCTATCAACAGATGATCCAGATCCCTTCAGGATTTCATGACTTGCACTGTCTCGATTCCTACGATATCGAGAATCCTGAATTCCCAATGGATTTTCTCCTCCTGTTCACGAAGGCTTAACCTCCATGAAAATTCCTGCAGATCTGACGGGTGTCGGGTATCTGCCCTAGATCTGACGACCCAGCTATGTTCTCCTTGTGTGCTCTCCTCCGACCGCTAAACTTCGTGCGCCTTCTCCCGATCCGACGACAGACGTGATTTCTCTTATGAGATCCGACGGATGTCGGTCTCTTCCTCTTATGCGCTCCTCCTAAGCTTCTTCTTGACATAAACTCCTCAACGGTCTAGATATGATCTCTCCTGCCAATCTGATGACGGCTACTGCTCCTCCTGAGCTTCACGTGCTTTCATCTGCACTTCGAAGAATTCCAAGTCTTCAAAGGCTCTGACCTTTGCCTTCCTTCCTCTTGCGCGAACTCCTCAACCCTGAGTTCCCCAAATGCGCGTAAAAGCATTGTTCCTTATGAACTTGTATCCTCGGCTCCTTCAAAAGGATTTTGATGTCTGCCCTCCTTGCAGAACCTCTACGCACACATGGTGCTGTCCCTCCTGAGCTTCGCACGAACACTCAGACCCCTTGAGGGATTTTCTCTTCCTTCTCCTCTCCTACAGAAGGAGAATAAAACGCCTTCCTGGCTCTCTCTAATTGCTCAAGCCTCTTCTTGCATTTTCCAGGGTATTCAGTAAACCAGTTGAAGTTCCCTCAGTGGACCTTTCCTCTAATTTTCAGAACTCGAAGAATTCTTTCCTCTGCTGTGCCCGCTGGCACATTTTCTCAACGCCCTCCTGGCGGAGTATCTTCTCCTCTTTCACAGAACACTCAACAGTTTTGTCTTCCTGTGCACTTATGCACTCGCTCAATGCCCTCCTGGCAGAGCTCCCACATAATCCTCAGTGATTCTGGTCTCTTCGAACTCACAATGGAATTCTCTCCTATGTGCACCTCGTGCATGCGCTCAATGCCCACTTGGTAGAGCTCCTACATAATCCTAAGTGATTCTGTCTACAACTGTGTTCTCATACACAACCTTGCCTCCAAGGTGTTCATCAACCTTGAGGTCTTCCTCTTGAGTTGTTGACTTCAGTCCTGTGCCTCAGCATGTCTTTGTCTGACCCCTCAGAGTTCAGAAGTGCATCCTCACTGCACCGGTACTCAGAGTCCCCAGCACTCTGTCACACCCTCATGGAATGAAACCTCAAAGACCTCTCGACTGAAACCACACGAACTCGTGCAGAGGGAATAACACACAACATACATCTACAACATATATATGGAACACACACAGACATCCATTCAACACAGAATAATGCAGAAAAAACTGTTGTTTGTATTAAAAATGGAAAATTGCCTGTATCTTTACAATGGTGTTCCTGAACTCTCTCCTACACCTCTACTAACTCAAAATGAGATCTCTAAAATCTCTTTTACCTGAGGGGCTCTTAGCGCTTCCCTCAAGGTTCAACTACCCTATTTAATTACAATCAATGGTTGTCTAGTCCAGCACCTGGATCTAGATCTCAGGCATTAAAGCCGATCTCATTTACAGCCTGCACAAAGGCACAACTTCCCGGGCTCAATAGCCTAAGCACAATTAATTACATTCATTTCAAATTTCGAATGAGGTTGTGCCTCTCTTCAACATTTGAATGCATGCGCGCTGACGTGGCTGGCTGCTAGCTGGCTAACGTGGAGCGATGCTCCTGCATCAGATTTGATCCCTCCATGCGAATGAAAGATCTAGAGTTAAGATGGATCTATGCTCACTTAATTTAAATTACATGAACAATGATGTAATTAAGGGTACAGTAAGAGAAATATTTGAGAGGGCAGGGATGAAAGTGTAGTCATCTAGGAGCGATTTGATCTTCATCCTTCTTCTATACAATTCAAAATTGAAGAATTCAATCTTCCTCGGTTGAGAGAGTGGTTTCTTTCTCACCATCAAAATCATCCAACAACTACCTTATTAATGACTTATTTTTCACCAATGGCTATTATTTCTATAGAACTACTCAACATAAGTAATGGTGAGGGTTTTTCAAGTGAAATTTGTTAATATAAGATTCCAATTGGGTTCCCAACAAAGGAACTACCATGTAAGCATTTCCTTTAT